>CM053791.1:600060958-600398458 GCA_028749045.1 Cupressus sempervirens | reverse complement strand
AATTTATTATCAAAAAATACCAAATCAAATACCAAATGTATTACCAAATTAACTACTAAATTTATTACTAAATTTACTACCAAATCAACTACCAAACACACAACCAATTAATAATGACCAACTACTAAATAAATTACCAAATAAATGATTAAATAAACTACCAAGTAACAATAATAAAACAACCAAATAAACTACCAAGTAATAACAATAAACAATCAAATCAACTACCAAATCAATGATTAAAACAATTTTGTCATAGATTAAGTTACAAGGTAAATGTCTGGCAATAAACTACTATTGTTCATGTGATCAAAATTAGTCATATATCTTCAATTTTTAGTAGTTTATTTAATCATACATTGTGTTTTTGTACTAGTGATCACTATTTCAACATTCTAAGATAAATGGTGTTCCTAGTCTGTAAAAGCCTGCTCTTTGACTGTACTCACCTTACTAAGTCCTACAGGGTTGCCCAAAATGGAAACCCAATCTACATATGTTCATCTAGAATATTGGACTTTTGGCCTCATGAACAAAGGTGATGTCATCTAACTTTCCCTGTAGGGTGCGGCTTGATGTTCTCTACTTATTTCATTTTGCATCCATGACATTGTTGCTTTTAATTGCTCATCCCCTACATACAGGACTATGTTCTAGTCAGTGTCATTAGGCACTACCAGATTGTGAAGATACAATTCACACAGTAAATTTTTCAAGGCTATAGGAATAGATCAAAATGCATCATAAAATTCATGTGGGGTAGACATAGAGGGGTTAAGACCTTCTACAATTCTAGTTAACTTATAATTTGCAAATTTTTCTTTAAGAAATAGGCCATATACTCTTAATGGTGACCTACATTCTATTAACTCAAGGATCAATCCTATAATTTGCTCAATTCTTCTCTTTAGAACTTCATTTTGATCTAAGCTTTTTTGCAACTAGTAGCTCTTCTCATCAATAACATGCTTTAATTTCTTTTTCTCAAAATTCCATTGAGCTCTTTCCCATAATAGTTGTTGAAAAAAATAACTCCTGTAGACAAAGGTGTGGATAAATTTGGTGGTGGCAATGGCTCATGATGAAAGAGGTCTATCCATTTAGATGCTAATTGATAAGTTTTGTTGACATTTTTTGGTGTGGAGCACCCATTTTTTCTTGTGACAACATTTTTTTCCTCTTTTTCCTTCTTACTAGATTCTATGGTTGTTGAAGCTTATGTATCCAACCCTTCTTGATCTAGTTTTTCCAATACCTCTTGAACAATTTTAGATCTAAATTCTAGATAATTCTCTAAAGGGAGTTCCACAAAATTTTCACTAATTTCTTGCATAGAAGGGTTTTCTTTAAATTCCTCAAACATTTCAATTTCCTCATATTTCTTATTGCTATTGATAAGGACATTATTAATACTACACTCTACTTGAAGTGGTAGATTCTGAGTTTTGTCCTCATTTTCACTAGCTTCAATTTGTGGAAGTTTTTCCCTAGAGAGGGATCCTTTTCACTTTTAGATACTTTAGGAGTAATTATGGGAATAGAGGCCTTCAGAACCATACTCTTAGAGAGTCTTGCACTTCACCTTATGGGTGGTGTTGATAGACATGGGGAAATCTTTCATTTCTACCTACTTACATGTGTTTCTAGAATGGGAACTTTAGGAGGTTTTTGTAAGTATTCCTTCTCTTGAGAGTACAAGGGTTCATTAGGGTTACTCTCCTCATTTGATTTTCCTATCCTTTCACATTTAGGTTCCAAGATTTTACCTTTGTTCTTCTTAGTGGAGGACCTATTTTTAATAGATGATGGGGCTTTAGGAGCACTAGCAGTTTCTACTTTTTTGCTTTTCTTCTTGCTAACAATTGAGGGTTAAAACTTATAAATCCATTTCTTAGTTGGCTTAAGACTAGAAGGAAAGGCCTCAAGAGTATTTTCAGCTCTAGGGGAAACTTTACAGAATCCTATGGATATTCTTTCCCTTCTTCCTACCCCTTGACCTCTAGGGCCAACCATCCTGGGCTCTACTTCTTTTAACATCAAAAATTCCTCCCATGACCCAATTTCTTATTTGTTTAACTCTTTTTCTACAATTAACTTTATCAGACCATGATGAGAGATCAAATGATCACTACCTGACTATATGAGAGAGGCTTGTTTCTTAATAACATTGAACAAGAAGTTGGGAAGGTTTACCTATCAGTAATCATGTTGTAAGTGTACCAACAACTTGAAATGTAGAGCATGCACATATTTTTATCATCCCTCACACATGAAATATTGAATAATAAATGAAGTAGGTTAAATAAAATCCATTGGAAAGTATAGCCTCAAAGTTCCTTGTTTCTTATCAATGTCCAATAGTGGGTCCTAGTGTATGCTAAATTATGCCCTAGCCATCTTCAAGTCAAACTCTTTCTCCTAGTTTTTTCCCTCCTAGGGCAACCTAGTGACTTTAGCTATTACTTCCTCTAAGAACTCAATACTTAGACCTTTAACTACTTAAACTCCATATCTTAAGGTGGTCATAAATTAAATGGCTACTCCTTCATTAAATCTACTCAAACTAAGGCAATAATCCACTATCCCCTTCTCCTAAACATTTCATAGCTAGCCAATGATCAATAGACTCATTCCTCTATATACCCCAACCCATGGTTGATTACAGCTGAATTCTAGGAAAACCTTGATGTCAAAAGCTTAGCAAATCAAGGTTTACAACACTGCTCTTGTTTTATAGAAAAAATGACATGTACTTGAGAAGTTAAATGCACCATATCTCATAATATACTTTTGCATCAAATTCCATGATTTTCATGTGTGTACAGGTTCGTCACCTAAACACATTGCAAATCATCATTAAAAGTTAAATAACCACTTTTAATGTCCTTAATTACATAATGACATAGTCACAGAAGGACAAGTCACTAGCATATGATGTTAAATATGCATTTATTTTCAATCATCTCAATGCACTTTGAAGGTACATGTGATTTGAAAAATGCTTTAAAAAAAAAAAATCAAACATCCATTTAAATATTATCCTCCCCCCAACTAAATGAAGGCATGGGTCCAACTAGGTTGGGATAAGAAAGAGTGAATAAATATAAACAATACCAAATTGTAACAAAGCATGAACAAAATAAAATGCATGTAGAGTTATGCGAAAGGTACCTAGCAATTGTTGTAGAAAAGATGTTCTAAAATAATCATCAGAATTGACAAAGTGATGGGATGGAATGGTAAGATTGAAGAGAAAAAAGTGGAAGTTGAATGAATGCAAAGAAAGTACTTCAAAAGGAAATGTTTATTATGAATGTCTCAATTATAGTCAAGAACTAGCAAGAGTCAGGGTAGAAGACCCAGACTCAGTGGCTACAAGAACAACAATATCCTCATTGCACTAGAATTTCTATAGGAATTCTTTATGGCTAGCTAGTTTATGGTAAAGCTTAAGGCAATGCCCATTGACAAGTAGTTTGAAACAAATGGGATCAATGGTAGATAAATAAAATGCACTATTTGGAAATATGACAACAATTACATAGGGTCCTAATCAATGTGTTTGGAACTTATCTAGATGGAGTACCCAGTCACCTAAAAAAAACATTTTCTATTTGATAAACTTATCATGCCACTATTTCCTTTGATTTTGAATGAACTCGGTATTGCTTAATGCAGATTTCCTCCATTCATCAAGATTTTTTAAACTTAGGATTTGGTCTTGTTGGGCAATATTGAGTTCTATCCCAAGCTCCAAGGTAGTCTTCAATGTTTTATATTTGAAATCAATAGGAATTATGGATGACTTACCATAAATAAGCTCAAAAAAAGTAAAACTAGTTGTGGATTTCCAAGTAGTTCTATAAGCCCAGAGAGCTTCAAGAAGGTGTGTTTCCCAATCCTTCCTATGAAGTGCTATAGTCTTGGTGAGAATAGATTCTATCTACCTATTAGTAACTTAAATTTTACCATTATCCTAAGGATGATATCATGATGATTTTTCATGCCTAATAATATATTCCTTCATAAGAGTAGTTATCAAATTTGATGTAAACTAAGTCCCTTGATCAGATGTCAAATGCCTAGGAACACCAAACTATGTAAAAATGGATTCATATAAAAATTTTGCAATGTTAATATCCCTTGGGTGTTTCATTAGTTTAGCTTCCACCCATTTGGTAACATAATTAGTGCACACTAGAATGTAGGATTTGCCTTGTGAAGTAGGCTCAATGGGTCCTAAAAAGTCAATCCCCCATTTGTCAAGGTTGTGACAACTACTTGAGGCTATAGGGGTATTTCATATGACTCAGTGGGTCTTCCCATTTGTTGACAATTGTCACATTTCTTTATATATCTAGCTAGTACATCCTTATGTGGGCTTGGCCAATAATACTTGGTTGTTAAGATTTTGAAGGCTATTCTTTTGGTTACAAAGTGACCTCTACAAGGTTCATCATGATAGGTCTTCAAGACAATGTGTTTCATCTTCTCTTAGACACCTACACATGACTTGATCAGACTGGTATAAAACATAAACCTAGCAACCCATAAATAATTAAAGCTCTTCTCTACTAGTAGCTTTCTATCTTAAGTAGAGAAGTATACAAACCTTTTTCCTGTGGTGAGATAGTTAGCAATATCTGCATACCAAGGGTTTTGTGTAGCTAACAAAAAAAAATTTTCATCTAGAAAACTATCATCAATGTCTATAGGATCATCAGGGAGATATAATCAAGAGAGGAAGTTGGCTACTACATTGGCCTTATGAGGTTTATCAACCATGGTGATGTCGAATTCTTCATGAGCAATAACCATCGAGCCAATCTTCTAGAAATTGATGGTTAGTTCACTAAGTATTTTATAGAAGAATGGTCTGTGTGAAAAAATATTTCATATCTAGAGATGTAATGCCTAAATTTATTGAGAGCATAAATGATCACAAGTAATTTCTTTTTAGTGACCATGTAATTAAATTTTGCACCTTGCAAATTCTTACTAATGAAATAAATAGCATGTTCAATAGAGTCTACTTTCTATCCTGGCATAGCACCAATATAATAGTCTAAGGAATCCATATGAATGTGAAATGGTGAGCCCCAATTGGGTCCCCTCAAAATAGGTGATGTGGTAAGTACTTCCTTAAGCTATAGGAAGGATTCTACATAGTCAAAATCCTAAACAAATTCAGAGTCTTTTTTGAGTAGGTTGTAGAGAGGTGTTGAAAGTTGACTAAAGTTTTTTATAAATCTTCAGTAATATCCAACATGTCCCAAAAAGCTTTGTACATCCTTCTACCTCTCTGGTGTCAGTAAGGTACTGATAACTTCAATCTTTGCTAGATCTACTTGGATGGCTTTTAATG
Organism: Cupressus sempervirens; assembly: GCA_028749045.1. NCBI lineage: Eukaryota > Viridiplantae > Streptophyta > Pinopsida > Cupressales > Cupressaceae > Cupressus > Cupressus sempervirens. The sequence goes on along the minus strand of CM053791.1, from coordinate 600,393,093 downwards.
AAATGAAATAGCCTAGGACTATCCCTTCCTCCATCATCATAAAACATTTCTCACTATTTGAAGATAGCTTATAGTCTTGAAATATTTTAAGTACTATTTCTAAATTTTCTTTTTCTTCTTCAAAAGTAACATTATAAATGATGAAATCATCCATATAGATCTCCATACAATCAATAGAAATATCTAAAAAAAATACTTATGACAGCTAGTTGGAATGTGGCTAAGGCATTGCACAAGCCAAAAGGTAATATTGAATAGGAAAACATTCCCCATAGTTAGGTAAAAGTTGTTTTCTCTTGATCTTCTGGGGCTATTTGAATTTTATTATAATCACTGAAACCATCCAGAAAAGAAAAATACTTTTTATGAGCTAGTTTGTCAAGGACTTGGTCTATAAATGGTAATGAAAAATGGTCCTTCTTAGTGGCTGAATTAAGCTCCCTATAATCTACAAAAACTCATCATTTTCCTCCCTTCTTAGGTACTATGACCAAGGGTGAGACCCATTGACTATTTAAGATGGGGTATATAAAACTAGGACTTAAGATATTTTGCAATTCATTCTTAACTATATATTTTAAGATAGGATTAACTCTCCTCTGGGGCTATCTAACTAGTTTGAAGTCAAGACTGATATAAATCTTGTGAGTATAGAGCATGGGATCTAATCCTTTCATGTTCATGTAATCCCAAGAAAATGTATTCTAATTTTCTTGTAGTAACTACAACATAACTTCTTGTTGGGAGTGTGATAAGGCATTATTTACGTTCAGTTACTTACCCAAACCAATTTCCATTTTAATAACCTTATATACCATAAATAATTGAGAAATGAGAGAAGAATCCACCTCATTAGTTAATAATGAATGGGGGAACTGTGAAGATTCTAAATGATTGAATGAATTTAAGGATAGTACAGTGGTTTCTGAAAATACATTCATCTTGAGAACACATTGATGATTGTGTTCCATATCCATTCAAAATAATGAATGAAATTATTTCATCTTCTTCTTGATTAGATATGAATGAGTCTCTTCCTATCATCATCAACTGATGGATGGAATTGGCTTCTAGATCATCGTCAGCCAAGTCTAGCCAAACTACTTGGTCATCAAGTAATAATGGTTGAGGAAGGGAGTATAAAGTAAGGTTCTTGGTATGAACTCCATTAAATATTGTCATCCTCCTAGATTGACAAGCTATATAAGAATTTGCATTGGCTAACCATGGCCTCCCTAGAATTAAAGGATATCTTCCCATATTAGCTTTTGGGGAGAGAACAAAAAAATCAATTGGATACTCCTAGAAATTTAGGGTAACTATAACATCTTCTATTATCCCATCTATTTTAATGGTGGAACTATCAGCAAGTTGAAGGATGGAGGGTGTTTCTCTAAGGCCAAAAATATGCAACTAAGACAATACCTTCTTTGTCATGACATTAATAGATGGTCCTAGGTCAACCAAAGTATTTTGAACTTGGATTCCATGAATAATAACTATAACTATAGGACTCCTAAAGTCAGAGTATTTGGATACAATAAATTTCTCTAGCATTAAGTCAAACAATTGTCCTATGACATGAATGGGTTTTGTATCTTTCCTCTTCCTTCCTGGATACTTATTGCATCCTTCCTTAATAGATTTAGTATAAGTAGAGAATTCTTTAATAACATCAATAGTTGTATTTTTATTATCATCAGTTTCAACTAATTAAGAAAATAAATGGTTGCATAGTTCTCCTTGGACTAGCCTTGTTCTATCAACCTATGGGGAAATGGAGGTCCTTTGGCTACATGAGAGGTATGCTGATTTGATTCATCTGTATGCTTAATCAGAGGATCCTCAACTTTATTTATTATAGGTTCTTGGGGTGCAAGAAAAGTGTTACCTTATCTTAAGTAAATATCATTCAATGAGATGGCATATTTATTGTTGAGTTTATTATTTAGTATTGTTTGGATTTAGGTTAAGTTGAATTGGTAGTTGGGTTTACTTGGAAGGAGTATTAGTGGCTATATGAGGAGGTATTAGAGTTTTATATTGAGTTGGTGGCAATATGGTTGGCTAACTAGATTGCGGATTCCAATTCTAAGGTTGCTACAAATCCTACTAAGGTTGCTACCAACCCTACTTAGATTGTTGGCAACCCTGGTGGGGCTATTGCCAACTATCATATCCACTAAAACTAGTATTTTGAAAAAATTTCCATTGATTATTATTATGATAACTTTGAAGAGGATCTTGTGGCATACCTTGTCTTTGAGCCCATGGTATTCTTTGAGTGACATAGAGTTCCTCTACATTTTCATCAATGGCTTTGAACTTGATTAGAATTGATTATGTCTTCGTACTTTCAATAGACTTACATCCATAGTGCTTTTTCTTTTCTCTACAATGTGGACATTATTTAGTCAACACAGCATCAACTTCATCTTTCTTCCTCCAGGCTTGTATGGTGTCCAACTAAGTGGCTACATCATTAATGATGTCTTGCTTGATGTCTGAGATAAAATTAGATAAATCTATCTTGGATACCCGTGAACTACCATTAGACTTATGTGATAGGTCTCTAAGTCCCCTACCAATCTTCACAGTGGCTTTGGAATAGTTAAAGCATATACTCTATATCTCAATCCATGTCTTTTTAGTAATTTCCCCTCTCACCATAAGGTTTATAGCTTTACTGCTTCTTTCATTTACACATCTCAAAAAAAAAATGTTTCTGTGTCTCATTCAATTGATGTTGTGTGTTATACTGGAGGTTAAAAATAAACTGAGAAACATAGTCTTCCAATGTTTCATCATCTTTTTGGGACATTTTGAAAATTTCATCCCCCTTTAAATCCTAACCCCTATAGTGTTCCTTATATTTTGTGAGAAATAGATTGCTCATTGCAGGCCAATTTACTACAACATTGGCACCCAACTCCATGAACCATCTCAAAGTAGCTTCTTCGAGGGTAGAAGGAAACAACTTCAATTCATGGGCATTAGTTGTATAGTCATAGCTTCTATGTAGTATGTCAAACTCAAAGAGAAAGGTTTTAGGGTCTTTAGTGATCAAGCCATAAAACTTTGAAAGTGCAGTAGTACGTATATTTTTCAAATTTTAGTTACCTTTTTGAGGAGAGATAGGAAAGGGAAATGTTTGTTGAGGCTGAGTCTAAGCCATTCTTGGAGGAGGTATTATTAATAGTGCTTGATATATGACAAGACTCAATAGATTATCTTGGTATTTAGGTTCAACAAAGAGATCATTCAAATGTAAGGATTCATCAGAGGATGGGGATATTCATTCTTGAGCAGCAGTAAATGGATTTTCAAAAAGCTCTTCTTCAGTCTTTCTTTGTGGTTCTTCAGGTTTAGGATTAAAAATGTCTTCCTAAATATTATGGGGAAGAAATCTCCCAAAGGGGTCTTTTCTCCTATGCATGCAAAAATAAAAAATCTAATTCAACATAATAACTTTAGGGTTGAATTAGATTTAAACCTTCCCTTGCAACAATGCCAAAAATGGTTGCTCGGCTATTTACCTTAGTGATAAAGGATTGGGAATCCTTCTATATTGACTGCATGACTAGACATAATCATGTATTTTTCTAAGAATAACATACTGACTTCATTTTATTTTTCAACCTAGAAGCATAAGCTTGAGAGGGTGGCTGCAAAGTATATGCTCTGAATCCTCTTTAATTCATTATAACTACAATAGGAAAGAAGTGTTGAAGGAAACTTAGCTAGGAACTAAAACAAAGGTTTCCTTAAAGCTTAGATTAATGTTTCAAATAGTAAGTCCTATAAACACCTATGCTGCAAGAATAGTTCAATGATTCTGTTATCAATGGCTATAGGAACAACAAAAGTCTAATTTTGCAAGGAAACAAACTAAGAAAAGAAATCTATTCGAACAAAGTAGTTCACTTAGAAATTGGGCCCCTCGGATGAATGAATAGAAAACAATCAAGTCTAAATGTGGAAACTTTAACTCTATATTATATTCATTCATAATAAGAAAATTATATTTCAAAACAAGATTCTACTCTACTTGAATAGAATTATCTACTCTATTTTCTTTCGATCAAACTAGGAAAACATCAAAATCTCCTTTTCAAGGTTGCCATGGAAATTATTAAAGGAAAATTTTAACAACTTCCTACTCCTATGATCACTTCATCAGTGAAGATCAATTATAGATAATAAATTTTACAATAGAAACACTTATTATCTATATTTTAACTCCACTAGGAATATAGTAGGTTAAGGAAGCTATCTTTGTGTGCCACCATAATAGAATCTGCACCATGTTCTACTTGCATGGTGATTCATCAATCATCTAGTTAACTTTTACCCAATGAAGAAATTTTTTCTTAAATATTTCAAGAATGGTAAATTAGATGCTAAAAGTGAAGAAGTTATATTCCTTGGATGTTCCACAAGAAGTAAAACTTATAAGTGTTTAAATACTAACCCTAACAAAGTTGTGGGAAGTGTGAATGTGAAGTTTGAGTAATATATAGAGGTACATGAGGCTGAACTTATGAAGGAACCAGAGGAATACAAATATTTTGTATACTTTTATGAAGGCATGCCTATTGATGAAGATTTTGTAAATATAGTTTCAAATCAACAAGTTTTAGTGATTTTTGAGTAAAATATAATGAATGTCAAGATGCATTTAGGAACTGAGCTATCGTTAGTTATCAAGTTTTAGATAGAAGTTGAGATTTATTCTAATTATGATATTAACATGAAATAAATTTTGAATTACTAGATAGAGAAGTACATGGTGATTTAGAAGTTGATAGACCTAATGAGGAAAGTAGAGAAAAACTAAGATTGTCAAAGTATGTCAAAAGACATCACCCTACTGAACAAATTATTGGAGACAAAGATGTTCGTCCAATGACAAGGAACATGTTGAGAAGTGATACATGTTTGTTGAGCATGCATGAGCGTAAGATAGTGAAAGATTCCCTAGAAAATTTGGATTGGAGCAAAGCCATGAAAGAAGAGATTGAATATATTGAGAAGATCAATACATGGACTCTAGTTCCTAGACCAGAGGATACGAATGTGATTGGAACCAAGTGGGTATAAAGAAACAAGTTAGACAAAAATGGTGAAGTCACAACGAATAAGGCAAGATTAGTTTGCAAGGGGTATCCACAAGAAGAAGGAATAGACTATGGAGAAACTTTTCCACTATTGCAATATTGGAAGGAGTAAGAACTATACTTGCTTACTCTTCATATGAAGGCTTTAAAGTTTATCAAATGGATGTGAAGTCAACATTTCTGAATGACATATTAGAAGAAGAGGTCTATATAGAGTAACCAAAAGGATTTGTTAATGTTAACTAGAAGAACATGGTATGTAGACTACACAAAGATTTATATGGTTTAAATAAATCCCCAAGGGTATGGTATGAAAGGCCTTACAACTATCTTACAAAGATTGGATTTGAGAAGACTAATGATAATTGTACTTGAAGACAGGAGGTAAAGGCATTTTACTAGCTGAAATGTTTGTTGATGATATCATACTTGGAGATCAAGATGGATTATATAAGGCATTTCTAAATGAAATAAAGAAATAATTTGAGATGTCTATGTGTTTGGAGAGATCAAGTTCTTTGTTGATTTGCATGTATATCAAATTAAATATGGTATGTACATCACTCAGTCTAAGTATGTGAAGAAAATATTGATTTTCTTTGGATTGGAAGATTCAAAACCATTTAGCACACCTATGGTTGCATGACACAAGTTATCAAATAATGATGATTCAATTGATGTGAATCAAGCATTGTATAGGTCTATGATTGGAAAGATTGAGTTGAGAGCCTACATTGATGACAGAAAGAAAACTAGTGGAGGAGCATTTTTCTTAGGAAAGAGGTTGGTCACTTGGATAAAAAAGAAACAAAATTGCATATCTCAATCTACTGATGAGGCTAAATATGTGGCTATTATAGTAAATTGTACAAACATCATATGGATTAAAAAACTACTGAAAGGTATGAAGGAAGAAATCACTGAACCTATGATACTTTATTATGATAATACAAGTGTTATAAATATATCAAAGAACCCTGTGATGCATGCAAAGACTAAACACATTGAAATCAAGTACAATTACTTAAGATAGTTAGTAGAAGACAAAGAAGTGAAGATGGAATATGTGAATACAAAATAGAAAATAGCTGATATCTTTACAAAAGCTTTACCTAAGGTTTCTCATGAGAATCTAAGAGGTAAACTAGGGGTGATACCCTGATCCCAAAGATACTTAACAAGCATGAGTAGTGCCTTGCATCAACAAATGTGAATGGCATAGTACATTGACTCAATGGATCTTACTTAAGGAGCTACCTAAAGTAATCAAAGAGATGGAATAGAAGATTAGTCACAAGTTAGGTGACAAAGGGAGAAACTAAAATTGATTATATCTACATGTTGAGATGACAAGTATTTGGCGTTGTTGTCAAAGTGGGAGATAAATAAACAAAGGTTTCCAAACAAAAGAAAGAAATGATATTTAAAGAAAATCTACCTAGTAAGAGGGAAACAATACTAATAGAGATATTAGAATAGAGAAGATAGAGAGATAGATACCTAAATATCAGAAAGAGGGAGTGATCAGAGAAAGTAATATGGAGGAACACTATAAGATGATAGGTGAAGGGAGTCATAAGGAAGAGTCGATTTTATATTGATTAGAATAGAATTTTGTAGCCTATACAAAAGATGAAAGCTACTAATAGAGGGAGAGATTTCAATACAATGAATTATTTTCATTTTGGTATTGTTGTTGATATTGGTTTTCCATCAATGTCAAAGAGGTAAATTGTAGATATGAGATCATTTGGAAGTGAGGAATCGTTAATGGAACAATCATTATTTTGTCACTGATGTCAAACTTGCTACTTGTTGGTAAGACAACTTCTTAGCTAATGTAAGTACTATCATTTGTTTGATTGATGAAGAGGATTTGATCAAATGAGATAACAAGAGCACCTAGAGGAAAGTTTGAGCTATGGTATGAAAAAGGTGTACAAAGATCAATTAAGATAGTGATGATATAGTGTATTGTTTATCTACTTAAGGCTAGAAATGTTGGATACATTGATTAAGTCTAAAGAACAAGTAAAAAGAAATGAGTCTACCAAGTTTGGCCAAGTACACAATAGGTGTCAAGTAAAGCTAGTGCAAGCCATGAAAAAAAAGAGTTGGAGCTGAAAAATTTGAAGACGCAGTGTATGACAAGTGAGTATAGTGTAAGCCGAGTAAATTTTAGTTGATGTTGAGCAACAAAAAACTTTATTTTTCAGTAAGTAAACTAGTAGAAGATGAGTGGAAGAATAGTAAAAAAGTTGAGTAATAGAATATTGATGCCGAGTGCTAGTATTCATGTTAAATCATAGAGTTGATGAATCTGAGCTGACTATTTTGTTTTCTTGAATTGTGTGAAGCCTATTGAAGATAACTATTTTGAGATGGTGGCATGATATTTAAGGTAAACCATTTTGTTGCAAATTTAAAGAGGATTGAAGAAGAATTTTCTAGAGGAACCAAATGGAAAAGTGGATAGATTCATTATATCCTAACTAATCTTACCTAACCCTAAAATGAACGATTGAGGTAAAATGAAAAAATATCTTAAATCTCTATTTATAGAAAGATTTGGTTAGAAGCAAAGCATGTCATGTGCAAAAACCTAAGGAAGACAAGGAGTCTAGGGTATTGTTTCATCAGTGGCCAAATAAAAGAGACTACAAATGGCATGCAAAGCAAGAAGGCTTAAGAATATGAATGCTTGGAGGGTGAACAATCTATCAAAGATGAATTGTGTGAAAGACAAGAAGAATGAAGGACTGAAATAGAGATCTATAATCTAAAAGTGAGTTGTAATTTGTTATCAAATCAAGCCTTATTTTTACTTTCTAATCATTGTATTAGTCTAGGGTAAATCCTTTGGATTAAGGTTGACCTAATAGTCAGTTGTAAATCCTTTAACTAGGTGACATTCAAAGTGAATGATCTAAAGTCCTCTAACAAGGTTCACTCCTAAAAGGGTGATTAAAATCCTCTTACCAAGTCAATAGTGTGTATTGTAACCTTTAATAAGGTTGGCCTTTCACAAAGCATCACTTCAAAAGAGTGAGAAATAATAGCATGTTACAAGTGGTTTTTCCAAAATTGGGTTTCCACATAAAATCCTTTTGTCTAATATGTTTTAAAATCTATTATGTCTCATGTTTAAATTTCAGCAAAGTTATTTTTTGACCTAGGACGGTCACCTATAAAGTTTAAGTATTGTATGATCTAATGGATGCATGTATAATAAGGTTTTGTGGATATGGGTCTACTAAGAATTGAAAAAAATTATTTGTACACCTAGACCTTGGATAACTGATTCACCCCCCTCTTAGTTATTCTAAATAATTGCAACACATTTTCCATCAGTTCCAAAGAGAGAGATTGTTGAAATGAAGCAAATTGTTGAAGTACAAAAGTGAGGAGATTGATGAAACCTATCATGGAGAAATCATTATTTTGTCACTAATGTCAAATGTCCTACTTATTGATGACAAAATCACTAATTTTATTTGAATGCTATCATTTGATTGATTTATAAAAAGGATTTGAAAAGAAAGGATAACAAGAGTACCTAGAGAAAGGTTGAGTTATATGGTGTATAAAAGGAGCACTAAGACCAAGTAAGACTTTGATGGTATAGTGTATTTTTTATCTACTTAAGGATACAATGAAAAGATACTTGAGAAAAGACAAAAAGAAGGCTGAGAAAAGAAATATGTCTTCAAAGCCTGAACAAGCAAATAGTGGAAGTCAAGAAAGTTAGTGCAAGTTGAGTAGAAAGTTGGTTGAAGCTGAGTGAAGGAAATTTAGTATGTGTTGAGAAAAGACAAATATAGTAGGTTTTGAGTGAAGGAGTTTTAATATGTGTCAAGAACTAGTAAGACTAAGTGTATGCTAACCAACCTAGTGTTGGCCAAGCATCATAAGACAATTATTGGCAAGAAAACATATTATTATTGAGTGCCAGTAAAATGAGTTTGATGAAAGATTTGATAAATTTGAGCTAACAAAGTTGATTTCTTGAATTGTGTGAACTATGTGGAAGATATGCATGATCAGTTAGTGGCATAGAATTCAAGATAAGCTATTTAAAGATGAATTTGAAGAGGATTGTAAGGGTAGTTTTTAAAAGAGAAAAAAATGGAAAAGAGGGTAGATTTAATGAATCTGACCTAACCCTAAGATGGATGATTGTAGTGAAGTAGAAAAATATCTAAATTCTCTATATAAGGAGATAATAGGCCATAAGAAATGTGTCATAGTGCAAACCAAATCCAGAAAAGGAGTCTTAAGGTGTTGTTTCATTTGGTGGTTGAAGGAATGAACCTACAATTGGCATACTAAGCATGAATGATTAAGGAGGTGAAGGCTTGATGGGTGAACAAGTTTTCAAAGATGAAGGGGATTGAATGTCAATGAGAATGGAGGATTCAATAAGATCTAGAATCAGCAAGTGAGTTGTTTTATTATTAGATCAAGTCCTATTATTACTCTTTAACAACTATATTAGTCTAGATAAATCCTTTGGATTAAGGTTGACTTAATAGTAATGAGTAAATATTATAACAAGTTTATATTCTAATGGAATGTTCTAAAGTCCTCTAACAAGGCTCACTCCTAACAAGGTGATTGAAATGCTTAAATGAAGGTCACATTTAATAGTGTGCATTACAACCTTTAATAGAGTTGGCTTCCTAGAGAGCTCACTTCAAAAGAGTGAAAATTGGTAGCATGTTACTAGTGATTTTTCCCATATTGGGTTTCCACATAAAATCCTTGTGTCAAATTGTGTGAACGATTTTCTTGTATTTCATGTTTACATTTATGCAAAGTTCATTTGACCTAGGACAATAATATACTATGGTTTAGATATTATATGATCAATGCATACACATGTATTTGTTAAGTACTAAAAGAATTTATTTGTACAATTGGACCTTGGATAACTTTTTCACCTCCCATCTCAGTTATTCTAAAGTATTCCAACAATTTGTGCAACTATATTCCTAATTATTCTAGGAACCTACCAAGAGTGGATTAGCCTTTATGTTAAGGTGTTATTGATTAATCCAACCCTCTCTACATCAATCTACCCAACCCTTTTCCATTTGACCATAGTAGACCATAGGATTTGTAACCCATACTAAGTCACTAGGCCTTATAAAATAGGACTTATTACAAACTTTAGGATCTCTTGATCCCTAGAGACACTTGGACATACAAACATATGTTTAGATCATGAAGGCTTTGCAACTTCTTTTTCCTCATCAAGGGGTGTTCTTGCAACACAAACTATAAAAACAACATAGGATCTAACATGATATTATGTAATGAACAAAAGCCCCTTATCTTACCTATTTGAGTAGTTTAATGTCCTAGAACTTATAGGAAGTTTGATTTTGACTTTCTAAGTCCAAAAATAGTTGTTCTACTACAAATAGAATATCATGTTTCCTGGTGCATAGCACCCCTAACTAGTTATGTGGGATCTTTGAACAAGGGCATATGCTATTGGAATGGTAATTTTTAAATGTTGACTTGGGGGTCAATGCTAGCTCTGAGATGGTGTAGGAGCACTTGAGAAAGATGGGGCACACTAGGGTCTCATAGAGGATCCTGATAATTGGACAAATAAAGATCATTAGAGGTAAAAATTTTATATAATAAGGCTAATGTAGTTAATTTATGATGTTTATATGGTCAGTTGGGTCATTTCATGTAAAGAGATCAATGATCACACTATGTATGCCATATCAAAATCCATGGCCTCAAAGGCTACTTATGTGGGCCCATGGGATAGTTTAAGACTTTTATTAATAAGGTCATCATTTGACCACTTGGTGTAAGGGGGATATTATAGAGTTTAAATATTTAAAGGTTTCTAAAATTGATAGTTCCATTGTCACCTTGGTAACACAAATTTGGGGACAATCTAATGTAAGTGGGCATGGGGTAGTTAGGAAGTTTTGGTCAGTTGTGGAAGTTTGTAAAGGCTTATTTATAGTTGGGATACCCTAGAAAATGAGGAAAAATTGATGTTATAAAGAATAGTGCTCTACAATATTCATGTTTATATAAATGATGATAGACTTATGTGTTGGAATTAACAATGGGAAAGTAAGTTCTAGGGGGGAGGGTGAATCAACACTTAAAATTTTTACCACTAAAAATTTTAAATGGTAAAAATTTTAAGTGTTGATTCACCATTCACCTTAGTCCATCTCATTGCTTAACATGTAAACTAAAATATGTAAGCATTCATCACATCCAAAGCATGAAATAAATCAACATATAACACATAAGATTTTGGTTACCCAAAAACCCTCCAAGGAGAATGTAAAATTTGGGTGGGGATGACACCCATAAATCTTCACTACTGTAGTTGTAAAGTATTGTTAATCATGGATACAAAGTTTTGATCATGAACTATGATCTACCTTATTAAAGGTTTTCCCTAATAAAGGTTTACAAATATTGTTAGGTCTCACCTTGCTAAAGGATTTAAACTCATAATGAAGTAAGAACTCAATTAAGAGATTTACAAAAGCCAGTTAAGAATATCCTATTAAGGGATTTACTCTATATCACATGTTAGAATGATTCAAAACCTAATACTTTAATTGGCACCTCATTGCTTGATATCAGATATCCTCTTTACTTGTTATCTCTTGATCCTCCTAATCAGATCTATCTTCTCTAACCTTTCACTACTTGTTTGTGTTTCTTCTTAGAGTGACTCTTCATTACATAACTCTATCTTAGCCATCTTCTCCATGTTTCTTTTGCACCAAATGAATCTCCTTTATACATCTTCTTAGGAATGGCATAGAATGGAGGTTGTCTTACACCATTGTTAATCAATTAGACACTAAAAACTTCCTTCTCCTCTTTCCTAGGTGTTGTTGAAGAACTCACTGCCATCTTGACTCTTTAGGGTTTGAAAAACATGAAATATTGTAACTTGACACAAGTTTAAATACCTTTTAAATCCATTTAATGATGTCAAGTTATTATAGAATCTGGTTTGTAGATGCTTGAATTTCTTTTCCTAAATTGTCTTTGTGCTCTTCAAACTCTGATAAGTGAAAATGACTTAAAAAATTGAGTATATAGCCTTCAAAACTTTGCATTTAATGCTTAGTGCATGTACAACTATTAAATTAGTCACTATAGGGTTTTCTAGTATGCTCGTCCATCATAGCAAGCTCAATTATCACTATCATACCTTCATTACTCGATAATAACTAGAAAACTTTGAATGCTTAGCAACAACAAAGAAACTAACAAAATGATAGATTTTCTCTTTGTTCTAATCACTTTATTGCATCTTAATATATGCTGATAGATCATTTTAATTGCTTAAATACTTGGAACTGATGCAAAATATATCATTTTAGATGTTAGTTCCATAGATACCTTTGATTTCCTATTTGGGGGTGATGTGATCACATAATGCATTAGATAAAGTGACCTCATCTTGGCTTGATGTGCTACAATATTCTTCTTTTTTCCATGTCTTGTTCACCTACATCTTTGTGTTTTCAACATCTACCTTTAATTTCCCTTTATTGACTTCATTTCTTGGTGTAGGTGACTAAGTTACACAATTTCTCCTCACATGATCGGTCTTAAGATAGCTAAAGCATGCAACCTCATTCAATCATCTATTGTAATTACCTCTAAAATGTTTCCTAATGTAATTTACAATAACATGACCATGCTCACCACAATAATGATAACTATACCTTGTTTTGTAATCCCAATCATAAGTATTCCCATGATGATGTACCTTGATTTTCTTATTTTATGTCCACTTGGGTTTAGATCTACATTTATATCCCTTGTGTCCATAATTATGATAGTTGTAATAATATCCTTAATATCTCTAAGTGTTGGCAGTCTTGGTCTTGCATTTATGTGTTTGATGTCCTTTCTTTTGCAGTTATGGAAATTACCCTTGAATTTCTTCTTAGGGTTTTGATTTCTAGTGTTGCTTCTATAGACATTTGTTGTGTGACCCAATTTCTATAATGATGAAAAGTGGGCTTAATGTTCTTTCCCTTATTATTCCTTAGTTCACCATTCCTATATGATTCTCCTTTCTTAGTGATAGAATATCATAATCCAACAATGTCATTGTTTGACCTTGGTGCTTCCATTAGTTTTTCAAAGTACTTTATGGATTCATTAGGTTTGCTAAGATTTTCTTTCTTATTCTTAAATTCATTCTACAATAGGGTATTCTATGTTTCTAAAGTTGTAATCTCAATGTCTCTCCTACTCATTTCTTGATTTGTAATCATTAGTTGATTCATCAAATCCAACTAAATGCTTGATAACTTTTGCTCATCTAATAATTTCTCCTCAATTCTATTATGTAGTAGTCCTATTTCTTCTTCAATCATGACTCTATCTTCTTTAGCTTTCTTTTTTAGTTCATTTTTTTTACGTAACAATACTAACTGAGTTTCTTGTTCCCTCTTCAAATTCTTGACTACTTCATTTAGGGAATTGTTCTTTTCCATTAGATCTACAATAACTGCATCAAATTCATTTGAGTTTTTGTCCTCAAACAATCTAGTAGTGTCTTCTTCTTGATATTGAGTATCATTTTGTTGAATGGCCAATTGTTTTCTTTTCTTCCATGACCAATGCAATTCATCTCTTACCTCCTTGAGTTGATGTAGGGAAAGTTGTATTTCAATCTTCTAGCTCCCAATAGTCTTTCCCAATTTGTAGATTTCCATCTTCAAGACATTACCTATAAAGCTATCAAACTTGTTTTCCTAGAGAAAAATGAGTTAATGCAAATTGTTGGAATTAATAATGGGAAAGTAAGTTCTAAGATGGGAGGAGGGGGGAGGGGGGGTGAATCACCTTAAATCTATCTCATAACTTAACATGTAAACTAAAATATGTAAGCATTCATCACATCCAAAGCATGAAATAAATCAAAACACAAAACATAGTATTTGGACAATGATGATAGTGATTGTGTATATTAACTATACTAACAAGTACATGAATTCATGCAACAAGTTCCAAATGGTTTTATGACAAGGAAGGTACTATGATAGTTACATAAAGAAGGTTGATAGTAATAGTTTTAGTTTGTAGGATTTTGTCTAGAGAATGAGAACAAGGTGATTGGTTTGTAGCACAAGGAGGGTGAAGGAACGAATTTCCTCAATTTGTAGATGATTCATGAAAGGGTTGGAAGAGATTGAGAGACCAAAAATAGGGCTAAGAAAATGATACTGTAGAGCCAGTTGGGACTGTCATTATAAGATAGTGATTAGGTAAATTATTTTTGTTTGCTCATATGTCTGAACTAATGGTGTCTAAGATTCTAGATAGGGCCTAAAAAGAGTCTAAAGGGGATTGATAAGGGTCTTCAATACATAGGTTGGGTGGAGCATAATGATATGATGCTTGATTATGAGTCTCATAACAAGTAGTGCAAGTAACTAGCATATGATAGTATAAGTTTTCAATTTGTTTTGTGAACATATTGGTGAGTTAAGAAGTGTCTTGAGTTTTTAATGTTTTTAGTAAGGTTTCTTATAATTGGAAGTGTGTAAGGAGGAACCAAAGACAAATTAAGGGTTTATCCAAGGTTTGGGTCAAATAGTGAAAGGTTAGAGTTACAAAAAATCACATTGAATGTTGATTAGCATTATGATTAGAAGTTTATAGGGTGTTTGTGTCTAGAGTTCAAGTTTGGGATTTTAATCCAAAAGTGAGTTGATGATAGAAGTTGAATACATTTAGTACACCTTGTTCAAAGATAAGTGTGGATGAGTTTGAAAAGTTTAGAGATTAAATGTGAAAACTAGGTCATCGAGGTCTAGTAGGGGCCTAGGTGGAATATGCTCTGTAGTACTAGATATTTATGTCACCCCTCTAAATAGTTAGCATTCAACAAAATTGATGGAATGAAACCCTAATATTTATTACAAAAGAGCTCCAAATATATAACATTATGTAACACTCTAGCATATGTTAATCAAGGTTTCATAGCATAACTCTAATTCATGCATTTTGTTGAAATCTGATTGAAAAGATCATTGATAAGAGAAATTTCTAAGAGGGAGATTGTTGAAAAAGACTATTTGTTTCAATCATTGTTTTACCATTGATGTCAAACCTACTATCCACTGGTAAGACAACTACTTATAAGATTCAAGTTCTATCACTTGGTTTATTGATGAAGAGGATTTGATCAATAAGAGGTAACAAAAAAACCTAGAGAAAAGGTTGAGTTATGATTATGTAATGAAGTATAAGGATTAGTTAAGAAATTGATGACATGATGTATTGATGATCTACATAAGGTTACAAAATTCTTGGCTACACTTAGAAAGTTTAGAAGAATAAGTTTAAAAAATTTGTCCGGTAAGATTGACCAAGTGGACAATAGGTGTTGAGCAAAGTTAGTGCAAGCTGAGCAGAAAGTCAATTGGAGCCACGTAAAAGAAAATTCTAGTGGATGCCAAGCAAAACAATTGATGTCGAGTAAATTTTAGTTGATCCCAAGCACCAGTAAAATTAAGTTGATATTGAGTAATTTTATAGTTGATGTCGAGAAATGCAGTATGTGCCAATCATTAGAAGGTTGATAATGTCGAGCTACTACATTATGATAAAGGTCAAAGATTCACAAAATCTAAGCTGACAAGTTTATTTTCTTGAAATTTGTGAACTAGGAGGAAGATAAGGTTGATGAGTTGGTGACACAAAATTTGATGTAAACCATTTTTAGGTGAATTAAAAAGGATTCTAGGAGAAGTTTCTATAAAAGACAAGGTATGGGGTAGATACATTGTATCCTACCTAATCCATCAAAAACCCTAATTTGGATGATGGATAATGAGTGGGGAAAATATTCTAATTTCCTATTTATAGGAATGTATGGTCATGAAGAAAAAGAGGTTGGTGTCATGCATGAGAACCTAAGGAGGAGGAGGAATTAAGTGTGAGAACCAAAGAGAAGAGTCTACAATGGCATGTTAAGAAATAAGGCTTCAGGAGATGAATGCTTGAAGGGTGAACAAGATGTCAAAGCTGCAAAGTATGAAAGCCAAGTAGAACTAAGGACTAAACAAAGATCTATAATCTACAAAGAAATTTGTAAGTTGTATCAAATCAAAGCTCTATTATTACTCTCTAACAATTGTATCAGTCTAGGGTAAATCCTTTGGAGTAAGGTTTACCTAATAGTAATTAGAAAATCCTTTAACCAAGATGCATTCCAAGTGAATGGCCTAAAGTCCTCTAATAAGGCTCACTTTTAACATGGTGATTGAAATCCCTTAACCAGGTCACATTTAATAGTGTGTATTGTAACCTTTAATAGGATTGGCCTTTCATAGGGCATCACTTCAAAAGAATGAAAAGGAGTAGCATGTTACTGGTGATTTTTTTCAAATTGGGTTTGCACATAAATCATTGTGTCAAGTGTGCTGATAAATGTGTTGTGTTTCATGCTTTACATTTTTGCAAATTTATTTGATAGTAACATACAAGTTTTAGTAAATACATAATGGATGCATGTATGGGTATGAATATTTTATGGGTTCACTAAATTGTGAAAATTTTTATTTATACTTCTAGACCTTGGATAACTAATTCACCCCCTCTAGTTATTCTAAAGTAATTCCAACAATTGGTGTTAGAGCCCTATTTCTTAAGAGGACTATTTTTAAGATACTAGAAGCACAAAGATCAAGATGTCTAAAAGAAAGGTACCCAAGCTAAATAGAAATAACTTTCTTGCATGGTAAAATTTGATGAAGCTACACCTTGGAGGACTTGGAGATCATGCATAATCTACCATTATAGTGGAACATGTTGATCTAGTTGGAGCCCTAAATACTAAAGATATGAAGAAGAAGAAGGAACATAATCAAGCAATGTTGGAGATTGCCTCTACCCTAAGCTATGCCCAATTTGATGATATCAAAGGTTGTGACACTATAAAGAAAATGTGGGATGCCCTACACACCATCTATAAAGGAGAAAAATATAATAGCCTTAGAGGTAAGTTTGATGATATGAGAATGGAAGAAGCTGAAAACATTGCTCAATATGTTGGTAGGATAAAAGAAGTTGTTAGTACAATAAGAGGAGCTACTAGTCATATAGATGATGATATTGTGTTAACTAAAGTATTGAGAATATTACTACCTATTTATGCTATTAGAATTTCTACAATTCAAGAGTTAAGATGTATTCTAGGAAATGATCTAACCCTTGAAGGAATGGTAGGTACACTCACTACTTTTGAGCTATCTAACTTTGATAATTTACTTACCTGAGAGTCTTGGATCTGCATTCAAAGATAAGTTTTTATTGAAAGATTCTAATAAGATGAAGTAGAAGAAGAAGAAGAAAAGAAAGATAAAATATGTATTTAGTGATAGTGATACAAATGAAGATGTTGAACAATTGGAAGCACTACTAGCAAGAAGATTTCATAGAGGTAAAGGCAAGTTCGAAGGTAACTTTCCCATAATTTGTTTCAATTGCAATGAAGCTGTTCATATTGCTGCAAGATGTACACAAAAGAAGAAATATAGAGATGGTAACAAGTACAAAAATAGAAGAGAAGATGATAGGATGACAACAAAGATTAAAAAGAAAAAGGAAAGAAGTCATGCTACATTACTGAAGAAGAAAGTAGTGATGATTATGATGAACATGATGATGAAGTGGTATATGTTGCAATGAAGGATGAATCTGATGAAGATGAGGCAACTACTCTTGTGACTTGTGTGAACAAAAATGATAGATGGTTCATTGATAGTGGATGCTCACATCACATGACTGGAGACAAATGTAAGTTCATTACCTTAACTTGTTATGATGGAAATAGTGTAAGATTTGGTAATGATGTACCATGTTTGATAAAAGGAAAAGATTCTATCAAACTCACAAACAAGATTTCATGTGACAATTCTTACTATGTTGAAGGACTAAATTATAACTCATTAAGTGTGTCACAATTGAATAATTTGGGATGTAAGGTTGAATTTGGAAATAAAACTACCAAGATATATGAAACAAATGGGAAACTGATTTGAAAAGGTTGTCAAACTAGAAGTAATGTGTTATACTTGGATATAGAGGGCGCTACTTGTTTTGTTTCCAAATTTGATGATGTATGGATTTTTGCACAAGATATTATGTTGAGTTAATTTTGATAACTTGGTTAGTATCAGTAACATGAAAAAAGTTAGAAGTTTTCCTAAGTTAAAGAAACCTTATAATGTAGTATGCAAACAATGTCAGCTAGGCAAAATGACAAAATCAAGCTTCAAAAGTAAAGCTTATATCTCTAAAGAAATAATAGAGATTATTCATAGTGACCTATGTGGACCAATTGAAATGTAAATCTACAAAGGAGATAAGTATATAATGCTCTTTGTTGATGATTACTCTAGAATTATGATAGCTATGTTTCTAAAATAGAAATCTAATGCTTTTTAAATCTTCAAGTGGTACTTCACAATAGTTGAGAAGGAAATAGGTAAGAGTCTGAAATTTTTAAGATTAGATAGAGAAGAAGAATTCACATCAATTGAGTTTGAGATGTTCTGTAATGACAGAGGAATCAAAAGATAGACATTTGCACCTAATACCACTCCATAAAATGGGATTGCTAAAAGGAATAACAGGTCTATAATGTACTATTCTAGAACACTCATGATGGAAAGGAATTTTTCTCTAAAATATAGGAGAGAAGCTATAAGTATAGCTATCTATACCCTAAACCATGTGCAAATCAAGAAAGGTACTTATTCAACACCTTTTGAACTATGGTATGGATATCCGCCCAATGTAAGATACTTTAAGGTATTTGAGAGTAAATATTACATTCTTAAAGATGTTAGGAATTGAAAGTTTGATGCAAAAAGTGAAGAAGGTATATTCCTTGGATACTCCACAAGAAGTAAAGCTTACAAATGTTTAAACACTAACAATATAAAAACTTGTGGAAAGTGCAAATGTGAATTTTGATGAATTTACAAAAGTACATGAGACCGAGCCTATGAAAGAACTAGAAGAATAAAAATCATTTGTATACTTTTATGAAGGAATTCCTATTGAAGAAGATGCTACAAAGAAAGTTATAAATCAATAGCAAGTATCAGTAACTACCAAGTCACATCCTTTGAATGTCAAGTTGCATTCAAATGTCGAGCTATAGAATGAAGAAGATGCACATTCTAATTCTAAGATTAGTACACATGGAAGAGATGTTAAGAAATCTAGCAATGATGTACATAGTGACTCTAAAGCTGAAATACAAAAATGTAGAAACAAGAGTTGAGCCAAGATTGTCTAAATATGTCAAAATACATCATCCTACTGATCAAATCATTGGACATAGAGATGCTAGGCCAATGACAATAAGTAGATTGAGAAGTAAATCATGTTTTTTAAGCATAAAGGAGTCCAAATTAGTAAAAGACACATTAGAAGATGATGACTGGTACAAGGTCATGGAAGAAGAGATTGAACAAATAGAGAACAAAACTTGGAGTCTAGTTCCTAGACTAGAAGACAAGAATGTGATTAGCACCAAGTGGGTATTTAGAAACAAGTTAGATGAGAATGGTGACATCACAAGAAAAAAAGAAAGATTAGTTAGCAAATGATATGCACAAGAAGAATGAATTGACTATGAGAAGACATTTGTTCCTATCGCAAGAATGGAAGGAGTAATAACTCTACATGCTAATGATGCACACAAAGGTTTCAAAGTTTATTAGATGGATGTTAAATGTAAATTTCTAAATGGAATACTAGAAAGGAAGGCTACATAGAATAGCCAGAAGGTTTTGTTGATGATAACAATAAGAACATGATATGTAGACTGCACAAAGCCCTATATGGGTTGAAGTAAGCACCAAGAGCATAGTATGAGAGACTTCATACTTATCTTGTGAAGATTGGATTTGGAAGGACTAATGATAAAATCAATCTGTATATAAAGATAGAAAAATGAAAACGTATTTTTCTATCTGAAATATTTGTTGATGATATTATATTTGGAGGACAAGATGCTTTATGTAAGGACTTTGCAAATCAGATGAAGCAAGAATTTGAAATGTTTATGTTTGGAGAAAAAAAAATTCTTTATGCAATTGCACGTATATCAGATGAAGTATGGTATATACATCACTCAGTCAAAGTATGTCAAAGAGATAATGAAGACATTTGGATTAAAGGATTCCAAACTAGTAAGTATACCTATGGTGATAGGACACAAGTTGTCAAAGAATGATGATTTAGCTAAGGTGAATTAAACATTTTATAGGTCTATGATCAGCAAATTGCAATATGTAGTTCATAGTAGACTTGATATTGCATTATTTGTTAGAATAGTTGCAAGATTCTCTAGTAATCCTAGGGAGAATCACTTAATGGCTATGAAGAGAATAATGAGATACTTGAAAGGAATAGAAAAGTTTTGTCTATACTACAAGAAGAATGAAAAGTTTTAATTGAGAGCCTACACTAATGCTAACTGGGCTAGAAACATTGATGACAGAAAGAGCACTAGTGGAGTAGTATTTTTCTTAGGCAAGAGACTAGTCACATGGAAAAGCAAGAAATAAAGTTGTACTTCAAATCTACTACTAAAGAAAAATATGTTGTTGTTGCTATAAACTGCACACACATTGTATGGATCAAATAGCTACTCAAACGAATAAAGGAAGAAATAATAGAATTAGTGATACTTTATTGTGATAATACAAGTTCTATCAATATATCAAAGAATTCAGTGATGCACACAAAGACAAAGCACATTGTAGTCAAGTATCATTATATAAGAGAATTAATTAAGACAAAGAGGTGATGATGGAATATGTTAACTCAAAGGAGCAAAGTGTTGATATCTTCACAAAATCATTACCTAAGGATGTTCATGAGTATCTAAGAGGTAAACTAGGGGTGATACCCATATCAAAGGTTATTTAAGAAATAGAAGGAGTGCCCTACATCAAACAAGTTGATGTTCATATAATACAAATTGATGCAGTGGATCTTATTTTAAGAACTATGTAAAGTAATCACAGAGCTAAAAATTCAACTCGGTCACAAGCAAGGTGAAAGAGAGAGAAATTGAAGAAACTATAAATGTTTATATCTACATTCTTTAAGATAATAAATTTTTGGTATATGTATTTTGGCATTGTTGTCAAAGAGGGAGAAAGAACATTAAATTGCTCATCATCAGAAGAAGAGTTTTATTAATCAAGTGTAAGAGATAAGAGGGAGAAAGTCCAAAACTAATCTATTGATTAGAGAGAAAAAATTGATCAAAGAATTAAGTCAAAATAAAGAGGGAGACATTGATCATAACATTGATCAAAGAGCCAAAAAGATCATCATCAGAGGGAGATACTCTACTGATCAATCTAGTATAAAAGAAATAGGCTGAAATTCTAAATTACCTAGTAAGAGGGAGATATAAGTAGTAACTCAGAGGGAGTTATAAGAAATTTTTTTTGTAACCTAATCAGAAGATGGAAGTTTCTGATCAAGGGAGAAATTTCAATAATAATAAAAAATTTGGTATTGTCTTACTATTTTAACCTAGCTAGTTTGGTTGAACAAGATGTTCATCATTTGATTGACTTGGTTTATTAGTTTGGTTTTCCATCAATGCCAAAGAAAGAGTTTGTTGAAATCTAATTGAAAAGATCATTGATAAGAGAAATTTCTAAGAGGAATATTGTTGAAGAAGACTATGTGTTTCAATCATTGTTTTGTCACTGATGTCAAACCTACTATCTACTAGTAAGACAACTACTTATAGGATTCAACTACTATCAATTAGTTGATTGATGAAGAGAATTCGATCAATAAGAGTTAACAACAACACCTAGAGAAAAGGTTGAGTTATGGTTATGTAATGAAGTAAAATGATTAGTTAAGATTGTGATGACATGATGTATTGATGATCTACTTAAGGTTACAAAATAGTTGGCTACGCTTAGAAAGTTTAGAAGAATAAGTTAAACAATGTTTTTCTCCCAAGCTTGACTAAGTAGATAGTAGGTGCCGAAAAAGGTTAGTGCAAGTTGAGAAGAAAGTAAGTTGGAGCTAAGTAAATGAATATTCTAGTAGATGTCGAGCAAAATAGTTGATGCTGAGTAAAGTTTAGTTGATGGCAAGCACCAGTAAACTTTAATTGATGTTGATTAATTTTATAGTTGATGCCAACAAACATAGTATGTGTCGAACATTGAAAGGTTGATAATGCCAAGTTGCTACATTATGATAAAGATTGAAGATTTGTTGAATCTAAGCTAACAAGTTTGTTTTCTTGAAGCTTGTGAACTAGGAGGAAGATAAGGTTGATGAGTTGGTGGCACAAAATTTGATGTAAACCATTTTTAGGAAAATTTAAAATGATTCTAAGAGAAGTTTCTAAAAAGGACAAGATATGGGGTAGATACATTGTATCCTACCTAATCCATCAAAAACCCTAATTTGGACAATGGATAATTAGTGATAAAATATTCCAATTTCCTATTTATAGGAATGTCTAGTCATGAAGAAAAAGAGGTTCCTGTCATGTGCGAGAACCTAAGGAGAAGAAGGAATTAAAGGTTTTGCTTCATCAAAGAAGGCTTAAGAGATGAATGCTTGAAGGGTGAACAAGCTATTAGAGCTAAAAAGTATGAAAGCCAAGTAGAATTGTGGACTGAATAGAGATCTATAATCTGCAAGAGAATTTGTAAGTTTTATCAGATCAAAGCCCTATTGTTACTCTCTAACAATTGTATCAATCTAGGGTAAATCCTTTGGAGTAAGGTTGACCTAATAGTCATTAGAAAATCCTTTAACTGGGATGCATTCCAAGTGAATGGCCTAAAGTCCTCTAATAATGTTCACTTCTAATAAGGTGATTGGAATCCCTTAATCAAGTCACATTTAATAGTCTCTATTGTAACCTTTAATAAGGTTGGCCTTTCATAGGAAATCACTATAGAAGAGTGAAAAGGAGTAGCATGTTACTGGTGTTTTTTCTCAAATTGGATTTCCATGTAAATCATTGTGTCAAGTGTGTTGATGAATGTGTTGTGTTTCATGCTTTACACTTTTGCAAATTGATTTGATAGTAACATAAAGTTTTAGTAAATACACAATGGATGCATGTATGAGTATGAATGTTTTATTGGTTCATTGAATTGTGAAAAGTTTTATTTATACATTTGGACCTTGGATGACTAATTCACCCCCCCACCCTCCCCCCCCAGTTATTCTAAAGTAATTCCAACACATTTGAACATAGAAATAATAGAGCCGATACAGTTGTAATCTTATCCATAACCTGATACAACTACTAGATCAGTAAAGAATAAGGAATGTGAGAGTTAAATAGAGTGGACATAGTCATAATCTAAGACATAATGTATTTCATGTCTTCATGCTAGCCTGCTAGAGTATAGAGATATTTTTGAAAGGATTATAATTCTAGCTCCATTTCTCCAATCATAGGATTATATATTTTTATATATGATATAACATCGTAAATATCTACTAATATATTAATGGAATGGTTAATCCAACTACTACTATATTTATCATCAAATATTTTATATAATTTATGCAAGTAAAGATTTAAGATTTTACTCCAACTACTATGCTTAATTAGAAAGTGGAAAAAAATTTCATTTATTGGTGTTAGTAAGCATAATAAAAAATTATAGAAATTTAGAAGAAATCATTATCATAGTCTCTACATCCTAGTATATTGTAGTTTCTCAAATCAGTGTATTGTAAATTAAAGCCAACACACTTGCAACATTGATCAACATATTTTCTTCAATGAACAATATCGTAATTACTACATCATTATACAATTAGTTTTATGAAAATGCTAAATCATCATACAATTAGTGTAATGAAAAATCCTACATTGTCATATTTGTAGCTCTGGATAGGGAAGAGGGAAAGAGGCTGAAGAAAGTGGAAGCCACTATGAGGAACTCTACAAGTTATATGGAAGTGATGGAGATCATTTTTTCAATGATAACTATAAGTCATGCTTATATATTCTTTGCTTGACCATCTATAGTTTTCTAATATTGTTTCAAATAATCTTTAAAGAGAAAGATCTAATTTTATAACCATTGTTTACTCCAAAATTTTACCCTCTACCATCTAATTAATAGTATTTATTCATCTTAATGGTTAGGGTATTAGTAAATGACTTTACATAAAATAAAGTATAATATTTTTTTATAGCTAGAACAGTTCATGTGCATCTAAGGGAACTTATGGGAACACTTGTGGAAATTACTACAATAGGACACAGAGTATTTTGAGCTCATTTATTAGTGTTTATTATAATTTATCCCATTTCTAAATTTTTATATTTATGTTTAATGGAAACTACACAAAAGCTAATTGTCTCTAAACTTAGAGAGTGGGTGAACAACCCACTTATTTGTCCAAGACTCTCTAATAAGGCCCTCCCACTAACTATTTTAGCAAGGACACCTAGCCACTTCCTTTTACAAACTTGTCTCATCTAAATTTACCATTTTTGACTTAGTGGAAACATGTCAGAGAACACATGTGACAACTCCAAATTCGAATTGATAGAAGAATACATGGCTAATGGGGCCCCCATGGCTGTCTAGGCACTCACATGGTCAAAATTAAGTTCCTAACTTGATATACTATCATATGGGTAACTTATTTTAACATAAAAGACATCTTGGCACCACCTAATGACCTCTCAATAACCTAGCCAAGTCCAAATTCAAACTTCCTTTTACTGTGACCCATCCTACCCCTTGTTAAGTGGGTTTACTTACTCATTATTAGGGTAATTAATTTTAAGGTAAATTGCTATCATGATCAAATCCCTACATGACATGTCAATTACACACAAAGTTCACAAGTGTCAAGTGACACATAAAAGAAAAATCACATTACCATGACATGCTCCTAATGCATCTGTATGATTAAAAATTTCCACAAACAAGTAACCTTACATTTATAAAGAAAAATACTTTCACAATGAGGCTTTTGAATCTTCCAAATATTCACCTTGGCTAAACTGTGTTCACAAGGTTCGAAACTTGTTTCCCCTAAGAATTTCCATGGTTCCACTTCCTGCACATTAAACTCAAGCATCAGTAGTCCAAGGAGGTCATATAAAATACATATATCATAAATGCATATAATTTCATAATTCAAATTCAATTTTATTCCCTAGTCATTTTAAATAGTTAGTTTGAAACGTTAAAATATCAACATTTGCATATCATAAATCATCATAATCAAATTGACATTTATCTGCATATCATAATCATTCATCTGCATATGATGAGTCATCATAATAAAATTAACATTTATCTACATATCGTAAATCATCATAATCAAATTAACTTTTCACATTGCATCAAAACCTAATAGTATCATGTCATAAAATTGCATCCATATGTGTTCAATCATTTCATACACAATATCGGGTTCTTAGTGCATATCATAATCTAAAACACTACTGCAGTATCAAAATCAATAGATAAAACAAATCCATTATCCATTTAAGCCTTGAATACCTATCAAAATATCAAATTATCAAATAACAAGATGTAAATAAAAAGTCTATGCTATGATGGGTCGAGGTGGCCTCACATTTTTGACAATAACTAATTAGTCTCTTAATAGAATTTAGTAATTATATCCTACCATTTAGTCTAATGTCTATTAATAAAGAGAAATATAGGAGTCACTTCTTATTGCTATGAATTTACATTAAAACACCATTACAATTAATTTTTGCCTCCATATATCACAAGATTGATTGCAAATAACCTTCACAATCAATGTTCACCTTCACATATCACATCATCAATTGTGAAGGCTGGATGGATGAGGTTATGAAAAACTCTCATCAAGTTCATGTAGTATTCAAACCAGACATATTCCTAGGTTGTACTTGTCTATGTCCAAGAGAAAATGATCAATGCTACATTAGTGGAGCCACATAAATTCCTCTAGTCTTGGCCTTCGACACAGCTAAAAGGAGAGATGATGGCATTCCTAAATTATATGCAAAATTGGTCTTTGTTCCAACTCCCCACATTATTATCACTCCCTCATAATAGTATTGAATTTTCCTACATAAAAAATAACATTAATTTGTAAAAAAATGTGTATAAATAGGGAGGAATAACTTTCATAACATTGACAATATAAACAAGATAAAATGAAGTCATTTGTAATTCATTGTCTTAAAATTCTAGTATCAAGATATTATAGAATTGGAATAGAAGAATTTTTTTGCATGAACATTTCAAATTACAACTATGTCATTAAATTGATAGAGAGCTAGTAATGAAGAAAGTTATAACATTAACTTTTTTAATCACATTCTATCATCAAAATAGCATAGAGTTAGGGGAGAAGAAATTTTTTGCATTAACATTTCAAATCACATGCTATTATTAGAATAACAGAGAGGTAGAGAAGAATAAATATTTTATGTTGATTTTTAAAATCAAAATCCATCCAATAATAGGGAGCTAGAGGCTAGAATAATTTGTTTCTACCAATGTTTAAAACTAGAGTCCATAATTAGGATGTTAAAGGGCTAGTGAAGTAGAAAATTTTTGCATCAATGTTTCAATTGTATTGGAATTTCTATGTTAATATTTTGAACCAAACTCTAATTTATCATTGAAATAATTAAAAATTAAATGAGAAAATAATGTTTGATTATGGTGACTGATCATGGAAGTATTGTACATACTCCATAATTCCTTGCTTGGGTTCGGGACTAGGTTGAGTCCTGAGCAGGGGTTTGGGGGCAACAACCCCCAATACAACTGGGGTCACTAGGCCATAGCTATTTGAAAAAAAAATTGGGCCCTATTTTATTAGGATTTTGGGCTGACATATAATAATTAATTTTAACCCTCAAGTTGTAAAAGTACTTGTATATAAGGGTTTAGGGTTAGTGATTATTTCATAGTGGCGATGCAAAATTTGGTTGTTGTGGTGGTATTGAGCTGTAAGGGATTATAGATTGTAATCAGGTTGTAATTAGTGAATTGTAATAATATCAGACTTGTTGTTTGATGAATGTAGCCTAGGGATTGGTGAACCACGTTAAATCTTGGTGTCTTGTGTTCTTTTTTGTGTGATCTATTATTTTCTGATATTGGTTATATTTGCATGTAATTATTATTTATGTCCATAGTTTAATCATAATAAGTGGTATTAGAGCCAAGTTGTTTTTTTAGCTATCCTCTACAAGAAAGTTTTACGGTTGAGTGGGAGTCTCACAGTTGAGTGGGAGCAATGGTACACAAGGGTAAATTGAGGATTGCCAACTTTACTAGGTAGAACTTTTAGTTATGGAAGATTTAAATGGAAGACTATCTTTATCAAAAGGATCTATGGCAGCCATTAGAAGGAAAAACCAAGAATTAGGGATCTATGTCAAATGACAACTAGGATCTTTTGGACAAAAAGGCACTTGAAAGCATTTGATAGTGCCTGGCACCATCGATGGCATTTAATATTACAAAATCAAAGACAATAGAAGATTTGATGCAAACCCTAGCAAAATTGTATGAAAAGCCCTCTGCTTCAAACAAGGTATTTCTCATGAAGCATTTATTTAATATGAAAATGATAAAAGATGGATCTATTGCAGATCATTTAAATGAGTTTAATATTATTACTAGTTAGTTATCTTCTATGGGTATCAATTTTGATGAAGAAATTACGACTCTCTTGATTTTGTGTTCTTTGCTTGAAAGCTGGAATGGCTTGGTAATCGTTGTGAGTAATTCTATTCCTAGATCTAGTACCCTAAAATATGATGATGTGATTCATGTTATTTTGAGTAAGGAAACTCATAGGAAATCCTTAGGTGGATCTACATCAAGAAGTTCTTCGAATGCACAAAGTCAAGGTAGAATGAGTAAGAGAGGAAGTAATTCTGGAAATCATGGGAAATCAAGAGGAAAGTCAAAGGGGAGGAGGTCTCAATTGAGAGGACTGAATGACTGCTAGTATTGTGGGAAACCAAGGCATAAAAAGAAAGGCTGTTGGTATCAAAAGAAAAATAATGGAGATAAACTAGATGGAGATAAGGATGCAAATATGGTAAGTAAAAAATATGAAGAGGATGCTTTGCTTCTTTCTTTAGAAAGTTTGATGATTCATGGATTTTAGATTTTGGTGCTTCATTTCATGCTACACTTCATAGACGTTATTTCATTGATTATGTCCAAGGGGATTTTGGACTTGTTTATTTGGGGGATAATGAACCCTGTCAAATTGTTGGAAAGGAAAAAGTTAAGATTAAGTTGCAAAATGAGAATCATTGGCTACTACATGAGGTAAGACATGTTCCAAGGCTAAGTAGAAATTTAATTTTAGCAGGAAAACTTGGTGATGAGGGTTGTGTAGTTACTTTTAATGATAAAAATTGGAAGGTTTCAAAAGGTTCCCTTGTAATAGCAAAAGGTGTGAAAGTAGGCACCTTATATCTTTGTACAGGTAATATTGTTCCTTCTACTTTAATTTTTTCAAAGAAAAATGAATGTTTAGGAATGATTGTTGTATTTGAGTAGGGAGAGCAAATAGCTATTGTAAATTTTGATACAACACTATGGAACAACAGACTTGGGCACGTGAGTTAATATGGATTTCTATGAAAGTTGTGTGTATGGAAAACAAAAGAGAGTGAGTTTTGTGAAAACTGTGAAGTAAAATGAAAAGGAAAAATTAGAGCTTGTGCATACGAGTGTATGAGGACTAGCTCAGGTATCTTTCCTTGGTGGCTCTCATTATTATGTTAAATTAATTGATGATGCAACTAGAAGAGTATGCATTTATTTTCTTAGATAGTAATTTGATGTATTTTAAACTTTTAAGAAATGAAAATGCTTGGTTGAAAATGAGACTGGTAAGAAATTGAAATATCTTAGATCTGATAATGATGGTGAGTATTGCAGTCATGAATTTGAAGATTATTGCTCCACTAATGGTATTTGTAAATAGAAAACCATTTGAAGGACTCCACAAGAAAATGGAGTGGCTAAACACATGAATAGGACTATAACAGAGCATGCAAGGAGCATGAGATTGCATGTTGGGTTTCCCTTATACATGTGGGTGGAGGTTGTCAATGCTATTGTATATTTGATTAATAGAGGTCCCTCTACTCCTTTGGGTTGTGGTATTCAAGAGGAAGCATGGACTTGTAAGAAGGTGAGTTATTCTTTTCTCAAAACCTTTAGTTGGGAAGCATTTACTCACATAGATTCTGAAAATAGAACCAAGCTAGAAGCTAAGTCAAAAAAAAAGTGTATTTATTGGATATGGTATTAATGAATTTGGTTATAGGCTTTGGAATTTTGAAATCATAAAATTATAAGAAGTAGGGATGTCATATTCAATGAGAAAGTGTTGTACAAAGATCTGTTGCAACAACATGAGTAGAAAGAAGATGATTATGTAGTGTTGGATGATACTCCAAAAGATGGTGTTCTAGTCATTCCTTATGATATGCAACAACCACAACAACAAATACCAAACACACTGGTCAATGTTAGATGGTCAACAAGGAAAATTAGACCTCTAAAAAGATTTTCTCCCTCTTTGTATTCAATTTTACTTGCTGATGCTGGTGAACCTAAATGTTATGATGAAGTTGTGCAAGTGGATTCTAAGATTCAGTGGGAGTCTACAATGAAAGAAAAAATGGACTCTTTGTTGAAGAATAAGACATGGGATTTATGCAAGTTGCCTGCAAGTAAAAGAGCTTTATAGAATAAGTGGGTTTATAGGTTAAAAGAAGAGGATGGAGGTAAGAAAATATTTAAAGCTAGGTTATTTGTAAAATGATTTTCATAGAAAAAGGGCATTGAAATTGATGAGATGTTTTCTCCTATTGTTAAGATGACTTTTATTTGTACTATTTTAAGTATTGTGGCTACTAAAGATTTGTATTTAGAGTAGCTTGATGTTAAAACAACCTTCCTTCATGGTGATTTGGATGAAGAGATATATATGTCTTAGCCATGATGATTTGAGGTCAAAGGTAAGGAGAACTTAGTGTACAAATTGAAGAAAAGTTTATGTGGCTTGAAGCAAGCACCTCGGCAATGATATCTGCAATTTGATAGTTTTATGCATGAGCATGGATACAATAGGTGTCATTTAGATCATTGTATTTATTTTAAGAGGTTGGATGATAATAGCTACATTATTTTATGTTTATATGTTGATGATATGCTTTTAGCTGGGTCTAACATGGATCATATTAAGGGGCTAAAACGCTAGTTAGCACATGCATTTGCTATGAAGGATTTGGGGGCAGCAAAAAATATCCTTGGTATGAATATTTGCAAAGATAGGAAGAACAGAACATTGATGCTATTTGAGGTTGATTATGTTGAGAAGGTGTTGCAACATTTCTCTATGGAGAATGCTAAAGCTGTCAGCACACCTTTACCTAGTCATTTTAAGTTGACTGAGTAGATGTGTCCCAAGACACAAGAAGAGGAGGATAAAATGTTCAAGGTACCCTATGCTTTAGCTATAGGAAGCTTGATGTATGCTATGGTATGTACCAGGCCAGATATTGCACATGTAGTGGGATTCGTTAGCAGTTATATGAGTCATCCAAGAATTAAGCATTGGAATGTAGTCAAATGGATTCTCAGATATTTGAGAGGAATATCCAATAAGTGTTTACACTTTGGGGGCTCTACTACTACTTTATAGGGCTATGTTGACTCAGATTTGGTAGGGAATATTGATACCAGGTAGAGTACTACAAGTTATGTCTTTATTGTTGGTGGGGCATCTGTGAGCTAGGTCTCTAGGTTACAGAAGGTTAATGCTTTATCCACTATAGAGGTAGAGGATGTTGCTACTACAAAGGCAGCCAAGGAGATGATATGGCTATAGTTCTTCTTGGAAGAATTGGGACACCTTTAGAAGGATAATTATTTGTTTACAGATAGTCAGAGTGCCATTCATCTTTTAAAGAATTCAGCTCTACATTCAAAGACCAAACACATACAATTGTGGTACCATTTCATTCAGTCAGTTTTGGAGGATGGATAGTTAAAGTTGGACAAGATACATACATATGAAAATCCCATAGATATGTTGACAAAGGTAGTAACAAGGGAGAAGTTGAACTCCTCTTCAACTTTGGTTGGTCTTCTAGATTGAACATGAATACAAGAACAACAGAGTCCAAGGTGGCTTGATCTAGTGGAAGTCTCATGGAGTAGTGACATAGCTACAAGATCAGTCTCAAAGTAGGAGATTGTTGTTTAGTGTGGAGCTTGATCAATCCCCATGTGGGAGCTTGTTAGATTGTGGTGATTTATTAGGGAAGTATTGTACATACTCCATAATTCCTCATCAAGTTTTGCAGCCAAGGTATGTGGGATTTGGATGTCGTAACTCCCAATATAGCTGGGGCCACTAGGCCAAGGTTGTCTGAGGATTTGGGGGTGGAGCCCTTGAAAAAAAATTTGTCCCTAGTTTATCAATATTTTTGGACAACATGTAATTATTAATTGTAACCCTAATGTGATAAAAATACCCATATAAAAGAGCTTAGGGTTAGGGATTATTTCATAGTGGTGATGCAAAACTTGGTTCATGCAGTGATATTGAGCTATAAGGGATTACAAATTGTAATCAGGTTGTAATTATTGGATTGTAATAATATCAGACTTGTTGTTTGGTAGATGTAACTAGGGATTGGTGAACTACGTTAAATGTTGTTGTCTTGTGTTCTTGTTTGTGTGATCTATTATTTTCTGATATTGGTTATATTTGCATGTAATTGTTATTTTTGTCCATGGTCTAATCCTAAAAAATAAATTTAAAGGGAAGCATAGAATTGGTATTAGCACTTACAAATATAATAGTAACCACATTGAGCTCTAAAAAAGAAGCATCATTGTTATTTGTGAGACATTGGAATCCTTCAATCAAGTTATAAGGGCCAAAATATTTGATCATGCATATTCATTTGTATCTCCTCATTGTTCAAAATTTTCTCATCTTTTGGATTCCTAAAACCATTAAATTTTTTTCAGGGATTGTAATCAAATATAGAATTGATTTCATAGCTTATGTTGCTTAGATAGCACTACTATATCATGCCCGATTGAAAGACCACTTGGAAGGGAAACTAAAACTAATAGAACTCACATCACTAATAGAACTATGGGTAGAATTTAGTGTCATTGAAGAGAAAGAAGAAGTAGTAGTGCTCATATGATCAAAATAAATATCCTCATTGGCAGCCATATTAAATTCTAATTCTACTTCCTTTCACCTATACATCTTGTGACTTGTATATATATGCATTCAAAAAATGAAAAGGAACAAGATGGGCCCAATTTAAAAACATAGAAAATCTAAGGCAAAGAGAATCTAGGTAAACTTTAGGGTGGGTTTAATCAATGAATCAAAGACAATAAAACCATTCAGGATTTTGTTGAAGAATAGTGCTTGCCAGAATTAAAACAACAAAAAGGGCAGATAAAGAAAAGTTGTGGGCTTGTAATTTGAGCTTTGGGATACAAGAATAGCTATCTAGGGATACATTAATCCTCCCTTTCTTGTTTCCTTTTCTTCTCTCTCTCACTTCAAACTAATTCAAACAGAGCTTTCATTGCATTCATGAAAACTTCTTGTGATTTCTATAACTCTTTTAGGCAGCTCAACTACATGCAAAATGTATGAATCACCATAAATAAAGATTCTTGTTGGTTCTACCCAGTGTTCAAAAGTAATCATGATATTTTATTGATATATAATGGGAATGTATGAATTATCATAGCTTTTTAGGCACCACCTTTTCTTATTATTATTATATATATATATATATATATATATATATATATATATATATATATATATATATTGTATAATTTATTTTATTTGTTTAGATGCCACACTTACTGAAGAGATAGTAATATTTTATTATTTTATTATTATTGATTATTTACAAGATACTACTAATGCCTGTATGTTTATATTTGATATAATTTTATAGCCCAAATATTTTTCTTGTGAAGAAAGTCCACGCCTAACAATATGAACCCAAAACAAAATAAGGTGAAAATTGCTAGATTGTGGTCTTAATTCAAAAGAAAAGGTGATGGAAAACATTATTGTCCTTGCAAGGGCTTAAAGAATCAAAGAATTCTAATCACAATAGTTCAAAGGCATTGTATGCAACATGATCACATTAAAGGAGGAAAGGATTTTTTTTTCCTTTGGTGAATGTAGATATTGAATTTGTGGAACATGGAGGTGTGAATATTGAAGCAAAAAGTAATGCTCCCATGGAAGAAGATGATCTTGAGGCAGAGAACATAGTTGAAGATGTTCGTATAGGTGTAGCTGGTAATGTGTCATAGAATAGGATTGAAGAAGATGTTACTAGCATAAATGATGAAGATGATGAAGATGATGATTGTCACACATCTAATGATGATGATGAAGAGAACCTTGATATACCTATAATTTAAAAGGCATACAAGCCCCTATATGAAAGCTCCCAAATAATGCTTCTCTTTTTTGTATTATTGATGGTAAACTTCTAGGTTATGAATGGTATATCCAATGTAGCAATCTCACATATGCTAAGGTATAGTGTAATTTTTGTCATCTTCTATGTTAGCATACAATTAATGTTCTTTATATTAATAAAAAAATTACATAGGTTGATAGGTGAGTGTTTGTTACCACCATCAAACATTCTACCTCACTCTTACTAAGAATTATCAGCCAATATGAGAGATATTGGAATGGAGTACCAAATAATACATGCATGTTCCAAAGATCATATTATATATCTAAACAACATGAATTTGCAACAAAATACCATAATTGTCACATTAGTAGATATCAATCATATCAAATAACCAAAAATGTGCCTCACAAGGTTCTTTGGTACATTCTCATTTTTCCACATCGGCCATGATTATTCAAGTGTACTAGCTTGGTACAATTTATGGATTACCATGCATATAATAGAGGTCAAGATGACACTATGAGAAAGCCTATGGATGGTTCTACATTTAAGGATGTTGAAGATAGGTAGCCAATATTTAAAGAAAAACCTCATAATCTAAAGCTTTCATTAGCAGCAAAGTGTGTCAATCCATTTGGAAAAATTGAGATATGTTTACTTGGTCTAGCTTATTTTTATTATTAACAATAACATTCCTTCTTGAATGTCCATAAAGAGGGAGCACATAATGTTACCAATGGTTGTACAATGTATTTTTCTATTTAATATTCATCTAAATTAATATATAAACATAGTATCAAAATTGCCATAATAATTATGTTTTGTTTATGTTCATTCAACTAGGTAAGTACAAAGTGAAAGATATGAATGTATATATTGAGCCCTTTGATTGATGAGTTGTTGGAGTTATGTATTGGGGTAACTATTGAGTTGTTGGAGTTATGTATTGGGGTAACTATTTATGACATCTCTAGACCAATTGGTGAAAGACAATTTCAATTT
The DNA here is from genome assembly GCA_028749045.1 of Cupressus sempervirens. NCBI lineage: Eukaryota > Viridiplantae > Streptophyta > Pinopsida > Cupressales > Cupressaceae > Cupressus > Cupressus sempervirens. Next base: position 600,358,428 of record CM053791.1, on the reverse strand, counting down.
TATGCAATGCTTGTAAGGACAATATATGATGCCCTCGAAATAACACATTTTTGTTGTATGTAAAATTGTTAATGCATATTTTTGGTATGTAATAGTGCTAACATATTTTTTTTGTATATTTAAGTTGTGTGTTATAATTGTAAATATGAATCTTCTAGTACATATGTCATCCAATTATACATGATCTTGTAGGTCTTTGGACAAAGGGAAAATTTTCATGTTCAATTTTTGGTCCAAAGATTAAATCTCATCGTTCAAAAGGTTTAGGAAAGAAAGTGTTTGATGAGTATAGACACTTTCTCCATAAAAATCATAAGTATCAAATTGTTGAAAAACATCTTTTCGATGGGAAAGAAGTGACAACATCAAAGCTAGGAAGAATGACACCTCACATGTGGAAGTTGGAATACTTAATAGAATGAATTGTCGAGGTAATGTCTTTCCATCTAATTTAGGTTTTTGTTTGAAATTAAAATTTGGATACTATCTTTTGTTTAGTATTGATGCAATTGATGTCCATGAATGTCATTAAGGAATTGATGAGAAACTTCCAAAAGGACTTAAAAGCTATCCTAGACAATTTAGTAGGTTGGCATATTATGAGAACCTCCCAATCGTGCATTTGTTTGATGTTATGAATATTGGAAAGAATGTAATAGAGACACTAAGGAAAATATTGGATGGAAGGCATGACAAAGAAAAATTGCTCCAAATTTGTAATGATATTGATGAATCCAACCATGCATTAAAGTTTTTCTTTGAATCAAATAGCAATGGAAACTGGATTAATATGAATGTCATTCGTTGGTTATTAACATAGCAGCAAACTGATGCCATATTTGAAGCCATAAATAAATAAAAAATTCCAAATGATATGCTGCAAACATAAGTAGTCTCATATCAAAGAAAGGTGATCTTGGGTTAGGGTTGGAAACACATGATTGGCATGCCTTCGTCAAGGTAAGTCATGTTCTTCTCTATTTACAATAAATTTATAAAACATCATGTAATTTTGATTATTTTATTTTATAATATATTGAAAAGGTCATTTTAGTATTACTGTAGTACATTCTATTTCAATCTCTCCCACACAACTCTGACAACATGAGTGTCAAACATGTTATATATGATCTTGGGAAATACATGAGGTTAGAAGTGTTATTTTTTATATTTATTATATAGATTTATTTATTTTCTTGCTCTTTATTTTTTGTAATTTTTTGTATAATTTTTTGTAGATTCTTGTTAATATGTTTTTGCATGGTGAATATCTTCTAGATCATTGTCATCTAAAGAAAAATATAAAAAAGACATAAATAATTGGAAAAGAAAAATTCATCATCTTTTGTGTGAGATGAAAAAGTGTCTACCTTCAAATTTTTTCAATGCACAAGAAAGCTACCTCATACATCTAGTTGAGGAGATTGAATTATGTAGACCTATACCAACTAGATCAATGTGGAAGGTTCTGGTGGATATATGAAAATTCCCTCACACATTGTAAGTAGTAGTAAATGAAATTTCATATCATTTTTTAAATATAAAATTATAAATAAGAAACACATTCAATATTGATGATATTATGGGTATGTGCAGGATCATGGTGTACCAAACTATGGCCTTAAGTGGCAGTGAAAAACTAGCAAATCAAGGTTATGTCAACTTGACACATAATTTTAAAGTGGTTCTAGACTTTATATCAAAAGGTTGTAAGAAAATAATCTGTAGGAAATTGAATCTAATTTCTAAACTACAAGGCCTTATCTGGAGAAAAAATTATTTGATTGGTCAAAAATTTAGATTTTAATGCAGTACTACAAAAATTTTAGGGCAAAAATAAAAAGTAGGTGTATGTCTGACCACCTTAATCATAATCAAATGATAATATTTTTAAATATAATTTTAGATATAAAAAGTAGACTCATTCCTGGATGTGATGCATATTTTTGGCAATTTTTATTCCAAATAAATAATTAATTACAAATTTTCTACTATACTATTTTCATAATTAAAAAACTCTCGTGTTTGACCACCTTAACTAGTTCAAAAAAAATCAAAATTAAGTTTTTTTTTTTTTTTCTTATACTAGTCAAAGCATAGAATGTGACACATCTTTTGGATTTCACAAATCTTATACGGTTTGAAAGTTATAGCTATTTTTCAACCAGTATGTCACTCAGCACTTCGTAGCTAACTCCATTAGAAAATAAGTAATAATTACTTACTAAACTCGTAATTTGACAAAACTTACATTTATGAAAAGCTAAGAACATTCTTAAGAAACCCTTTTCATTACATCAAATTTTGGTTTAAAAAAAGTCGTCAGCTACATGCTTGAAGTAAAAAACACATAAGAACATGCCAAAAACACATTTTCTAGATGTTTTAAAGATGACCATATAAGGTTGGTATTGAAAGATATAGTAGAAATTATAAAGGTATTAATTGTTTTCATTTAGTATCAGGATAGGTGGGAAAAAAGTGGGAATAGATTTTGAAATTCTTTGAGGCATTTCAGAACTACATATTTTTCAGATCACCACTTTTTGGCACACCATGATCCTGCACATACCCTTATGTAGAAAATTCAAGGTATTGAATTTAATGTAGCACCCAAAGAAGAGGAAAAACAAAATGGCTTCAAGCAAGACTATAAAGCAATGGTTTTCCACAACTGCACAGATTCTAGTGACCAAAGAGATGAAGAAGATTCATACATAGAAAAATAGGCCTAATGAATAATAATGGAAATTGAGAACTCTATGAAAAATAATCTATTTGATGTTATATTTGAACAATGATAACAATGCATACATGACATTTCACTACAACCTTCTACTCTCGGCACAAATCTTACACATGATGATGAAGGCCTTGATGTGTATCACAATGATATAGGTACATATTCAATTTCTATTAAAAATTAATTATGTAATTATTAATAAGATTTAAAACATCTTAAATTACAATTTGTGTAACCTTTATGTGATAACTTTTTAGTATGCCAAGCATGATGTTAACATTGAGAATGTTGAGGTTGGGGTAGAACAAAATGTGATAGCAGATGATGTGGTAGTATCAGGTAAAGAAAAATCCTTGTTATGTTCTTTAAATTAATGAAATACTTATATTTTTAAAAATGTTTAGAATTAAACCCATTTATTTAATATTGTAGGGGCGCATTAGCCTTGTCCTCGAAAAAAAAAAGAGGAAGCCTCAGGAGAATGTCTAAGATAGTCATGATGTGCCTATTATCCTTTATCTTCAACAAAAGAAGAAATGAATGTTAAAAACCTTGTTTGATGATGAATGTGCTGATCAATTTTTTTGAATGTTGCTTATTAATGAATTTTATGTCATGTTATTGAGTATTGTTATGTAAATATAATGATTGACGTGTTCACAAATTATTGATCAATGTATATACATATTAATGAATTATATGTCCTATTAATGAATTTTATGTGAATATAATGATTCATGTGCTCACAAATTATTGATGAATGTTTATATGTATTAATTAATTGTATGTCATGTTAATGAATGTTATGTGATTATAATGATTCAGTGATATACTTCTAAAATGAATGAATGAAATATTTACTTAGTTGTTAATGGGGAATTTGGAGTGATTGTAGGGGGGAGAGGCCAAATGAGCTTCCACCTTCATGTGGTTGGCCTTGTTAACTAGAGAATATGAAAGAATTCTCAAAACCAAGTGAAGCTCAAACTAAACCTATCAAAACTAAACAACAACTAGCTTGACACATGAATAAACTTTCATTAAATCATCATAACACCTTCTAAATAGGATCAAATGGATCAAACTCATTTTCTGATTACTAAGGCTTTATGAACAAAATCCCAATAGAACCTTCACAATTTCCATCACAGGCTAATTTGAATGTCATACTATGACTGTGGCATAATAGTGCTAGATGAAAGGATCCAAGCCTTCCAAGCGCACACTTCAAACTAAATAAAAAACCTCAAAGCACTTTAAGGTCAATAATCGTGTTTTGTTCCCAACCATACAAATTTGACCTTTAATGAAGCAATATATTACTATGATTGTCACTGTCATGGTCAAGATAGTATAATAAAAAAAATTCTACACAAGGACTCAAAACAACTTAAAAGCCATTTCCATCCAATGTGAGGGTATATATCATTAAACTTCATGGAATTATAAGAGACTGTCATTTCTTCCATGTTGATGTAGAGGTGTCTAATTAACTATGATTTCTTCCGTGTTAATGTAGACATTTTTAAGATTCTTCCTTGGCATTGTGAATATTCCATGTTGCTCACTACTCTTCATCTAATCAAATATCTTCATTTTCATCATCCCAACTGCATACATCTACAAACTCACCAAATATGCTCCCCAAAGAAACCCTTATGTCTTGGTAACAAAAACATATCCAATCTTCATTCTTGGAGCATAAACAACCTCCATGATCTTCTCATAACCCATCACCAACAACATTAATGCATCCTTTTTGCTGAGATCATTTCTTCTACCAAATTCTCACTTAACTTATGCCATTCCTTTTTGCATTATAATTCTTCATTTACCATCAAGGTTACATCAATAGCCTCCATATCCTTCTCCTCACTCAAAGGAATCATCATACTCAAGCCCTGAAGGATTTTCTTCCTTATTGTCCTCACTAGCACCTTTGTCTTCCACATCTATTTCAACAACTTGAACCTCTTCAGCACTAGGTTCTTCATCTTCTTCACCATCCATTACTAATTAAACATCTTGAACTAGCTCATTTTCACATTATTCATCCTTTTGCTACTTCAACCCCATCTTCTTTTCCATAGCATCAATCCTCATTATCTATCTCTTTCTTGGTATTATAGCTCTACCTACTTTCCTCACAATATTTTTCTCTTCTCATCTTTCTCTCGTTTCAACTTTCTATCACTCATTGATCCCCTCAATGCATTTTTATATCAGTCAAAACATATAAATATACTTTAAATGCTGATGATAAGTGCAATGTCCTCTAGAATAGAATTCCTTAGTGACTTAAATGTAGAGATTTAGGAATGAAATATATGGTTAATGGAGGGTCCTCTTGTGCGAGGCATTTTTTATTTGTAAGTTTTTTGAAAGGATGGTTCCATTCATATATTTCATCTTACAATGATAAAAGTATTCTTCTAAGATTTGGAAATTATTTTTGTAAGATAAATCATCTAGATTATGCTTCCTTATAAAGTCCACTGAATATGTTATGGAATCAGATTTGAATTTTATGAATAGAGGCATTAAGTGTAATTTTATGATTTGAAATTACACTCATATTCTTGTTTTGAATGATATAACACTTATCATGAGGCTTTGACATCTTTTATAGACCAATACAATCTACTAAAATCAACCTCAACCTTTGTAACTACCCTATAAACATAATAGACTGATTTTGTTTCTTAATCTCTTATGTTGTGAATTTGACAACTTACACCAGTTTGCAACATTAACATGTATTTATTTTTCCATTACATCAAATAGCCTCTTATTACCCCTTCATACTTGAACATAAACTAAATTCTAAAGCTATCCCTGAACCCATACATTAGCCCTTGTTAGGCCCATTTGCCCATATTGGTAACCTTGAACATTTTGACACATTTTTTTGTCCAAACTTCATTCAAATGGCTCTAATGGCCATGGTTATTTTGGATTTCTTATATAAAATGATAGGGATCAAGCACTCTCCCCATAAAAATGTTGAAAGCACCACTATTGCACATAATACTATCTTTAATCTATATATTGAAGAATGTGTGGTGAGTCATGTGTTCCTTCTCAAACCTAATTACATTTTTAAGGAGAATGCATTTAGATATTGACAATGTTGTCAAGCATCATTGAATTTTTTTTGTATTTTGCAAATAATTAAACCAAAACCATTTTAGACCTCATTCAATAGGTGCAATATGATTTGAAATTGTTCCTAGTAAGTAAGAACACCAAATCCTAACCTTACCCACTTGAAAAGTTTGACCATGATGGCTTATATATATATATATATAACTCAGGCCAATGGTTTTACAATTTGGGTCATTATTACATATCACTTGATCCATAAATGTATATTTTTGATTAATTTTTTTCATCCTTCTTGGTTTTAGGCAATGTAGAAGGAGGCCCTAGTTCAATATGCAATCTCAATTAATATTCCTAAGACATCAAGTGGAGCTGAAAAATATAACATGTTTGCATTTTTTGATATAGGTCATTAATGTAAATGTGTTGCATTTTTTTAGCTACACCTATTATCCATGAATATGGAATGTAATTGTAGGTACATTCTTGATTCATAGTGGTTTAATCTTATTTTGGATGGGAGGGAGAGAAATCAAAGACATATGGATGCTTAAGTGGCTACAGATAACGATTCGTCACTATTTACATTCTATTATTGAGTTCCTTTTTTTGGCAATCGCTACATTCTAGATTTTGATGTTACTAAAAGTAATTTTTTGTTTCCTTTGTTGAAATTCATCATGCCTTCATTCACTAAAATTGGTCTCTACTAATTGCAACCATATTGGTAACATGTTGATCTTAGTCTTCTTAAAGTTGTTGTTATAATGCTAATTGATCATGATTTTGTTGTATTTGGTTGTAGGGTATTGAGCAACAGAACTGATAAACTTAAGTTGGAATGTTCGAGTTTGAAAATATTGATAGTTGAGGTATGTTACTAAACTAAGAATCCCTTTTTTAAATTTATGATCTAGTTAAAACATTAGTGGTTTTATTATCCATGTTAAAGGCATTTTAGTTATAACTTATTTTTGCATCATGTCATTATTGTCTCTCATAGGCATTATTGTCATTATTGGAGATGGGATGCTTGAAATTTAAAGTCTCGAACAAGGTTTGAGATCTTTTGTAAAATGATAGGGATCAATCACTCTCCCCATAAAAATGTTGAAAGAACCATAATTACACATAATCATATCTTTAATCGATATATCGAAGAATGTGTAGTGAATCTTGTGTTCCTTCCTTGAATGTTTGTTTCATGTACTCTTTCATAGAAATCTTAGTTATTTTTGGTAAAAATAAATTAGCTTGCAATATGTGTAGGATTTTATCACAAGGTGAATAGATACTTTCTTACTAACAAGGGCTAGGTTGGAAGAAGCTATTAGAAGATGTTATTTCAAGAAGGTGTTTATTCATCCTAATTATTCTCAAGTAGCATTTAATTCAAATTAAATATGATTAGTAATTGAGTCTAATCAAGTGCTCGAGTCTAATTTTCCATTATAAACTTTTTTTTAAAGTAAACAAAAAGGTTTTTTTTATACCAGATTCATGCATTTTTATATTTATTAGGAGTCTTCTATGTTTTGACATGCATTTGTAGGCATTTGAAGACATTTAGAGTGAGAATCGAAAAAAGTTGCAAAATTGACAAAAAAAAGTTACATCATGCAACAATTTTTGTTGCTGAGAAACTTTTGGATTTCCAAACAATTGTAAAAGTTGTCAATAATAAAAATTGTTGCATGACAACTTCTTTTGTCAATTTTGTAACTTTTATTGATTCTCACTCTAAATGCCTTCAAATGCCTACAAATGAATGTCAAAACATAGAAGACTCCTAATAAACATAAGAATGCATGATTTTGGTCATACCCTAGTGTTTACCAACATTGACTAGCCTAGATCTTGACCAATAGTTATGATTGAGACATCATAAATTTTCAATGCTACATATTAGTTAGGCATATTGATGTAGAGTGCACACAATAGAAACTTCTATAATCTTGGCCAATCTTCCAACATTCACAAATATACCATTGAGTGGAACAATGATCACTAAATATGCAACTACAATATTAATTCAAGATTTTAGTTTTCCTTTCCTAGGTTTCCCTTTTACTCATAGGGTCTATCTTCCATGATAGTCGCAACAACACTCAAAGTGATTACTCAAGTTCTAGGGTAGTCTAGACTCTTTCAAATGATGGATTTATCACAAATACCAAGAATAAAAACTCCTTGAAAAGTGTGGACACACAAACTACAATTTTGTGGCTTTTAGCCTTCTTTCCAACTCGGTCTCTCCTAGAAACTTTTTCTCTAAAACAAGGGTAAGGTTGTGGACTCAAAATTTTTTTGGTGGATTCAACCTACTCATGAAACACTTTCACTTTCCCAAATGCCAAGAACCAATCTCACTCTTGCAACACAAACACTTACAAACAACACTTTAGCCTAATTGATCAAGTCAAGATAGGGCTTGATAGAAATGTTTCAAATTGGGTGCATGAAATTGATCTAGTGGCTTGTTGATCTTATACCAACTTAATTTGACCCAATGCATTTGAAATATCAAGTGTAATAAAAAAATACCATATCAAACTATTCAGTTATCAACTACCAGGTATCTAGCTGCATTCAAGAAACAAAATAATGCATTGACATGAACCATTAAAACCAACCTAGGATGGTTTATGTAGTAAATATGTTGTATCTTGATTCAGACCCTTAACTTCCAACTCAGTATCCCACTTCATGAATTCTATTATATCTCTCTATCTCTGCATGGAATGAAGCCTTCAAGGTATTGGTGGTGTGTTTGTAGCTCCAACAGTTTCTAGGGTCTTCTCCTTGTGGGAATGGTCACACGAGTCTTAACAATGGTTAGATTGGAAGAAGTTGCTAGAGCATGCTTTTTCCTGAAGGCCTAATAAATCAAGGGTTACGATGGTCATGGTTAAAAATTTCCTCAGAAAGAGGCACAAGGAGAGGTCCTTCTTTGAAATTCTGTCATTATTTTTTTTGTAAAGGGTAAAAGTACAAACATGTGTCACCCTTTTACAAAGGAAAAGATTAACATCAAAAAGTCTTAGACTTCAACGATGTAAAATTCATCTTTTTGTTTTCAATTTTAATCTAGTGCAAAATGATGAAATGTGTATAAGAGGATGAAGTTTATGTTTTTTATTTTTTTAAATAAAAATAAAACATAAAATTGGTATGTTTTTTATTATTTTCAATGACATTTTTTAATAGTGTTTGAAAAACTAGCAAATTAGGGGTTATAGTTCCCACTACAAAAATAACTCCAAATAAATTTTTTTCCATCTAAATTTGAAGTATGTTGTTGATGACATATGTACCTAGATAAATAAAAATAAAAATTTTAAAAATATTGTATATTTTGTCTATTATAGCTATTTAAAGTCAAACTTTCATAATTTAATAGTTTTTTGTTCCCACCATCTTTTCCCTAGTAAATCCATGTTAACCATTACAAATGTTATATATTATCAAAGAGAACTCTCCCCTCTAGAATAATTCATCATTTATAAAAAAAAAAATGGTTCCATCTACTAATTTTTATATTTTTCCAAATGTGCATCATCTTCAATGTTGAAATACCTACTTGCATTATTTTACTGTTATTGTAATCGATATTTTGTCACCTATAAAAAAATATATATTGGCATAATCCTAACTACAAGCTTTATCCAGTTGTACTTTTTAAATTTATTTGAAACCCTAATTTTGATGATGAAAATGGCCTCTGAATTAAGTTATCCAGAATTATAAAAAAATATTAAAGAAAGTGCCACATCAGATGACGCATAGACAATCTCAGCTCGATCTAATCTAGCTAAAACTAATCTGGCAAGACTGGATCTAGCTAGATTGATATGACCCAAAAGCACACCACACAAGGTCACATGCGGCAGCCTAAAAGTTTTAATAGCTTATAAAACAAAATAAGTATTTTATATTAAAGATTAAGTTTTATTTTTCAAATTCTTATATTTAATGATATTTGCATTTTTAGTATTAAAAAAGTTAAGTTTTATGAAATTTTATTGAATTTGGAAATTTTTTTTTAAAGTTATTTTTCTATTGCAATCGATTAATTAAATTTATTGTTTATTTTAAATTTAATGTTAAATATTTTAAATTAATTAATTAATTTGATTTAAATCAATTATTAGAATTCATTTAGGTGTTTTAAAACATTACGAATGCTATTAAAATTATTAAATAGGGAAATTATTTAATTCATTTAATAAATTTCTTAATCTAAATTTAACAATGTTTTAATGCAACTAGTTGTCTTAAGATTTTCTAGCCTTATAGACAGTCAAATATAATAAGCTTCTAAAGTTGAAAACTTTTTCTAAATTGTCTATGATCTACTATTATTTATGTAATTGAATTTGGAGGTCTTTTGCATGCAAGTGATTTCAAGCTCTCTATTTAGGTTTTTGTGCAATGGGGAATAAAGAGGAAAGAGCAAAAAGATATGATCGAGTAAGAGATAACCACAAGAAAGGATGGACAAAACATAATATAGAGCCACCAATTGAAGATCCATTGATGGAAGTTGAAGAAGATCATGTTGAAGTTCTAGAAAGTAGTGGGACATTAGGAAAATATGGTTTAGGTTTGGAAAATTTGCTGAAGATGGACGAAGACTCATTATTTAGAGAAAATGAATCATCTAAAGACATGATGCTTAAAAGAACAATTAAGTTGTAAATCTAAAAAATATGTGTGAGGAATGTTTTAAAAATAAATCTCTGATTGGTAAAGCACAATTATTTGTCAGATTATTTAGGAAAAGAAAAATGAGTCATGTTCTAGAGTTGGTAGGTGTAAACAATAAGAAAAGCTCAAAAGATAATGTTAAGGAAACAATAGTTCTGAATTTTTAAGATGCATTAAATGCTATTGATAATAAAAGTTGAGTAGTTGATTTAAGTGTTGCACAAAGAACATCGATGACTATGATTACAAAAAAGGACTTGTCATAGAAAAAACAAGTTCAAGCAATTTCTAAAATGCTCAATCTATCTAGAAGAACTGTTCAACAATACATAAAAAGGAGAAACTTGCTTTTTGAGAATGTTGAAAAGAATTGGGTTAATATTTATGAGCTTCCTTGAAAGGATAGAATTTCTAAAGATATTAGAAGACCAGTTTTTGAATATTGGACATTCAATCACATGTTTCTTCCAATAGAAGAGACAATATACAAATCAAAGGCGAAGAGATGAGTATGAAAATTGCACATCCAAAACACTTTATAGACAGAACACAAAGGAATTATTTGAAGCTTTCAAAAAAGAATTTGTAAATGTGAAATTTTTCCAAAGAATGTTTGAGAGGTTGTGCTCATGCTTTGTATGGATAAATAAGGTATGTGAAACTTGTTGTTGTTGAAATCATGTTGAGTTTCATCTTTATTTGCAATCATTTAGAAAAGCTATGGTAAAACTTAAGCTGGATGTGGTGATTCCTAGAAGCACAACACAATTTTTCAAGTCTTTGTTATGCGATGATTCTAAAGAGTGATATGAATTTAATGTACAATGCATAAAAAATGCAAGTACAAATTATGAAGAGTTTCAAAATTTTCCATATGAAATTTAGACAATATTAATTTTTCAACACCAGTTGTGTGGAATAGATTTTAGTATGAGATATATTGAACAAAGAATGTAGAAGAATTATAAAAAAATAGCTTTAAATGAGAGCCATTTTCCATATGGTGAGTTTATGGATAAATTAAGAACTATGATTTATCCACACATCCAGCATTGTCATGGTGCAAGATGGCAAGAAAAATAGTTTCAAGATTCAAAAAAATGTTTCCCAATAGGATGTATTCTGACAATTGTGACTTCTCTGAAAACTATACATTTTCCCCTCAAACTAAAATTCAAGCTAAATATTATCACTCAGATCAAGTTGTAAATTTTGTAAAGGTTTCCTAGAGACATGTGAAATTTGAGGTGGATGGGCTAGAAAGAATTGATGTAGATGAATGCATTATCATCAAGGAGGTATATTTTTATCTTAGTGATGATAGGGTTCATGATAGAAGCTATATAGCTCATTGTTTTAGAATGTTCTTTGATGATCTCAAAAATCATGGGATAAATGCTTCATAACATTTGATTTGGTCTAATGGTTGTGATGGTACATGTATTTGAAAGTTAAACTTTAAAATTTCATGCACATATTTAATGAAGTGAACAATTAATTATATATAGATTTGATTACTCATAAAAAAAAAATCATAGGGAAATTTAAGTTTGCAAAAGTGTTGAATTGGCTTGCAATACAACATGTGAGACAAAATGTTAAGTTTCTTTGGAACTACTTTGAAAGTGGTCATGGAAAAGGAGAGCATGGTGGAACAAAAGCATATGTAAAGCGTGCACTTCGCCAACATGAACTTTTAGGTATAATATTGTTACGTACAAATAAAATTTGATGTATGACCATCTATTGGATTTTTCTTTTATATTTTGTAAAAATTCCTACATTTTTCTTTCCTATATAGGTGCAAAGATAGAGAAAGAAAATCAAGTTTTTGAATGGTGCGAGTCTCATTTTTCTCCTCATGATACAACCTATAATAAACACTTTTTTTGAGAACTGAAAGGTAAGCTTTCCATTTTTTATTTGATATGATTACTTTTATAATTTGATTATTGACATGGATACTTTCCAATTTAATGTGTTACAAATATCGATCGATCAAATCCTTACAATTGTCAACCCATTATTGGAATTAGAAGATTGCATCAACTAATGACTACCAGACAACACAAACCTCAAGTAATTCAAGTAAGAGAAAAATCATGCTTTTGAGATGTTTGCATTCAAAGCAATGCAATGGGTCAATTCAAGAATATTATGAATGGCTATGTCTCTGAATGGACATGGACAAACATAATCAGAAGTACCCCTTATGAAGAAGATGGCAATGACATAGACATTCATAATCCTATCTATTCAGCTGATTATGAACGTGTTTCTAATTTAGTTGTTCCAGGTGAGGTTCTACGAACATGTTTAATTTTTATATTTAATTGTCTTCATATTTATTTATTTACAGGTTCCATTATATTTGTACATTTTTAGGTGACATCTTTGTTGTGTATATGGATCCTCAAAATGTGGAAGGTGTAGATTATTATTTACTTAGATGCACATAAGAGAAAATCAACTTAATAGCACCTTGTACATATGATGATAACCAATCATATTAGACTAGTTTATTTTTTATAAAACCTGTCATATCTCTAATCTCAAGCATAGGATTTGTCAGCATATCTATGAATAATGAACATTGTACCTACCTCAGTAGGGGCGTTGCATCCTCCTCAATTGCAGATTGTGGTGGAGTTGTAGCTGTAACATTTAGGTCCTCCTACCCCTGACCACCCTGTGCCTCTGATGTACCACCAATTATAACACTCACATATGATGGCACTGCAATAAGTGGTTGTCTAGTCAAAAACTGTATAGCTCAATAGGATGAAAGTAGATCAGTAAACAAACATCTACTGATAGCCCTCAGACGGTCTACTAATCACTACACAAAAATGTCTACTATAGATGGGATGTCAACCTCATGATACATAATATCAGTTAAAGATGATGTAGTAGTGTGAGCACTTGTAGATGTAGATCATGAGTGTGTCATGTATCTATGCACTTGATCAAAAGACATCTCATGCAACTGGGTAGCAATAGTAGCAATCCTCTCATACACATCTCTACATGTAACATCTATCATGCTATCTCTAGCTACATCTAACTCCAAATGTTTTGGCATCACCAAAAGGTTTGGACCAATTAATGCCCATTTATTAATGGGTGCAAGAGAATCTAGGTGTCTAAATTTATCTGAGAACCCACCTTGGCCCTGCCCAACATGTTGAAGGATATTAGTGTAATCAACATCTCAATGTAGATGAAATTCTGCAAATGATTGTTTACAGAAATATAAGGGGAACTCATCCTTTTGGGACCACATGTGATGTGTAGCCAACCAACGAGGATATATGATATGTGTTGCACGGTACCCTCTAACCTTTTTCAAAGGTTGATAATATGAGAACATGCTCTTGACACTCTACACTAACACTACTTCCTCTATCTCCCTCCACCTCAAACCACCACTGACACTATGCGAAAGAACACTATAAAATGTGTCCAAACTGACACTATCATAAGGTTTAAAACCCTCAATAGTGTCCATCATACTAATCAACTCATATCTAATCATAGTCACATTATCCCTATGTTGTAGGATAGGTGAAGCCTATAGATTCTGATCAATAGCATGAAGTACACTCTATAAGCACTGAATAGTATCACCGAATAATATCTCCCTATCTTGGGTACTAGTAGTGGATCTATGGGATGAACCACTATGAGGATGACCATGCATAATAGCCTCTCTAGAATTAGTACCCATAGATGATGTAATGATGAAACCTGTATAAACAAACAAAACTAGATAGCTTATAATAGAGATATGCGCATGCGCACACTTGCCCACACACACACACACACAGAGATTATTATAAAAACTAATTAAATCAAAACACACTAAATGAATCTTGCTAAACAAACATATTGTACAACATATAAAGAAATTTTAACTACATTACATTTTTTTCAATAATAGGTATAAATCAAACTTAGATAATAATTTTAGAGAGCAATTTAGGGTTTAACAAGATGGGGTTTAGGCGTTAGAAAGTAGTTTGGGGTTTAGAAAGATGGGGTTTAGGAGTTACAGAGAGAGATAGAGGGTTCAAAGTTTGAAACCTAAAAAGAGAGACAGACTAGGTTATAGTTGGGAGAGATGTGTGTGTGTGTGTGTGTGTGTGTGTGTGTGCGTGCGTGCGCGTGTGCGTGTGTGTCTATGTGTGTGTGTGTGTGTGTGTGTGTGTGTGTGTGTGTGTGTGTGTGGGTGCGTGTGTGTGTGTGTGTGAGTGAGTGTGTGTGTGAGTGAGTGTGTGTGTGTGTGTGTGTGTGTGTGTGTGTGTGTGTGTGTGTGTGTGTGTGTGTGTGTGTGTGTGTGTGTGTGTGTGTGTGTGTGTGTGTGTGTGAGAGAGAGAGAGAGAGAGAGAGAGAGAGAGAGAGAGAGAGAGAGAGAGAGAGAGAGAGATGAAGTTATGTTAGGGATTGTGTTAGGGATTGTGGGTTTAGAGAGCGGTTTAGGTTTTATAGAGATGGAGATTAGGAGTTAGAGAGTAGTTTAGGGTTTACAACAATTGGGTTTAGGAGTTAAAGAGTAGTTTAGGATTTAGGGAGATGGGGTTTAGGGGTTAGAGAGTGGTTTAGGGTTTAGAGAGATGGGGTTGAGGACTGGGAGAGATTACATTGAGAGAGAGGGGGCAAAGAGATGAAGTTATGGTAGGGATGGGGTTAGAGAGTAGTTTAGGGTTTAGAGAGATGGGATTTAGGAGTTAGAGGGTGTTTGGGGTTTAGAGAGATGGGGTTTAGGAGTTAGAGAGAGATAGAGGGTTAAAATTTTGAGATCTAGAGAGAGGGAGAGTAGGTTAAGGCTAGGATATATTAGGTTGTGTGTTTGTGTGTGTGTGTGTGTGTGTGTGTGTGTGTGTGTGTGTGTGTGTGTGTGTGTGTGTGTGTGTTAGAGAGAGAGAGAGAGAGAGAGAGAGAGAGAGAGAGAGAGAGATGAGATGGGGGAGATGAAGTTATCTTAGGGATTATAAAGTTAGACAACGGTTTAGGGTTTAGAGAGATATATAGAGTTTACAAGTTAGAGAGGGCTAGAGGGTTAAAAGTTTGAGATCTAGAGAGAGACATGAGTTTAGGGTTGGGAGAGATGAAGTTATGTAATTTAGAGAGAGGGGGAGAGGGGTTTATGGATTATAGGGTTAGAGAGTGGTTTAGGGTTTATAGAGATGGGGTTTAGGAGTTAAGAGAGATAGAGTGTTAAAAGTTTGAGATCGAGAGAGAGAGAGAGAGAGATAAGGTTAGAGGTTAGGGTTGAGAGAGATGAGCTTGTGTGTGTGTGTGTGTGTGTGTGTGTGTGTGTGTGTGTGTGTGTGTGTGTGTGTGTGTGTGTGTGTGTGTGTGAGAGAGAGAGAGAGAGAGAGAGCAAGAGAGAGAGAGAGAATTTTAGGGATTATGGTGTTAGAGGGTGGTTTAGGGTTTAGAGAGATGGGTTTTATGAGTTATAGAGAGAGACAAAGGCTTACAAGTTTGAGATCTAGAGAGAGAGGGTTAAACGTTTAGGCTATAGATCAACATATTTGGATTTAAGGTTTAATATAGGAGTTAGAGTCTAATTTGGTTCAATGTGAGAGTTTTAGTTCAAGTTTGATTAGTTTTAATGTTGTGACTTAGTTATATACAATGTTAAGTTCTACTCCTGCACTCAATGTTAAGGTTTCAATTAGAATTTATTTGTGTTCATGGTAAGAGGTAGAGTCTATCTTAGTTCAATTTAATGGTTTTAGTTACCAATTTATTGTAGTTTCTAAACCTTTACCTTAATTTCTAATAAAAACACAATAAAAATATTTAAATTCTCTAATTCACATCTAACTAATTTTATATATTTAATAAAAAACATCTATTATTTTCTAAATTTTCTAATGTTTTCTAAAGTTTCTAATTGTTATAATCTTTTCTAAATTTTCTATAATTTTTTCTATAAAATTTTGTGCTATTTTTTGTAAATAATGTTTTACAATTAATCTAATTTCTTTAATAATGTATAATCTTTTCTAAATTTCAATACTTTTTCTAAACTTATCTAATATTACAATACTAAAAAACATAAACATATAATAATATCAAAAAAGTTAAACTCTTTAAAACAATCTACATTAAAAATACACATTAAAAACCATACTTATACCTAAGAAAACATAAAATAAAACTTAAAACATATTTTAAAAATTAGGGGAAACTCCTATCATGCCTGATTCAGTCGAATGACTCTTGTAGCTCTTCCCACTTCGTAATTCCAACAATCTCATATGGCACAAATGACTCGCAGTTTTGTCTTTTTACAGCTTATATAATTATCCCCATTCTGGCTAGATTGAATCTAGTCAGATCTAGTCCGATTAGATCCTAGTAGATATGTACATGCCACTTGGCATCTAGTTGGTGCCACGTGGTTTCAACCAGATTTGGTCCCTCTAGAAGCAGTCTGATTAGATTCAGTCTCATTGAATCAATAAAGTTAGCCCCTAAGGTGACATAGATCTATGCTTTCACCCTAAACTATGGCTTTCATCAAAATCTTGATGCTTACTAGTTGCTATTTGGACGATGCCTACCATCAATGGCATGAAAAACTCATTGACAAAAATCTCACTATCGTCGATATTTTGACATGGCCTACCATCAAGAGCATTGCAAGCATGTTGATAAAAATTTCCTAAACATCGATCTTTTGACAAGAACAGTTGTTGATAACAATTTCATAATTGGTGAACATTTGACGTTTCCTACTAGTGGTCCAATGCCAACCCATTATAGAGATTGGGATGATTTTCGACAAAGTGGTCTATCAATATATCGAAAGCCCTGGATTACATTGAAATTTTGATGAAACGATGATATTTTTCGACCTGAGTGTTGAAATATTGATCAAAGATTGTCAAAAAATATGTCAAAGTTACTAGTGCTAGGATTACATTTATTAGCAATTCTATGAGACCTATGAGGGTTCTCCCCAAGCTCGCCTTAAGAGTCCACCACATGAACTTGGTGTTCAATATAGGATTTCTTAGAAGTTATAACAATGTTAGTAGGCTCCTTTTAGAATTTTTTGCCCAATTTTGGGTGTGTTAATGAACAAGGACTAAATGGGAGGTTTTTCTTTAGCTTTATGGGTTGGTTTCTTAGAGAATGTTTCAACAAGATTATTGAGGGGTTCAAGAGGGGTGGTAAATTACAAATGAAGAAAAAGATTATTATTTCCTCCCACTAAACTTCAGAACTTCATCTCCCATCATAGAGTAAGGTCTTCCTATTATAATAGCCACTCACCCATTTCCAAAAATCATTTCTTGATAGAGGCTCATGTTTCATTAATTCCATCGATGGATAAAAAGAGGTTATGTTTCCTATTTTGTAATTTAACTTCTTTATTTTTGATATTATACAAAACCAAAACTTACACCTTTTAGAAATGTTTCTTACATAACATCATTAATAAAAGGAAAACATTCCCTTATTTTAAATGTGTTGATTGTAATCTACAATTTAAAGATAAATAATACATAATAATTAATTCAATATGGTTTCCTAAACCAAGGTTAAGTACAAATTTAATTTTATGTTGAAAGTAATGTTCTTTATGCAATAGTCTCATGATTCTTAATCAACGTGACTAGATCCTACAGAAGTAAGGAAAAAAAAAAAGACATCACTATAATATTGAATGAATAATGCACATAATCATATTGAATTTAAAATTAGAGTTTAAAAAATCAATTTTTTTCTATCATGAGATTTATTCTAAGTGGTGTTTATGAAATCCATATCATTCATACCCAACATTATCAAGGATCTAGCCTCCTCTACCTTAGCCACACTCTCACCTTCCACTTATGACCAACCATATACACTCAAAACCACACCAATGTAGTCAATATCAGAAATAAAATGATAAATGAATGAACATTAATTTGCATATCAATTTACAGGACACCTTATCATATATACATGTAATTGAGAAACTAAATCATTAATAATGACATTGTAAAATCTAAAGATTCAAATGCATCATCAACCTAACATTATCAAGGTACTTATACAATATTCACTCATCTTCATGCATATATACGCACGTAGTAATCAACATTAATATATGTCAATATCATAGTGAATCCTTAAAATACACCACCATTATCATCATCTGTCAATTTATTATGTAAGTACAATGAAAGCTAAATAGGGTGCCATCATCAATTGTGCCATAATAAAACATTGAATAAGAAACACATGAAGACCAGAAAACATAATCTCCTAGTCAATTGTGTTGTAACTTCCTAAATAAAGTTTGAGTCAAATAACATATCAACTAGAAGTCTATATCAAACATCATGTCAAATAACATTTGACTTAGAAGACCAATACACATAGAAGCTAGCCAAGGTCCACTAACCAAGTTGACTAAGTTAAAGAGTGTTAGAGACTTCTTGCAAAGTAGAAGTTGCACAAGGTGGGTCATGATAGTGATTTTGGAAATCATGTATGTATTCATGACATAAGATCCAATAATTTATCATTTGTTTTCAAGTTATAGGTAGTACAAGCTTCTATCTATGAGTATTACAACTATTCTTGACACTTCTCCATCTCAGTATCATCCTTTGAATCTTGAAGGTTCATTCTTTCTAGCTATTTTATAGTTGCATAAGATGGCAATTGGCGATTGTGATCATCATTTATGTTTCCCTTTGTTCGTAACTTTTTGGTGTTCATTATGTGTTTCTTTGGCATCTTTAGTTCTTCATCATTGGGGATCCTCTTCTTGGAAAAATTACTCACTCCTCTTTAGCCTTTAAGTTTATATCCAGTGACTCGTCTATTAACATCTATTAAAAAATTAGTTTCACATTTAAGAATGCATTCTCTTCCACAAGGAAATAGTTATAGACAGTTCGTAGAAGGATGTCCAATATGTCTCAGATATAATTTTTTTCTTTATAGAAAACTACCATCATGGTTTATGGAGATTCATTTAATCAAGCCAATGCTCTCCCTTGCTTGTGCTAAGGATTTTAGTTTAGAAGATAACCTACTTTGGTTTATGAGTGGGGTTAGTATCACTATTTATTCATATGTTCTTCTTATAGATGGAGGTAGTATCTATCTCTCTCAAGAAACTATGGGATCTTTAAGAAGTCAATAATATGCTCTTGTAGTGTAATAATAAATTGAATTTATTGATACAATTTAATCATTTCTATAAATTTCTTATTTTATATTAATGAATTATGGGGTTCACCTACAGAGTCTTTATTGAAGGGGCAATCCCAAACCACATGCATTCATATTTAGGGGTATAAAATGGATGAAAATAAGGCAAAATATTGCCTAAATAGGGGGAGGGAGGATTTCTTGAGTAGGGGGTGGGAGTTTAGATAGGAAGAGGGTGGAGGGTGTTCCTAGATACTGGAGAGGGGTGACAAAGAAGGTGCTTGGCACACAATTTTTTGAAAATAGAAAGATTCTTTTGTATGTTACAAACAATGTGCTATGATTCAGATTCACTAGATGAAATAGCTATGTATTTGCTTCTTTACCTTAAAAAAATTATAATATTATTTATATGTAATACTATCATATACAATTTATAATAAGAAACTATATAATTGTTGAAAATAAATTATATTTTTTAATATTTAAATAATCATAAAAAATAGTCTAAATCAATATTAAATTTAAAAATGAAATTTTAGTATTTGTATTTTACTAACATTGTCTTGTATTTTAGAATTATTAGATTTAATTATCAAACCTTTATATTTGTTAGTATGATAGCCTCTCCTCTCATCTTTAATTGCAAAAAGAGGGGTAAAAATTTATTAAGACAGAAAGGAATACAACAAGGAGAGCTCAACAAGGAGCTCAATCCTGAGCAACAAGATCATCAAATTCTTGCACCATCTCAAAGGACAGTTGCCTCCTATCCCTAATATTCCAACCTGGATCATGACTAGATGCCCATTTGGCTAAACAATCAGCAGTTCTATTCCATTCACGAGGAATATACGTGAACCTAATGAACTAAAAAGAGGAAGAGAAAAAAAGAATTTTCTTAACAACAGTAGCCAGCTGCCAACTAACATCATAAAGCTCTTGCGAAGAAAGCATGTTCACCACTACCTAGGAATCAGACTCACAGATAATCTTACTCCATCCCCGCAAGAAACACTGTTCCACAGCATATAAAATAGCATGAGCTTCCATGAGATTGTTAGTATAATCACCCTTATGAACTGAGAAGAAAAATTTAACATCCCCAGAAATACAATGAGCCACTCCGCCAATACCAGCCAGACCAGGATTCCCACGGGAAGAACCATCAGTGTTAATTTTCAGAACTCCACAGGGAGGAGGAGTCCAGTGCCCATCCCATTTAATGTAGTGCCTGCCCCTAGGTCGCATTCCTGATATCATTGCCAAACTCTTTTAGGCCAATTTATGTTTGATGATTAGTATTATTATTTTAGAGATTATTAGATGTTGTTTTACACTCAGTTTATTATATGATGAGATTACTTGATACTCTATATTTCATGCATGTATGATGATTATTCAATGTTTTCTGTTATCGATGATGATTAGTTAGATGGTTTATTTTTCCATGTGCTTCTTATAGATACTTACCCCATACTGCATGTGTATGGTGTGCGTGTTTGTTTTATTTATGTATGGTGTTTCTGATATGGTTAAGGAAGGGAGTCGTAGTCACCTGCTAGTCGGGACCTACACGATGCACCACTTCTTGCCATTGTTTGTTTAGCTTAGAATATCGTGTTTGTACATGCATGGATTTTATGCAGGTTGCAAGTACCGGGTATCGACTTCCCTGAATTGCCAGGATGAGCGTACCCTATCGCATTGTCTCAATGGTAAGAGAGGGGAGATAAACTCTTAAGTCCAAATCCTAAACCCTTTAACCAATTGTCCTAATTGATAATTAGGACAAGTATCTGAGTTAAGTACCCTCTGAATGCATCAAATGATGTAATTTCGTGATTATAACCCTTTTTGTTTTGATTTAGTATGTGTTTTTCTATGTAGGGTTTTCGTATGTTGCTTTATGAGTCCTTGATGTGTTTTCTATTAATTAAGTCTAATTAAAAAGATTAATTAATGATTTAATTTAATAGAGAATTAATATGATATCTTTAATATTTAATTAATTGAGAAATTAATTAAATAAAAGAATTAAATTTGGAAATTAAAGTTCAAAGATAAATTTAGAACAGGATAATATTTATTTAATTTAATAATAATATATTTGGAGTTCATTTTTAAATAAATGCTAAATATTATTGTTATTTAAATTAATTAAATATGTTATCAATTAAGTTCTAAAATAAATTTAAAAAGTTGAAAGATATAAAATTATTAAGAATTCTAGATCGCATGATCTAAGCATGAGTTTAAATATGAGAAATAAATTAAAAGATTAAATAATAGAAATTAATAATGTTATTTTAATTTCGTAAAAGTGCACATGAGATTAAAGTAATAAATTAATTTAAAATAGAAGTCAAGTAGAATATTAAATAAAGTTATTTAATAAATCAACTTAATGTGCATGAAAGATGAATGCAAAATAAAAGAAAAGATAATAAAGGTTAATTTGGAGTTAACTCAGTTGTGCAAAGAGTCTTCTCGGGTGAACGCACAATTAGTGCCCCGATTTGAGGAGAAAATTGCTTATCACAACATTGGGGGTTCATTCTTGGGGGAGATGAATTGGGACACGTTTTTGGACGGAAATTTTTGGGAGACTACTTTTGGAAGAAAATTTTCAGAAGGTTGATACCAAGAAAGTTTTCCAGAGGAAGGATATTGAGGGAAGCGAATTCTCTTACAGTTCCTCGAGATTGCATAATAGCATCAGGATCAGGTAGGGTCTTGTGTTTTTTATTATCGATTTATTACGCAATTAACCTTTCCTGTCTTCTTCGTGTCTGGGGTTTGTAAACCTGAATTCTCTGTGAGGAATGTTTAAACATTATGATATTAGAATTTATCAGATGCTTGTCTATAAGCTTCTGTATACAAAATTTTAAATGGGAAGGGTTGAATCTAAGACTGAAATTCTAAATTAGAAGTTCGGATGGTTGGCTTATATTTTCTATATCAATATAAGGAAGAAAACAAGTTTTCAATATATTTATATATATTAAAAAGGAATTATTTTATATATATATATATATTTAATAGATTGTATATCAATAAAATTTATTATAATGATTTTTTTTTTGAGATAAAAAAATATATACATATATGTAAATCATAATTAACAAATCCTTTTTTTATATATACAAACTCTGATTTAAATAAAATAGTTTAAAAAAATATATGTATATAAAAAAAATAATAATAATAAACAAAGTATTGGGGAGGGGCGGCTTAACCACCCCCCTGCCCCCTTACTTACATGCAGCAGGCGACTGTTGTACGCAGTCGTACCTGCTGATACAGGATGACTGCGACAGCAGTCCTGCCCTGCGCAAACGGCAGGCAGCGATTTTTAATCGCTAATACTTTTTTTTAATAAAATAGTTCAATTGCCATTCGAAATTCGAGTTGTGTTATATGGAAAAAAATTTTAATATTATAAATTATAATTAATTTTATTAAATTTTAATTAAATTAAATTTATGATATTATTTAATATTAACTTCATTATTAAATTTCAATAATATTTTATAATTTGTTATATTAATAATAATTGTAATATATATTTAAATAAAATATTGATTAATATTAATTAAATATGATTTAATATTTAATTAAGAATAGAAGTTATTATTATCGAGTATTTAATTATTGATTTTAATAAAATTGTAATTATTTTATTCAAATCATTAATGGATATTATTTGATAAAATTGTAAAATTAGACTATTGACTTAATGAAAGTTATTAATGTGGGTTTAAATAAAGATGATTTTTAATAAAGTCGTAATTGTTTTATTTAAAATCATTAAGGATCATTTTTATAACTTAATAAATAAAAGATTATCCTTAGAATATTTATAGGGTAATTGTACAATCATGTAAATATAGAAATGGGTTAATTGTAAGGGCTAATTGTGAAAACTTAACTACTTGAATTCGACGTTAAACTAAAACATAAATCTTACCTTAACTCAATAATATACTTTCAAATCCAATCTCTGAGACTTTGATGTTGTCTTTGTACTTTGAGTATTTTGGGGTTGTTCTAGTATTGACCAGTTTAGGTTATTACCAGAGGCTCAGGGTTGTGAACGTGATGTCATGATGATTTGGTCTCGATCTTTTTTAACCCGACCATGGTAATGTGATGAAGTGCTCTATGACATGATTGTGTTTACTATTTGTTATTGCTTTCCAGTTTTCTTATGTGAAGCTGAGATGTATGTATTTGAGATACCTGACTTAACCATTTTCGAGTCTTGATCAGTTATATTGATAACCATTTTTGAGTCTCGATCAGTTATACTTGGATTACTTTTCGATCGCTTGAGAGGACTGAAGTGTTTGTTATGTTCTTGATGATGTCATGTTTTGACTTGACCATTTTGGAGTCTTTAATCAGTATTGTAATTTACTATTGGGATACTTTCTGGTTGCTCATTGGACAACCATTGGATTTTGTGATTTATCATTGATGCCTTCAGTTGCTGATAGAGAACTGTCGTGGTCATATGATTATTATTTGGTGCTTATCTATTGCTCATGAAGAACTGATGTAATTTTGTGGCTTATCTTTTATGATGTTTTTCAGTTGCTTGTATAGGACTGAGGTGGTTTTATTATGATTCTTTGATTTATGATTTCATGAGCCTAGGGTAGGTTATCTATGTGTAGTGTTAGGAAGTGGCTTGCAATGGGGATCGGGGCCCTAAGAGGCTGCCTGGAGTAACCCATTGTAAGTTGATTTAATAAGTGAAAATATTTACACTAAATGGGAGAAAATGAACCTAACAAGATAATTGTATGTTCTCTCCCATGGCTTGAGTGCTAGTACAGACTAGGTTGGGGTAGAGAGAACGCTTGGTTATGACCTGGCATTCCATAGTATGCCTCGTCAGTACGAGAGGATACTAGTGGCCGCAGGGATCAGTAGGGACCCGAGATTCCTAAGAGATTGCTCGGGTAACTTCTACGTGACTTTTGCGATGACACTTTCCCGCTTGCATATTAGGTTTCCTACGTGTCTTGTGGTACCTCTGGGTTTAGATGTCGATATTTTTAGGAACCCTTGAGTTAGCATACTTTTAGGATTTTTGAGACTTAGAGAGTACTTGTGTTTTGTGTTTTGATACCTTGTTTGGGACTTGAGACTATCTCCTCAGCGCGGTGGGTGTGGACCATTTAGGTTCCACGCGGTCAGGTGGTAGTGCTTTTACTCTTACCTTTGAGATCCGTTCCATGGTCACCGTGGCTGGAGTTTTCTTGGTTGGCATTTACCTTCACTATGTTCTTGGATTATTATGATGGATGGTTAGATTTTATGATAGATGTTTTATCATTATGGATGTATGGATGTATCATGTATGGTGAATAGTTTCATATATTTTTACTGTACTTTGTATCATGGATTTGAGGATGTTGTATCTTTATCTTTACATATGTATATTCTTTTAAGTCTTTCATACCCTGTGACTTGTACAGTGGATGATTGAGCATTCCGAATTAATTTGCCAAGAGGCATTCGGAACAAATGTATATTATGGACATGGGACTTTCTGTTTATTCTTTCATATGTATGTGATAGTTGTTAGACTTAGAATTAATTAAATTTAAACGTGACTCAACGTCTTGGGATCTTTAAGAAATGTAACTTGCAATGTATGTTTGTCGATGATTACATGTTATTTCTTCCGCTACTATGTGTTTGATGTGTATGTTATACTTTCTTACCTTAAAAAAAAAATGTTTTGCAAACTTAGTGAAACTTTAGGTTAATTCTTTTGGATCCCTTGGCGGAGCGTTACATCTGGTATCAGAGCCTGAGTTTTTACATTGGGAGCTCTGGGTATATTGGAACGCCACTAAGTGTTAACTAGTTGAACAAAAATGCAAACCTTAAACTGGAACTTGAAACTAGTTGAACAAAAATGGAAACTTTAAACTATTATGTGTACCTATATCAAACTGAAACTTGAAAACTAATTGAATAGAAACAACACTTAAACTATTAGTCGTATATTTTTCATACTTCAACACTTGAACTTCAAAACTAAAATTATATGTAAACCTAAACATAGGCAAAACTGAAAAGTGAAATTACTATTTTCAAAACATGTATCTTTTATCTATACATCATAACTTGTATATTTTCCAATGAATTTGGGATGTTGATCCTTGTTTAGAATGTTTTAGGGAATCTATTTTACTATATGTTAAAGGATGAAAGTTGGATCAATATGGTTTTTGGTTTACTATTAAACCAGAATCATATTGCTCTAACTGTGTTGCAGTGTTCTCAGTGGAGTCATATCCTCCTACAAGGGGAAAGGGTCCAATGGGATCCGCATAGTGAGTCCTTAGCTTTTCTTTTGTTGTAGGCTTCCAGGAGTAAGCCTAAGTCTAGGGGGGGTGGATGTAGTGCCTGCCCCTAAGTCGCATTCCTGATATCATTGCCAAACTCTTTTAGGCCAATTTATGTTTGATGATTAGTATTATTATTTTAGAGATTATCAGATGTTGTTTTACACTCAGTTTATTATATGATGAGATTACTTGGTACTCTATATTTCATGCATGTATGATGATTATTCAATATTTTCTGTTATCGATGATGATTAGTTAGATGGTTTATTTTTCCATGTGCTTCTTATAGATACTTACCCCATACTGCATGTGTATGGTGTGCGTGTTTGTTTTATTTATGTATGGTGTTTCTGATGTGGTTAAGGAAGGGAGTCGTAGTCACCTGCTAGTCGGGATCTACACGATGCACAACTTCTTGCCATTGTCTGTTTAGTTTAGAATATTGTGTTTGTACATGCGTGAGTTTTATGGAGGTTGCAAGTACCGGGTATCGACTTCCCTGAATTGCCAGGATGAGCGTACCCTATCGCATTGTCTCAATGGTAAGAGAGGGGAGATAAACTCTTAAGTCCAAATCCTAAACCCTTTAGCCAATTGTCCTAATTGATAATTAGGACAAGTATCTGAGTTAAGTACCCTTCGAATGCATCAAATGATGTAATTTCGTGATTATAACCCTTTTTGTTTTGATTTAGTATGTGTTTTTCTATGTAGGGTTTTCGTATGTTGCTTTATGAGTCCTTGATGTGTTTTCTATTAATTAAGTCTAATTAAAAAGATTTATTAATGTTTTAATTTAATGGAGAATTAATATGATATCTTTAATATTTAATTAATTGAGAAATTAATTAAATAAAAGAATTAAATTTGGAAATTAAAGTTCAGAGATAAATTTAAAACAGGATAATATTTATTTAATTTAATAATAATATATTTGGAGTTCATTTTTAAATAAATGCTAAATATTACTGTTATTTAAATTAATTAAATATGTTATCAATTAAGTTCTAAAATAAATTTAAAAAGTTGAAAGATATAAAATTATTAAGAATTCTAGATCGCATGATCTAAGCATGAGTTTAAATATGAGAAATAAATTAAAAGATTAAATAATAGAAATTAATAATGTTATTTTAATTTCTTAAAAGTGCACATGAGATTAAAGTAATAAATTAATTTAAAATAGAAGTCAAGTAGAATATTAAATAAAGTTATTTAATAAATCAACTCAATGTGCATGAAAGATGAATGCAAAATAAAAGAAAAGATAATAAAGGTTAATTTGGAGTTAACTCAGTTGTGCAAAGAGTCTTCTCGGGTGAACGCACAATTAGTGCCCCGATTTGAGGAGAAAATTGCTTATCACAACATTAGGGGTTCATTCTTGGGGGAGATGAATTGGGACAAGTTTTTGGATGAGAATTTTTGGGAGACTACTTTTGGAAGCAAATTTTCAGAAGGCTGATACCAAGAAAGTTTTCCAGAGGAAGGATATTGAGGGAAGCGAATTCTCTTACAGTTCCTCGAGATTGCATAATAGCATTAGGATCAGGTAGGGTCTTGTGTCTTTGATTATCGATTTATTACGCAATTATCCTTTCCTGTCTTCTTCGTGTCTGGGGTTTGTAAACCTGAATTCTCTGTGAGGAATGTTTAAACATTACGATATTAGAATTTATCAGATGCTTGTCTATAAACTTCTGTATACAAAATTTTAAATGGGAAGGGTTGAATCTAAGACTGAAATTCTAAATTAGAAGTTCGGATGGTTGGCTTATATTTTCTATATCAATATAAGGAAGAAAACAAGTTTTCAATATATTTATATATATTAAAAAGGAATTATTTTATATATATATATATATATATTTAATAGATTGTATATGAATAAAATTTATTATAATGATTATATATTTTTTGAGATAAAAAAATATATACATATATGTAAATCATAATTAACAAATCCTTTTTTTATATATACAAACTCTGATTTAAATAAAATAGTTTAAAAAAATATATGTATATAAAAAAAATAATAATAATAATAAAAGTATTGGGGAGGAGCGGCTTAACCACCCCCCTGCCCCCTTACTTACATATAGCAGGAGACTATTGTATGCAGTCGTACCTGCTGACGCAGGACGACTGCGACAGCAGTCCTGCCCTGCGCAAACGACAGGCAGCGATTTTAAATCGCTAATACTTTTTTTTAATAAAATAGTTCAATTGCCATTCGAAATTCGAGTTGTGTTATATGGAAAAAAAATTTTATATTATAAATTATAATTAATTTTATTAAATTTTAATTAAATTAAATTTATGATATTATTTAATATTAACTTCATTATTAAATTTCAATAATATTTTATAATTTGTTATATTAATAATAATTGTAATATATATTTAAATAAAATATTGATTAATATTAATTAAATATGATTTAATATTTAATTAAGAATAGAAGTTATTATTATCGAGTATTTAATTATTGATTTTAATAAAATTGTAATTATTTTATTGAAATCATTAATGGATATTATTTGATAAAATTGTATAATTAGACTATTGACTTAATGAAAGTTATTAATGTGGGTTTAAATAAAGATGATTTTTAATAAAGCCGTAATTGTTTTATTTAAAATCATTAAGGATCATTTTTATAACTTAATAAATAAAAGATTATCCTTAGAATATTTATAGGGTAATTGTACAATCATGTAAATATAGAAATGGGTTAATTGTAAGGGCTAATTGTGAAAACTTAACTACTTGAATTCGACGTTAAACTGAAACATAAATCTTACCTTAACTCAATAATATACTTTCAAATCCAATCTTTGAGACTTTGATGTTGTCTTTGTGCTTTGAGTGTTTTGGGGTTGTTCTAGTATTGACCAGTTTAGGTTGTTACCAGAGGCTCGGGGTTGTGAATGTGATGTCATGATGATTTGGTCTCGATCTTTCTTAACCCGACCATGGTAATGTGATGAAGTGCTCTATGACATGATTGTGTTTACTATTTGTTATTGCTTTCCAGTTTCCTTATGTGAAGCTGAGATGTATGTATTTGAGATACCTGAATTAACCATTTTCGAGTCTCGATCAGTTATATTGATAACCATTTTTGAGTCTCGATCAGTTATACTTGGATTGCTTTTCGATCGCTTGAGAGGACTGAAGTGTTTGTTATGTTCTTGATGATGTCATGTTTTGACTTGACCATTTTGGAGTCTTCGATCAGTATTGTAATTTACTATTGGGATACTTTCTGGTTGCTCATTGGAGAACCATTGGATTTTATGATTTATCATTGATGCCTTCAGTTGCTGATAGAGATCTTTCGTGGTCATATGATTATTATTTGGTGCTTATCTGTTGCTCATGAAGAACTGATGTAATTTTGTGGCTTATCTTTTATGATGTTTTTCAGTTGCTTGTATAGGACTGAGGTGGTTTTATTATGATTCTTTGATTTATGATTTCATGAGCCTAGGGTAGGTTATCTATGTGTAGTGTCGGGAAGTGGCTTGCAATGGGGATCGGGGCCCTAAGAGGCTGCCTGGAGTAGCCCATTGTAAGTTTATTTAATAAGTGAAAACATTTACACTAAATGGGAGAAAATGAACCTAACAAGATAATTGTATGTTCTCTTCCATGCCTTGAGTGCTAGTACAGACTAGGATGGGGTAGAGAGAACGCTTGGTTACGACCTGGCATTCCATAGTATGCCTCGTCAGTACGAGAGGATACTAGTGGCCGCAAGGATCAGTAGGGACCCGGGATTCCTAAGAGATTGCTCGGGTAACTTCTACGTGACTTTTGCGATGACACTTTTCCGCTTGCATATTAGGTTTCCTACGTGTCTTGTGGTACCTCTGGGTTTAGATGTCGATCTTTTTAGGAACCCTTGAGTTAGCACACTTTTAGGATTTTCGAGACTTAGAGAGTACTTGTGTTTTGTGTTTTGATACCTTGTTTGGGACTTGAGACTATCTCCTCAGCGCGGTGGGAGTGGACCATTTAGGTTCCACACGGTCGGGTGGTAGTGCTTTTACTCTTACCATTGAGATCCGTTCCATGGTCACCGTGGCTGGATTTTTCTTGGTTGGCATTTACCTTCACTATGTTCTTGGATTATTATGATGGATGGTTAGATTTTATGATAGATGTTTTATCATTATGGATGCATGGATGTATCATGTATGGTGAATAGTTTCATATATTTTTACTGTACTTTGTATCATGGATTTGAGGATGTTGTATCTTTATCTTTACATATGTATATTCTTTTATGCCTTTCATACCTTGTGACTTGTACAGTGGATGATTGAGCATTCCGAATTAATTTGCCAAGAGGCATTCGGAACAAATGTATATTATGGACATGGGACTTTCTGTTTATTCTTTCATATGTATGTGATAGTTGTTAGACTTAGAATTAATTAAATTTAAACGTGACTCAACGTCTTGGGATCTTTAAGAAATGTAACTTGCAATGTATGTTTGTCGATGATTACATGTTATTGCTTCCGCTACTATGTGTTTGATGTGTATGTTATACTTTCTTACTTTAAAAAAAAAAATGTTTAGCAAACTTAGTGAAACTTTAGGTTAATTCTTTTGGATCCCTTGGCGGGGCGTTACATCTAACTTGACCCTTCCTCTGATGATGAAGCTGCCTAGACATAGAAGGAAACCTATGAGCTACAGCCCCATCCTACAGATGAAAATTGAGGCGATTACAGATAGCAAGATCAACCGGATCCATACCCCCATCAAGCTCACACTTCACAAGAATAGTTTCCTAAAGAGAATGTGATATTTTCCACCAAAGATGCAAAACACCAAGCCGAACATTTTGGAATATGCGACCATTCCTCTCCAACCAGATATGCCAAAGCATGAAACTAAACCCTATTTATCAAATTGGAATATCTAGAATTCCTTTTTCAAACTTAAATAATAAACGCAAATAATAAAGTTCAATTTGTTATAATAAAACCACATAATCTGATGTGTTTATTGATTTTTTATTCTTTCATAGTATTATAGTGGATGGATTCAACATCATACACTAAACTTGTTCATTCGAAGACTCAAAACACCGAAAGCAATATAAGAGTATTTGTTTTCGCACGAACGGACGTACTTTTCTGTGTAGAGAATAGCAGTGTCCATAGCTGTCACGATGGTTGTAAATACCCATGTATATATTCGGTCTCTGAAACATAAAAGATATACTGACAATTCAACACATTCAATCATTCAATTAATATTAGTAGGTTATTTTTCATTCAAACTATACAGTTGACCAGTTTTCAAAAAGTGGAAAATATTATGAATTTTTGAAAAATTTTAACATTTATTCTTTATGATCTGCATAATTTGTAGTCTAAAAAAACAAAAGAAATTAGAATATATATATATATATATATTTCTGTCTTTAGATGGAGATTAGCCTATCCCCTTAAACATAGAGAACAGGAAACAGAAGGAAAGGAAATGCCAGTGAATTAATCATTTGACTCTGGTTTGTGCCTGTGGCTGCAATATGCCTCTGCGTGCCAACAGGGTCAAAATTGCTTTACCCACCTTAACAACCTTCTTTAGAGCATCCTTGGCTGTGCTTGGCTTGTAAATTTGTGAGATGCCATGTTGGGACAGATTATGCATATCAATTATAGCACAATTCATGTCCAGTTCGACATTACATGTAACCCTTGTACACCGATATTTCCACTCTTTACGCTCCTCGTTGCACAGCGAGCAACTGTATTTACCCCTCTCCTGATTAGTATTAAGGTGCAGGTCATCATCATGACCGCTGTACCTGAACTGCAGGGGGGTTTCGAGGCACAGTGGGTGAACCTTCCAACCCGTGCTCGACTCGAAGAGGAAGCCTCGAATCAACACTCCACGCACATTACAGTCGTGCCGCAGAAGAGTCGTGGTGCGAAACGTGAGGGAGCCCTGGGGAAAAACGCCATGGACGATTTCATCATCCGAAGCACCGCAAATCTTGTGTAACACAAATTCAGGGCACAACGGGCACTCATACCCGGTATTGGCTCCCCATCCTTTACAGCCACTGCATTTGTAAGAAGTCAGTTCTTCTGTGTAACGGAGCTCATGCTCATGGCGGTTAGGATTGGGAACCTCTCTTACTTCTCCCATGGCTTTAACCCGAAAAAGCTGTGACAAAGGAATTGACACGGGTTTCAAGATAAACTAAAGCTCCAAAGAGGGGACTAAATGGAGAAGGAAAGGAAATGGTCATCCAGCCAAAGCATCTATCTCCTCCATTCACTATATTAGGGCAGGCATTTCCTACTCGCGGTGAGGCATTTGCGGTAGGTTGTGCGTTATAGTTAGGGTTTAGACAACGCCGGCATTTCCCTGTGGTGACGCTACTGTGGTAACGTAAGTAATGATGTATGCAATGTGGCGTGTGCCCACCCGTGACCAACAAAGACTCCTTTCATATTTCACTGGAGACGTGTTGTTGGGTATTTTTGCCATCATAAGGTAATATGTGGGGTTGCAAGCTTTGGGTTTAACTAGGGAGGTAACTCCGTAGTTAAGCGTGTTCAGGGTGGAGTAGTACTGGGATGGGTGACCTCCCGGGAAGTCCCAGTGCTTCACCCCTATCAGCATCACTAGATCCAATGAGTGCTAACGGTTCCATTTATTCTCATGAGAGATGAATTCATGTTGAATCACTACTCATAAAACATAGCTCAATAAGTTTGACACAAAATCACATAGATATCAATATCACAACCATAAGGTAATGTTTAATATACGAGAATATATTCAATTTATCAATTCATTTTACTATTTTAGTAAACTATTTACATTTTATTATCACAATCATTTTGAAACTAAAGTTTAAAAAAATATTGATTTATTTTGAATTTCTTATTTGTTAGATTATAAAAATAAAATGATAAATATATTAAAAATTAAACATTTTATATCTATTTTATGACAATATATGTAATACATAATTAATTAGTTTTAAGATATTATATTAGAATTTCAATATTATTAACATATAACTTTTATAAATATATATAGAAATATATAAAACAATAAGTTTATTTGTAAAAATAATTATTTTTCAATTAACAATTTTTATGGAGAATTACTTTAATATTTCTTTAAATTAATCATTTATATTAATAGTTTATTTCTTGTCATAATTATTTTGATTATTTTTAAGTCACTAGATAAAAAATAAGTTGGATAATATTGTTAATAATCATAATAATAATAATTGACTTATTTTATAAAATTTAATATATCATATATTGTACATTCTGAATGGATATTGAATATATAATATATTTATTAGTAATTAAGTAAGGTAATTAATAAATATTATTATTAAAAACTAATTTACAAAATAAAATTATGACTTAGGTTCATTTAAATAAATTACTTGTTTTTAAATACAGATTTTGTTTATGTTTTTATAGAATGAGTTTGCATAACATTTTCACTGAAGATGAACCCTAAGCATGACAAATATCACGCCAAAGAACGCAATTATAATCTTATTGTTGAATGCAATGAACGTTTGTTGGCCTAAGTTCTATTGAAATTCGAATTTCCAAAATTAACTTCCTATTCCAATATATGATTGGCGGCTCAAGTTTTAAGAAATTAAAAACAATATAGTGGAAGACAAATAAGACAAACCCATGCCAATAATCATGGATTATTAGACATTTAGTGTAGTCCTTTATTATAATTATAATTATTTTATTATTTTATCTTTTACGTAAGAGAGAAAAGAAAAAAGTTAAATTAGTCATTCGATCAAGTCCACTTTGGAATGTCGGTTACCAATTTCCTATGATAGGAAAAAAATCATAGATTTAAAAACTGCATGCTGTGAAAAGGACTATAGACCCAGCCAACAGGTTTATAGCAGAGTCACGTAAACAGAACTCATTATTGACTTGCAAATTGGATGGTGTCAACAAAGCAATGATAGAGGGGCCTACTCTTTGCCTTTTCTTCCTAATTGAGATGGTGTCAACAAAGCAATTGAATATGTAAACATTGATAAGGAGGAGATAATTTTTAGTTCGACATATGACATGTAATGAGAAAATTGAAGTTCAAGATTTATGTTTACTAAGTGAAGTTTGAAAGTAATTTTCAATTAGTTAACATTGATAAATATGTTCTAATGTGAACATTATTCTTTCTCTTGCACTCAAGTCATTCACATGTTCTCTAGTTGATGAGTGTTGATTAGTTTACATTTCATCAAATTATTTTGCATTTTCTAGCTTTGATCTAATACTATTTAAAATATTATATTTATAATTCATTCATGTTGTCCATGTATTAGCTTGTCTATGAAATGCTGATAGAGTGGCTCTTAGTCAAGTTGTCTACATACTAGATGTAAAAAAAAACTTAATGTGATCAATATCAAAATCTACGAATGTGGTTCCATGTTCTAATAAGGAGATATAATCAAATAATAATAGGTATTTAATAATGTATCTATGTCTTTCTTACTTTCTTTCTTTTAATTTGTCTTTCTTATTTCATTTCTTTTAATTAACAAAACCCATGAAAGAAATTTATTACTTTTAAAAATTATATTCTTATTTAAGAGACTTTATTTCTTATTTTAGTTTTAGTTTTTGATAATTTTACAATATTGCTTGAACTCATTTCGTGACCTTATGATTGTCTTAATTAGGTGTTATGATTTGTCTTTATTTACTTTTGAAAGTAAAAGATTACATTAGAAAACACACAACACAAATTTTGCATGGAGAATGTCTTCCATGAATGTGAACCATCAATAAAAAGAGGCTCAAGAATGTATTCATCTTCAAAAGTCAATTATATATGATAGGTATTCATGCTCTTTAATATGGATAAATTTTATTAGAGCTTGCATATCTATAAAATAACCTAATGTAACAATTATTCCTTGCCTCCAATTTATATGTAAACAAAAATAGGTCATCAGAATAGGTTAAAAGTTAAGACAATTTTCTATAACTAGTATATAATATGGATCCAACTAAGTCATGGACAGTAAAAGGAAGCTCCATCTACTAATAGAAAATTATATTTTGATAAGTTATAAATCCTAGATATGATGGCACATGTAACAAGTTAACATGCACACACTAATGAAAATAGGGAAGCATAGGACTTGGTGGGTGGATTAGTTGTGTCCATAGCGCAACAAACTTAAACAAATTTAACCTTAAACTTCAAATATGATTAATGAATATTACAATATAAGCTCAAAACATAGCAAGAATGTATATCATAAATATACTTTGTATGGAGACCTTGTTAAGGTAAAAATAATGGTGGGGATGTATTAAGGTAAATGATAATAGTGGGGGGGACCCCACAAGATGATGTGCTCTATTAAAAGCATTATACCTAGTTAAGAGTATTACAATGAGAATGCACACGAATTTAGCAACTATAATGCCCCACCCAGGAATCCTTGGGAAAAAAGGATAAAATGTGCATTGAATATTTTTTCTTAATATAGGTCACTTAAAAACAACTTAGAGTAACCAAGTGCAACAATAAAATAGGGAACATGACATAACACACATGTTCACCTACACACACATAACTTTTTCTAATGCTTTTGAAGATCCCTATGCACTAAAAAATAACTTGAAATTAAAAATCATGTGATCACATGGATACTCATAGAGGACCTAGTTAATATCCACAAACCCCAAGAGGGAGATACTAAAATTATGTATCCAAATCAAAATGTTATTTTCAAGGTCAAAATAAAAGTTCATATTATGATTAAATATACATTTCCATTTCTTATTAACCATAACATAAACAAAATGGTAAGAAAAAGGCCTCAAATGGTTTTGCACAACAAAAGGAATCAAGGTTACAATTATATGTCCATTGGTCACCATGTTACAAGCCAAATGTTGAATCCTAAAATTTGGTTAAGTTTAAAATTTCCTTAAAATATCCAAAATATAAAATATTAATCTCAAATAGAACTTAGTTGAAACCACTCTCAAACAACCTAAAAGTGTGTGTGTGTGTGTGTGTGTGTGTGTGTGTGTGTGTGTGTGTGTGTGTGTGTGTGAATGGCCTCGATGCAACATAATGTCATCTCCCTCTAACAGTCTCTGATTATTGTTTCTATCTTTGTCAAAAAACTCTCCCTTTTTAGATCTTATACCAAAAGCATAAACAATCAAAAAAATTGATATTGACACAAAAAACTCTCCCTCTTTGACATCTTAATGTCAAAGACAACATTTGGTGGACTTTTCATGTACCTGACTACTGATTCATATGCAATATGCTCTTACAATATTGCATCAACCTTTAGTGATCTTCAAATGCTCAGTTGATTCATCACTAAGCTCCTTTTAGTGAGCTTCAAATTTGGGAAAAATCCCTAGCTTACCTCTTATATACAAGAATGCATCCTTATGCAATTGCTTGGTGAATATTCTACAATTTGTTGCTTAGTATTCACATATTCTAATCTCACCCCTTTGTCTTACACCAATTCTCTTAGAAAATGATGTTTTATTGCAATGTGTTTAGTCTTGGTATGCATCACAAGGTTCTTGGAAATATTAATTGCATTAGTGTTATCATAGAAAAAAATTGCAGTTAGGAGATTTTCACAATCCATTTTTGGGCCAACATTGTGTATACAATTTTTTATCATCAATGTTTCAAATCATAATCCATGATGCATCATCAGGATGACAGAGTGTAAGAATTTCATAAAGAATAAGATTGCAAACCAAAGGGTATTAGAAGAGGGAAGAGGTTATAAGGGTATAGAAAACAACTATTGGATCTTTGGTTTCTTCATTCAACTTGATAATAGTTGTTTGAACCCCATAATATTGTAACAATTGACTGATGTTGCAACATATTATGCTTTTGTTGTAGAGTAAGAGATGCAATTCTTCTTTTTTCTTGTCTAAGATACTAGCCTCTTTCTAAAAAGGAATTCTCCACCACTAGTGTTCTTTCTGTCATCAATGCTTTTACCGTAATAAGCATTAGTGAAGGCTTTCAATTCAAAGTTGCCTCTGTTCTTAGACCACAGTCCATGATCTTCAGTACCCTTTAAACATTGATTGTTTTTATTGCTATAATATGATTTTCTTTTGGATTAGTAGAAAATCTTGCCACCATACCAACTGCAAGTGCAATATCAATTCTTGTATGCACTACATACTGAAGGTTTCCAATCATAGATCTATGTGTAGTTTTATCTACCTCTTTGGAATCATGATTTTGGAAAGCTTATGTCTATTAGATGTATAGGTATTACAACTAGTCTAGAATTTTCTATTCCAAATTTCTTCAGTATCT
Organism: Cupressus sempervirens; assembly: GCA_028749045.1. Classification (NCBI taxonomy): domain Eukaryota; kingdom Viridiplantae; phylum Streptophyta; class Pinopsida; order Cupressales; family Cupressaceae; genus Cupressus; species Cupressus sempervirens. The sequence goes on along the minus strand of CM053791.1, from coordinate 600,320,967 downwards.
CCTTGATGTACTCTGATTGAGTAATGTAGATGCCATCCTTTTTCTATTGAATCTACAGGCCAACAAGGAATTGATCTCTCCAAACATTTAAATTTCAAATTCCTTACTCATTTCATCAAAAAAATATTCAGGTACAAATCATCATATCCAATGAATATTATATCATCTACAAATATTTCTACTAACAATATCTTCTTTTCTTGTCCTTCCTTGATGTATAGACTGCTATTATCATTTATCCTTTAAAAACCAAAATTTATCAAATAATTATGCAATATTTTATACAAGGCTATGAGGGCTTGTTTTAGACCATACTTGAAGCTTTGTGTAATCTAGAAAGCATATTCTTTTTGCTAGGATCAATGAATCCTTTAGGCTACTCTATGTAGACTTCTTCTAGAATTCTATTCAAGAAAGCTAGCTTCACATCCATTTGATATACTTTGAATCCTTTATGTGCAGCATAAGCAAGTAGTGTTCTAACACCTTCTAGTCTAGCAAAGGGAGAAAAATTTCCTCCATAGTCAATACCTTCCTCTTGACCATAACCTTTTCATACTAGCCTTGTCTTATTCCTTGATACTTCTCCATTTTCATTCAACTTATTTCTAAATACCCATTTTGTGCCAATTACATTTTTATCCTTTGGTCTAGGAACAAGAGACCAAGTCTTATTTCTTTAAATTTTTTCTATCTCTTCATTCATAGCTTCAATTCAACTTTCATTATCCAATACATCTTTAACAGTTCTAGGTTCAAATTTAGTAACCAAACATGTACCTTTTAGTTTGTTCCTTGTCATTGTGCCTTTTGACTAATCTGCAATGATTTTCTTAGGTACATGATGCCTTCTGATATGTCTGGAAAGCACATGTATCTTCTTGTTGGATTTTGGATTTGAATGACTTGGTTTACCATGCTCAAAATGATCTTCTAAATCATGGTCGAGTCCCACTATCTGTGACTTGGTTCCTTTAGACTGTGACTCAATTTCCACTAGCTAAAACTTAGGTCCTTCCAATAGAGACTTGGGTCCTTCTGATTGAGAATCAAGTTGCATTGAATACAACTTAAGTTGAATTAGAGATGTTAAGGACTTAGGTGGTGAAGACTATTGATTCCCAATTGTATTAGCTTGAACGTCAAGAAAAGTATTAGGTTCATAGTAGAGAAATCTTCTATATTCTTTAGTTTCTTTGTTGCTTTGTTCTTTACTCTTTTCTACAAACTCATCAATCTTTACATGCCCACTTTCTATACCTTTATGAGTAAATAGATTCAAACATTTGTATGCTTTTCTTTTGTTGGATTATCCCATAAATATGCCTTCATCTCTTTTCACATCAAAATTTCCTTTTCTTGACTCTTTTAAGATATAACATTTTCTTCCAAATGCTTTGAAGTAACAGACATTAGGTTTATAGACATACCATAATTCATTAGGTGTTTTCCCTATATTTTTCTTTAGCTAAACTTAGTTCAAGGTATGAACTACAATACTAATTGCTACATTCCAATATTTGATCACAACATTCTTCTCTAACATCAGTGTCCTTACAAAATCCATGATGGATCTATTTCTTCTCTCTTCTATGCCATTCTATTGTGGTGTGCCAAGCGTAAATACCTGTCTTTTGATTCCTCTCTCATTGCAGAATTCATTGAATTCATTTGAAATGAATTCTCCTCCTTTGTCTAATCTTAAACATTTATGTTTCTTGCATGTTTCTTTCTCCACTCCAGCCATATACCACTTCATTTTTTTGAAAATCTCCTTATTCATCCTTTAATTATATTACTATCATCATCCTAGAATAATCATGAACAAATAAAATAAAGTACTTATCTCCACAGTAGCCTTTTGTGCCAATAGGTCTATAAAGGTTTGTATGAACCAACTCCAACACTTCTTTACAATGATAGTTCCTACTCTTGAAACTTGTCTTTCCCATCTTACCAATTTGACAATTCCTACACATGCCCATGTTAGCTTTCTTGAGGCTTGGAATGGCCCTCACTGTTATGTTCTTTCTCATGTTAACCAGGTTATCAAAATTCACATGACACAATCTCTTATTCCATAACCAACTTTCTTCTACTTGAGCTAGGAAACATGAACTTTCAATTAGCTCTAGATAGAATAGAGTACCTTTTGTTTGATTGCCAGTCTTATCCACATTTCCTTTCCCATCTAGCAACTTGTCCCTACCATTCATGAATTCTACCTTGAATCCAATGTTGTTCAACTATGCCACGCTAAGTAGATTATGTTTCAATCCTTTAACCCAATAAGAATTATCACATCTGAGTTCATTGGTCAATGCAATGCATCCTTTTCCTTTTAAATAACATGGATCATCATTGCCAAATCTAACACTTTCGCTATCATAATGTACTAAATTCTCAAAAATTGATTTATCACCAATCATGTGGTGAGAACAACCACTATCTATGATCCATGTGTCATTCTTGCTAACATGAGAAATGAGGGCCATCATATAATTTTCATCATTTGATTCATATTTAATAGCAATATAAACCATTTCATCCTCATCACTACTATTAGAGTCTTTAGCCATATAGCAAGATTTCTTACCTTTATCCTTATTCTCTTTGTTTCTTTTGAAATCTTTATTGCCTTTGTACTTGTTGTATTTCTTTTCTTCATTTCCTTCCTTCTTTGGACACCTTGTAGCAATGTGACCAACTTCTTCACAAGAAAAATAGATTAGAAGTATTTTACCTTTGTACTTTCCTTTGCCTTTAGGGAGTCTTCTTACAAGTAATGCTTTAGTGGTTTCAAGATTGTAAGAATTTGGCTTAGGCTAGAATTCACCCAAGACCAAGGAACTCAAACACAAGAACATAGTAGACCAAAGAGAGAGCATGATCAGAATAATGATACTCATTCAATATGCCATATCAGCCATAAGAGTATGCTAGGAGTGCCTATATATAAAGGCCTCAAGAGAACTTCTAGAATGCATAGAAGTCAGCACTATGATAAGTCATACAACTAGGCACATGTCCACCAGATATGGGTTATCCTCCATTAAGCACAAAATTAAGTGTGATGATGTGAGGATAAGCTTATAATGGTATAGCATGCAAATTAGTTGTGTAGATAACATGTGCTAAATGAGGAGTGTGAATAATTGTGTTGTCAACATGACAACTCAGTGAATGATGCAAACTCCTATGTTGTAGACACCATGTGCATAATTAGAGTTGTGTAGATTTGTGACAATATACAAAAGCCTAAGTGTCTCATGTAAATAAATAATAAAATAAAGCATTAACCTAAGTAAACTTAAGTAAGTGTAATAAGTAAATACTTATTTACACCAACAAAGATCATCATTAGGATCTTCCTCATCTTCACTGTCATACTACTATCTATATTTTCCCACTTTCTTTTTGAGTGACAACTTACCTTGAAATGTGGACTCAATGTTACTAGTGTTAGGAACATAGTTATCATAGTTGACTAACTCAAAGGTTGTCAACCCTGCCACTGGTGCATCTAAAGTTATATCATTTATGGGGTCACATCTCTTCTCTTGAATTTTTTAAAGTTTAATTGCATAAATAGGAAGAAGATTTCTAAGTACCTTTCTTATCACTACTTTATCATCTATTATTCCTCCTAAGGCTTTGATTGCACTTACACTAGCTTTGATTCTTTCATTGTATTTTGTAATTTTTTTGTCTTCTCTCATTTTTGTTTGATCAAATTGACCTTTGAGACTTTCTACCATGGATCTCCTTAAATTGTCATCTCCTCCATATATAGCTTTCAGCTTGATCCACAACTCATGAGAAATATCACAATCTTTGACTTCATCAAATTAAGCATAATTGAGAGCAGAGCCAATGTCAATCATCATTATTTTATGATTCTTATTTTTTTTTTTTTTCTTCAACAGTCATAGTTCTAGTAGGTGCCAAATGCTTGGTGTTCAGATATTTCAGGCCCAAGTCTCCAATGCTTACCAAATGAAGCTTCATAAGTTCTTGCCATGCTTGGAAGTTATCTTTGTTCAACTTAAGAATTTCCCTTCTACAAGACATCTTTTGATCTTTAGCTTAGGTCCTTGAAACCTTATCTACAAGCACCAAACACTTTGATCACAATTTTTGGAAATTAAAGAGGAGTAATTGAGAGGGGAGGGTTGAATCAATTACCAAAAAAAGAAATCCCAGTCCCTTAAGATGTCAATAGAACACACAAAAAAACTTTGTTGAATATACTATTGTAACTCAGTTAGCACTAAATCACTCAGTTAACGTAGTAACTCAGTTTACACTAAGAATGATTTTCACTTAGTAAACACTTGGTTAATACTAAGTATAAGAATGGTTACTTTGTTAACACTGAGCATGTAGATCTTATGATATTAAGTGTGATTAACCTTAATTAACTTAGTTGTAAAAACATAAAGCAAATAACATGAACACATGAGACACCAAGATTTAATGTGGAAACCTAATTTGGGAAAACCACTAATTGCAACTAGTTACTATTTTTCACTCCTCTAAAGTGACCATTGTTAGGAGCCAAACCTATGAAAAGTTACAAAACATACTATTAGGTGTGACCCTATTAAAGGATTTAGATCACCTTGTTAGGAGTGGCTTTTTTAGAGGTCTTCAAAAACTTCAAACTAGAAATGTCACGTTGTTAGAGGATTTGAAAAATAGATATTAAGCTAACTCTATTAAGGGATTTGATTCACTACTACAATTATTAAAGAGTAACAATGACTTGACCTAATTGTTGATGCAACTGACTTGCTGATTTTAGATATCTGTACTAGCAAGATTACTTGATCCTTGTTAATCAGAATGCCCTTTGCAACTTGGTCAACAATGATACTCTACTTCTCCTTCCAATTTGCTTCCTTTATTCATCTTCTTCTATTTCACACAGTCTCTCTTTAATCCTCAACTTGATCTTATACTTATATGAATTATATTGTCAAGTTGGCTTGAATACACTTATAAATATTCAATAATCAAACCCTTGAGTTAGCTACAACAAAAAAATTAGTCCAACAGACTCAATATGTTGATACCAAAAAATCCTTCATTACTTGACCCAACTTGGTAAACACTAACTCAAAAAGACTTTTCTTTGTTAACAAAGTGAACCCAGCTAACATTGCATCGCAAACTAGATTTCCTTTGGTAACCGAGTGAGCTTGATTAACACTGGTTCCATACCAACTTTCCTTTATTAACCAAGTGAGCTCGGTTAACACTAAACTTTTGCAAACTTATCTTTGATGCCCACATGCACTTGACAGACACTATCTCAAGACTAGGTAAACTTTGGAATGCTCGATAGACATTGAAAATTGTCTTCATCACCCAAGTGAGTTAGGTAGACACTAACTTTCTTAGTAAGGATTGACATTTTTTGTAACATCATAGATAATATACAATTGAACAATTGTTTTCAACACTTGTGGGGCATATGAGAGGCTTGAGAGACTATTTCAATCCATCTCTTCCTATAAGGCATGAAGACTATGCCCATGACTAGAAAATAATACGGTGGGTTATTTTTCAGAGAGAGTGGTGGATCTTAAAGGTTTGAAGGGAAAGATGAACATGGAATTTTGTAGGGAAAAGGGATGAAAATGAAGTGTCATGCTAAAAAATATTGCTTATTACAGTTAACATGCAAAATGTTAGTTGTTTTACTATTTTTTGACAACCTATTGAACCACTATCTTCCACATGTATCTGCGTGGATGCTAGATCTGGAAGCATAGAAGATACATGTGAGTTGTTTTCTAAATGCGATTTGTGAATGGTACAATAGAAAATACAATAGGTGAATTATTTTAGAATTGCCACAAGAGCTTCCTAATAACACATATATGCAATATGTTGAAGTGGTGATAAAACAAGTGGATGGTTTAGAATATCTTTGTTAATTTACTTAGGGAAAAAAAAGAAGGCTACCGGGAAAAATTATGTGAGCCATTAAGAAAGCAATGAATTAATTCTAAAAAAATTGTTTAATAGAATTTTTTTTGTAGACTATAGTATAAATTTATATAAGTGGGATATGTAGGACACCCAAGGCAACAACTACTATCAAAATTGCATAATGAAAACTATATTCTCTTGCCTACGACAATGACTAATTACTTTAATAACAAGCTCGACCAAGGAAAATGACCAATCTTTGAGAATGTGCATTTCATGTTGAAGAGAAAAATAAATTGTTGAGTTGATCATAATTTATGATATATTGTGTTCCATTATGTGGTTTCTAATTACACATGGTATTTCCAACATCTTTTACAAACACAAAATCATTCCAACTTGTAAAGGATGAGTATAATGTGGCATAATGACATGAGTCTTTGAGTCTTTGATAAATCATCCTACCCTCTATATTTAAACATCACATGTTCGGAAATAAATTAAATTTAGAAAAAAAAATTCAAATTTAACTATTTAACACTTTTTATCCAAAAATGAATCATTAATATATGATATTGAAACCAATGATTTAACAATCATTTAAGACAAAAGAACCATTTAAAAAAAATAAAAATCTATTGAACAAAATCTCACATAATCCCATCTCTTCAAATCACATAGAATGACATAAGATGCATATAAAGTAGCCAAAAACAATCTATTCAAAGAATCTCACAGAATCCCGTCTCTTAGAATAATAACACATAATGTGTTATTGTAAGTAACTTTAACAAGCTTCGTCAATGAAAATGACCCATCTTTGAGAATGCACACTTCACACGAAAGAAAAATTTAAAGAACTTATGTTGAGTTGATTGTAATTTATGAAATAATGTGTTTTGAATTATCAGAATGATTTGATTTTTTTTTAAAGTTTGAAATGTTTTAGTGGTGAAGAACTTCTATTTTGAAAGAAAAGTCATCATGACTTTAAATTCTACACAAAATATCATGTATAAATCTATTTTGTAACACAGTTAAATGCCTTGATAGTATAAAAACTCATCTCTCCCAATATTGATTTATCAGCACTTACAACTGCATAAAATTGTATTTATCGAAAAGACTTAGAAAGCTTTTGAGTAAAAGCAATTACAAACGTATTGTAGTTGTATGCATTATGCAAAACTACAGGCACATCAGATGAACATTTTATAAGCATAGAAAAAACATATTTCTATTCAAACTATGACTAATTATAAGAAGATATTGGTAAGCATAATTCAAAATACATATTATTAACATTGTCTCAATATAACTATTTAAAATTTTAATTAATTGAGTTTTAGGGTCAATATATAGTTACATATTACATTTTTCTTATATTTTTTAATTTTAAATTTTCAGTAATATATTATTTAATAAATTTCATTTTAAAAAGAAGCAAAGATTAAAATCATACATTTTTAACAACAAACTAAATGAGGCCAAATAAAAGAAAAATGATACCACTTGTATTGTATAAATATTTTTAAAAATATGTATTTATGTAGTATAATATATGATATTTAAATATTAGTTCTTCATATTCCCATCACTTCATACTTTTTTCTAATTTTATATTGTGGTCATTAAAAATCATTGTAACTTTTTTTTCCTCACACCTAACACATGGGCAACTTGACCCAAAGTCAACCCATCATCATTTCATGGGTCAATATAGAAAAGTTGACTAGAGTCAATCCATCATTATTTCATGAACTACTAAGCATATGGGAAAGTTGACTAGAATCAATCCATCATTATTTCATAGACCATTCAATTCATGCCCAATTTAAATTTATTGTTGAAATGAGATTTTTACAATTAATAGTGTGCCAATTTTTTATTTTTGGTCATCAAGAGTCAATCCATCATCATTTCTTGGGCAAGACATCAAAAATTTGAATAACCTCAAAAAAATTAAAACTATGGTTTCCACAATTACCTAATAGAAGAATTTTGACATAACTCTTTTAAGTTTTTCCCTTGCAATCAACACATGACAATTAAGTGACAATGAATATATGGGTAAGTAGTAGATATTTCCCACAGCAAATCAAATTATGATATTGCTATAGGATTTAATGTGTAGTTTTTTGAGTCAAAATCATTGACCCATGTTTCATGAGTTGTGATTCACATGAATCCATCTCTCATGAGAATAAATGGAAAACTTAGTACTCATTGGATCTAGGTGATGCTCACACAAGTAGTGATCTCAAAACCATAGAAAAACTCAAAACCATCCAGCAATGTCCACAGGAACCATCCTTATAAAGAATTGGAACCATTCTTGCACATGTAACTATGCTCTCTGTCACTATAAGCCAGTCAATAGAATATGTTGTTTAGAGTTGAAAAGGTTATGGTTTATATTGAGCTTACCTAATACTTGCGAGAAAACTCTCAAGATAATCATGTAGATACTACATCCTCGCCCTATCATTTAAGGGTCCTTTTAGTTTAGGGAATAGAAATATGCGAATTGGATTTATTATTTTGGAATAATTATTCTGTAATAGAAAATAGGGATACATATTCCTTCTTCGATACAATTGTCTAATTGTGTGTTGTCTTTGATGTTATAAAACTATCGTATCAGTTGTCAGTCAATGCTTACCAAGCTCACTTGGTCAGCAAGATAATTTTCCTTGTCTACCAAGCATTCTTAAACATTACTCTGCGAAGATAGTGTCTACCGAGGTCACTCGAGCATCAAAGGAATTCAGGTAGAAAATAGCATTAACCAAGTTCACATGGTTAGCAAAGGAAAGTTGGACTAAGTCAATGTTCACTGAGTTCACTCAGTTTCAAAAGGATATTTTATTAAGTTCGTAGTGTTAACTAGGCTACTATTGGTTAACACAAGAAATCATCTCAGAACTAGTGTTTAACGAGTAGGGTTGGCCAATGAAGGATTTTGTTGTTTTGGCATAAGAAGCTTAATCATTTTAAGTATTGTTTCTAGCTAACTATGGTGATGATTATTGGTTATTTTAATTTCAATTTAACCTGACTTGAAAATCTAGATGGTATAAATGAAAGGTCAAGTTGAGATTTTTAGTGTGTATGCAAGTGTGTTGATTGAATTGTAAAAGAAAGAGTGAGAGCAAACTTGGAGGATAAGTAGGTATCCTTGTGGAGTAGAAAAGTGTTATTCAATCAGGAAGGATCAAGTATGAAGTAGAATAGAGATTTGTAATCATCAATTTAGTTGCATCACAATTAGGTCATTTCATTGTTACTCTCTTACCATTGTAGCAGTGATCTAAAATCTCTTAACAGAGTTGGTTTAATAGTCAATTGTAAATCTTCTAACAAGGTGACAGTTCCATTCAAATTTTTTTAAGACCTCTTGTAAGGCCACTCCTTACAGGGTGATTAAATCCGCTAACAAGGCTACACCTAATAGTATGTTTTGTAATCTTTCACTAGGTTGGCTCCTAATAGGGCTCACTTCAAAAGAGTGAAAAATAGTATCTAGTTGCATTGGTAGTTTTTCCCATATTGTGTTCATTTTATTTCTTTTATGCTTGCAAATTAATCATTGTGAATGTTTAATATTAGCTAAAATTAAATCACACTATGTATCTACTGACTTACAACATTTTCTGTGTGTTTATTGAATAACAAAAATAATCAAATTTCTCAGTTTAAATTTTATTATTGACATCTAAGGGATATGGGATTAATTTTAGTGGTAATTGATTCACCATGCCCCCCCCCCCTTAGTTACTCCTTCTATATTTCCAACAAATGGTATTAGAGCTTTTGGTGCTTGCAGGAAAGGTTTCAAGGACCTAAGCAAAAGATCAAGATGTCTTATGAGAGAGAAATTCCAAAGCTAAATAGAGACAACATTTTAGCATGGTGGAGACTCATGAGACTTCATCTGGCCTCCATTAGTGTTTCAGGCTTGAAATACCTTGATGAAGAATACACAACCCCTATTGGAACATTATCTGTTGGAGATATTGCTGAGAAAAAGAACCATAACACCATGATGATTGATATTGCACATACTTTTAGCTATGATGAATTTGATAATTTCAAGGAATGCAAAACTACTTTTGGTATGTGGAACAAGCTAAAAGACATCTATGGTGGTGATGAAAATGTGAGGAGTGTCAAAGTAGAAAGCCTTAGAGGACAATTTCATCAAATGAGAATGAGAGAAGATTAAAATGTTGCCAAGTATGTGGAAAGAATCAAAGCCAATGTTAGTGCAATTAGAGCTTCTAGAGGAGAAATCAAGGAAGAAACTATTGTAAGTAAAGTTCTTTGAACATTGCTTCCTATCTATGCAATTAGAGTATCTACTATTCAAGAAAAGAGGTGTGAGCCAAATCACAATATAAGTTTAGATACCTTAGTAGGAAGATTGACAACTTTTGAGCTAGACAACTTTGACAATTATGTTCTAGCTTCCAAGAATATTGAATCTACATTTGAGGCCAAACTTTCACTCAAAGAGAAAGGAAAGAAATTAAAGGACATTTACTCAAAAAGTGAAGAAGAATTAGAGGAAAGTTTTGATAGCAATATTAAAGTTTTTGAAGCTTTACTGGGAAGAAAATATTCTAGAAGTAGAGGAAAACACAAAGGTTAAGTTCCCCTAATCTATTTTTCATGTGAAGAAATTGGTCATATTATTGCTAGGTGCGAAAACAAAGAAAGAAAGAATGAAAAGAAAAGTCACAAGTTCAATGGCAAGAAAGATTTCAAAAATCTTAAATCATTCAAGGACAAAGGTAAGAAGACTTGTTTCATGGCTAAATATTCTGATAACAGTGAAGATGAAATAGTATACATTGTTGTGAAAGATGAATCCGATGAAGAAGAAGATAAGATGGCACTTATCTCTCATGTTAGTAAAAATGACACATGGATCATAGACAGTGGATGTTCACATTATATGATTGGAGAAAAAACAAAGTTTGAACACTTTGAAGACTATGAAGGAGGTAGCGTAAGGTTTGGAAACAACAAACCTTGTTACATAAAAGGAAAAGGCCAAATCTCATTAACTAAAGAACTTGTATGTGACAATACCTATTGGGTTGAAGGACTAAAACATAATCTGCTAAGTGTGGTATAGCTAATCAACATTGGATTCAAGGTGGAATTCATGCATAGCAAGGAAAGGCTAGTGGATGACAACGGTAATCTCATTGTATTAGGCAAACAAACAAGAGGTAAGCTATTTTATCTTGATCTTGGTGATTGTTCATGTTTTATTGCTCAAATGGAAGAAAGTTCGTTATGGCACAAAAGATTATGTCATGTAAACTTTGATAATATGGTCAAGATAAGAAAATTTAGAAAAGTAAGAGGTATTCCTAGTTTGAAGAAACCAGATATTGTTTTATGCAAGAAGTTTTAGATTGGAAAAATGGGAAAGACTAGTTTTAAAAGAAAAAACTATCAGTCTAAAGATGTCTTGGAAATTGCGCATACTAACCTATGTGGATTAATTGCAATACAAAGCTACAGTGGAGAAAAATTCTTTATTCTTTTTGTTGATGACTATTCTAGAATGATGACTATTATGTATCTTAGAGAAAAGTTAGATGAATTTGAAAAAATTAAATGGTATCTAGCAAGAATAAATAAGGAAATAGGAAAAAGATTGAAATGCTTAAGATCAGATAGAGATGGTGAATTCATCTCCAATGAATTCAATAACTTTTGCATTGAAAGAGGAATCAAAAGATAGGTATCAATCCTTGGTACTCTTGAGCAAAATGGAATAGGTTAAAGAAGAAATAGATCCATCATGGACTATGCAAGGACTCTAATGCCTGAAAGAAGGCTACTATCAAATATTGAAAGGAAGACATCAACACTACAGTTCATACTTTGAATCAAGTACATTTGAAGAAGTGCTCATATAAAACTCCCTATGAATTATGGTATGGATATAAACCCATTGTAAGTTACCTGAAAGTTTTTGGAAGTAAATGTTATATCTTGAAAGAGTCTAGAAAAGGTAAGTTTGATCTAAAAGGTGATGAAGGTATATTCTTAGGATATTCTTGCAGAAGTAAGCTGTATAGATGTTTAAATTTGTCTACTCAAAAAATCATAGAAACTGAACATGTGACAATTGATGAGTTTGTAGAAAGGACTGAAGAAGAAAGCAAAAACGAACTAGAAGATTATAGAAGATTTGTTTACTTTGAACCATATACATTGTCAGACATATCTATGAATAAGGAGACTTCACCTATCAAGTCCTCATCATTTACTGAGTTGTAAGAAGTTCAAACCAAGTCACAAGGACCCAAGTCACATTTTGAAGCTACTGAGCCAATGCCTACTAAATCTGAGCAACCCAAGCCAGAAGTTGAAATTCAAAATGAAGATAGTGCAATTCATTCAAAATGCAAATAACCTGTACTGGTGAAGTATTTCAGAAGGCATCATGCACCTGATCAGATTGTTGGAGATAAATCAAAAGGTAATATGACAAGAAGTAAGCTAAAAGGTACATGTTTACTGGTTGATTTTGAACCTAGAATTGTTAAAGATGCATTGGAAAATGAAAGTTGGATTGAGGCTATGAATGAAAAAATAGAACAAATAGAGAGGAACAAAACTTGGACCCTTGTTCCCAAGCCTAAAGACAAAAATGTGATATGAAAAAAATGGGTATTTAGAAATAAGTTGAATGAAGATGGAAAACTATCAAGAAAGAAAGAAAGACTAGTGTGTAAAGGCTACTCTCAAGAAGAAGGAATTGATTATGGTCAGACTTTTTCTCATTTTGCAAGATTAGAAGGTGTTAGGAGTCTTCTTGCATATGCTACTCATAGAAGATTTAAAGTATATCAGATGGATGTTAAATCTGCATTTCTCAATGGTATTCTTGATGAAGAAGTCTACATTGAATAACTAGAAGGTTTTGTTGATCTAGAAAAAAGGGATATGGTGTGCAAATTACACAAGGGATTATATAGTCTGAAACAAGCTCCTAGAGCATGGTATGAAAGGTTGTAAAACTACCTTATACAGATTGGTTTTTAGAGAACTAATGATAACAATAGTTTTTATATCAAGGAAGGACCAAATAATAAGAATGTATTGGCAGAAATATTTGTGGATGACACTGTATTTACAAAGAATGATGATCCATACAAAGAATTTTCAGAACAAATGAATAAAGAGTTTGAAATGTCCATGTTTGGTCAGATAAAAAAAATTGTTGGATACAATTTTCTAATTGTGTGTTCTCTTTGATGTTACACAAATGTCATATCAATTGTCAATTAGTGCTTACCAAGTTCACTTGGTCAGCAAGATAGTTTTCGTTGTCTACTGAGTATTCCTAAAGATTACTCTTTGAAGATAGTGTCTACCGAGCTCACTCGGTCATTGAAAGAATTCAAGCAAGAAATAGTGTTAACAAAGCTCACATGGTTAGCAAAGGAAAGTTGGATAGAGTAAGGGTTCATCGAGTTTACTCGATTGCCAAAGGATATTTTTATAAGTTCACCATGTTAACCAAGCTTCTATTGGTTAACACAGAAAATCATCTAAGAACCAATGTTTATCGAGTAGGGTTGGCCAATGAAGGATTTCGTTGTTTTGGCATAAGAAGCTTCATCATTTTAAGTATTTTTTCTAGCTGACTACGGTGACCATTATGGGTTATTGTAATTTGAATTTGAGCCGACTTGACAATCTAGATGGTATAAATGAAAGGTCACATTGATATTTTTAGTGTGTATGCAAGTGTGTTGATTGAATTGTGAAAGAAATAGAGAGCAAACTTGAAGGATAAACAAGTATCCTTGTGGAGCAAAAAAGTTCTATTCGATCAAGAAGGATCAAGTATGAAGTAGAATACAGATCTGTAATCAGCAATTTAGTTGCATCACAATTAGGTCATTTCATTGATACTCTCTTACCATTGTAGCAATGATCTAAAATCACTTAAAAGAGGTTTTTAAACAACCAATTGTAAATCTTCTAACACGACGATAGTTCCATTGAATTGTTTTAAGACCTCTTGCAAGGCCACTCCTTACAGGGTCATTAAATCCTCTAACAAGGTCACACCTAACAGTGTGTTTTGTGACCTTTAACTAGGATGGCTCCTAATAGGGCTCACTTTAGAAGAGTGAAAAATAGTAACTAGTTACATTAGTGATTTTTCCCTATTGGGTTTCCATATTAAATCCTGGTGTCTCATGTGTTCATGTTATTTCTTTTATGCTTGAAAATCAATCACTGTGAAATTTTAAGATCAGCTAAAAGTAAATCAAACTCTCCATTTACTGAGTTACATCATTTTCTATGTGTTTACTGAATAACAGCAACAATTAGATTTCTCAATTTAAATTTTATTATTGGCATCTAAGGGATCTGGGATTTATTTTAGTGATAACTGATTCACTCCCATGCTCCCAACCCCCCCCCGCCCACCTCTCAGTTACTCCTATAATTCCAAAAATTCCTATTCTCTATTTGGTTCAACCAAAATTTGATGGGGAATTCACTTACCAGAAAATTTATGATTTCTAAAATAAATAAAACTAGAATAGAAACATGTATTCTAATTCCAACTATTTATGTGAAATTTCAAATGCTCATTTTTGGGCCAAAATTGAAATACGCATTCCTATTATATTCATATTCATAGTTCCAATTTGGTGCACCTAAATAGATAATTTAAAATTTTAAGAATTTACACATGCCTATTATGCTTGGTTGCCAAACAAGCCCTTTTAATATCTCCCAGAGTGAAAGGGATCAATTGTTTACATTGCCTTATCCTATTTACAATTTAGATAAAATTTTCAAAATAAAATAAAATTCAAGCATAACATTGTATACTAAAATGCTACTATAGCAAAAGAAATTAAAACTTAAATAGTAGGTTAGTAAGGAGCAAAAGATAAGAAAGAAGATCAATTAGTGTGATAAAGAATCAAACTTAGAGAATCATATAAGATTGGATTTAGTGACAACATGGAAAAATATACATATATTTGTATAATAGACACATCTATCAGTTAATTGGTCACTATAATGTTTTTGAATTAAAAGCAACCAAAACTAGGGGGCTAGCCAATAACAGACAAACTAGTCAACTACCAGTGGAAGACCATCAAATCTAAACTAACTCCTATTGCTACTTGAAACAAAAAGAAAGATTGAAACCATAATTAAGAAAGTATGAGAAAGCTTAAACAAATTATGTGTTATCAAACTTAACAACTATAGTAAAATATTAACAAAGGCATAACAGCCTTGCAACCTATTAAGTCCAGTAACTAGAAAACTAATAGCATAAAAAGAAAAAGAAGGGAACCCTTAAGATTTCTTGACCTTCTTCCTCCCCCGGAGGATGTTCGCCTAGTCTTCTGCCAGGAAGTCAAACAACATCTTAGAGTCCTACTTAGATAGGTCCCCTTCAATGTCCTTAAGTAGGCTCAGTGTGGTGGTAGTCGCATGTGTCACTTTTATCGTAAACTTGGTCAGTCGGCACATTCTCTCCTCTAGCGTACATATTCTCTCCCACACCTCATTAGCATCCTTTTGCAATTCACTTAGATGTCCATAAGTGCCAGCCTTAGTAGTATCCTATACAATCAAGAGGTTAGTAGCATTTTTAGAAAAATCCTTAATATGGGAGGAGATTGTTAGGTTCACACACACTATTGGGAAACTGGTCCATTGTTAGGTTCACACACACTAGATCAACTATCACCAAAACATGCGACACAGCCTTATTCTCCTTTCCTTCTCTCGAATCTGACCTAAAGGAGTCTAAAATCTCCTCTTGCACCTCCTCCATGCCTCCCTTCCAAAATTTTACCACTTTTTCTTTCATTCTTCATTTGGGGCAGCCTGAATCCTTTAAGCCCAACTCCTCCTCCTACAAGGTTCCCTCCTTCAATTTCCTCTTAGCATTAGATTTCGCTAACCTCCCCAACCTCCTCCTACCCCTGATCCCCTCTTTCTTTGACTCCACCAACTCCTCCTTCTCTTTATCCTATCTCCCTCATTTCCCCATAGGGAAGGAATTCACTAGGGACCCACTAGGTGATGGTTGTGGGTAGGGGCTCCAGGACCCATGATCCTAAGGGGAACCATTTGGGGTTGGGGGTTTCGATGGGTAGGAATGTCAATTTCTACAATCCTAGCGGGGGCCAGGGCAAGGTGGAATTAATACAACCTGAAGATTAAACCTTGGTGTAAAACAGTAAAAGGAACCCCCTTTTTCATTTTTTCTTACACATAAACAATAGTATCCTCTAGTTCATGCAACAACAAGAAAGGATGAAAAATAAAATCCTAGTGATGAAATTGATTAAGGAGAGGAAAGTGGTAGTAGTAGTAGACTCCATACCTTCCTTCTAGGGTAAGATATTTCATCAGAACCAAACAAACATCATTCCAAGGATCAAGAAACTCATCCCACATGAAACCTCCTCTATGTTTAATCAATTCCTCACCATCCATTAAAAAAATTGCAAGCTCGCATCATCTACCACCCTCGTCACCTTCTGCCATTTCCTACCCTTCATGGCCAAGGCCGTTGCTAGAGCAATCACCTCCTCTGAAATATGGAATGAGATAACATTAATCACTAATTTATGATCCTTCAAAGAGTTAACAAATTGCATAGAGTAATTCTCATAATGCCCATTAAATGCCTATGTAAACAAGACAAAATTGCCCTCCTTTAGTAAGTACCACACCAAGGGCTTCCTCATATTTTCATTGATCATAGCCGGTTAAATGCATATCAAATCACCACTGATCTTTGCAATTTTTTACTCTCCTCTCTTTTTCTTCAGAACCCAAACATAGTTTCTAAAAAAGACTTCACACTTAGGTAGAAAAATGCCAAAGTAGAAATGACAATCACAATGAACTCTTGTAAATGCATTTTCGAAATCCATAATAGTAATTGTGCTTCTAGATTTTTGATTGTGAGAGTCTTTTTTGAGCCAACATTTTGGGTCACATTCTATGAACCATCATTAGGGCAGTAGAGTAGTAAGGATTTGAGAAGTATGAAGCTTGATCCTTAACAACTCAAAATGTTTTGATTTAACATATAGTTCCCTTCCATGGAGGGTGTCAATAATTGTAAATGTGTTTCCACAATCCATAATAGTAACTGTGCTTCTGGATTTTTGATTGTGTGAGTCTTTTTTGAGCCAATGTTTCAGGTCACATTAGCAAGAAAGATCATGTGTTGACTACCACGATCTATCCCCCAATAATTTCCATCATTCCCAAAGCACATCAGCCTTTTAAAATATAATTATTTTATTTGCACAATTTACGATGACACGTGTAGGGAAATAAATAAAAAATCCCCCATTTCAAACTTCCAATTTTCTTGCCATGTGTATTTATTATTTCCTGTACCCAATTCTTTACTCCTTGCCACTTGTACATCAAGGACATGTGTCCTCTCTACCAACTCAATAGCATAATACAAAATATCTAGCTAGGACTCATCATTTTTCACTTTGTGGCTCACTAACACCCTTACCAACTTTGGCAATGCATTCAAAATCCTATAACATCTAAGCCCCTTCACCTTTAAGCCAAGCATCGCCATATCATCGACCATGCTATTTCCCTCCTGAAATATGTGATTCAAATTGGACCTATTAAGAATGGTTAATAGGTACACGATATCATCTATCACACTATTGATAGCCCATGCCTCCCTTATATTACCTTTGATAGTCTCAATAATTATTTTAGAATCTCCTTCAATTTGCACATCCCTCCATCCCATACTTATGACCAATTTTAAGCCCCAATACAGAGCCATCACCTCTGCGGTATTATTTGAAACTTTCCTTAACTAACCAGTATACACCAACATCATCCTTCCCTTGTTATGCCTATCCCTCCACCCATCGAACCCTTCTTTCTAGTAGCACCAACAAAATTTGAGTTTGACCCAATTAATAGGTAGGGGTTCCCATCAGGTTCTTTTTCTAGCCATCAGATTAGAATTATCAATCTCCATAATCCCTTCTACCAACAACTAGAAATTGGCCACTCTAACCTCTAGGGTGGATAGGGGGAATGTCGATTTTCTCCACTTGCTTCAACTAATGTTCTCAACTATCAATTTTTAGATCCTTTCCACCATGACATTCACCTCTCTCTCCTCATTCCTGAAAAACCTATTATTTTTCTCTTTCCAAATACCCCAACAAACATGGGGCGGGGCGAGGGGGGGGGGAATGATTTTCCACATATTGATAAGGAGGGGGTGGGCAAAGGGGCCCTGCCAGTTCATCACAAATTGCCCCATGTCCGCATTAAACACACAATTCACTTCCAGCTTCTAAAGAATTCTCCCCCACACCTTAGAAGCAAAATTGTAATGCAAGAATAAGTGGTTGATGCTTTCTTCCTCCATCTTACACACATGGAATCTATTTGTTAATTGAAACCCCCACTTCATCAAGTTGTTAGTAGTGAGACTTTTCCCATGAATGGTGGTCCACCAGAAAATATTGATCTTTGGGATTAATTAATTAAACCAAACATTCCCATAGTCATTAGGTTCAAGAGTTTTGTTGAACCTTAATTTGTAGGCCAATTTAACCAAGATCTTTGTCGTTGAGGTAACCTTCCAAATGAACTCATCATCCCTGTCCCTTCCTATATTTTGTACTCTTCTAGCATAGAATTAAGCTCACCAATCAACTCCCTTCCAATCATTTCATTCTATTGCAGCTTCACCTTTTTCCACTTTCTTCCCAAGCAAATAAAATCAACTACCATTCCACCCCTCTGGTCCTATAGGTGATACTAGAGAGACCCAAATTTAGTTTTTATTAAAGGTTTCTCCATAAGCCATGGATCCTCCCATAAATTAATCTAGTTACCATTCCCCACTAGCCACTTAACACCCTCCTTCAAAAGGCATATGTTTCTCACAATATTTTTTCAAATTTTGGAGCTCATAGGAAGATCATTTCTCTAGGTGTAGTGAGAGAACATTAGATTTCCAAGGTACTTAGCTCTCATGATGTTACACCAATTAGATTATCCTTTCATCAAGTTCCACCCCATCTTAGTGAGAAGCACATTGTTCAAATCAGTTATCTTCCTTACTCCCAAAGCTCCTCTATACTTAGGCTTACAAATCATTTCCTAGCTGACCAAACTTATTCTAATCTTCTCGCTTCCTCTAGACCAAAGAAAGTTATGTTGAATTTTCTCCAATTTATTAGCCATACACTAAGTAATTTTAAATATAGATAGGAAGTACACCAATAATCTTAGCAGGGAGGAAATCAATAGTTGTAGCTTGCCCACACTACTCAAAGTTTTACCTTTCCATCCAACTAGCTTTTTCTCCAATCTTTGCAGAATTTCATTTCAAAAGTTGTTACTCACATCTCTCACGGTTAATGGAAGACCTAGATAAGTATCTAGTAACTTAGTAATATTGCAAGCTACAATATTAGCAATCCTTCATTGTAGGTTAGGGGGGTGTTAAAGAAGAAAACTTTTCTTTTATCAAAATTAATCTTTTGACCCGCATTCATCACATATATCTCTAGTATTCACTTCCAACTTTGGCTTCACCCACTTAGGACACTCCACTAAGAAAGGTTTCATCCACAAAGTGCTGAATCACTTTTGGGGGAAGTGTGGAAGAAGGTTTAATGCGTTTAATTATCTCCGCTCCAACTTTCTCATGAATGCTCTTCCCAAGACTTTAGTTGCCATAATAAATAGGTAGGGGGAGATAGGATCACCCTATCTAAGTCTTCTCTCCCCTCCAAAATTCCCCCAAGATGACCCATTAACCATCATAGAATAGCTAATAGTTTCCACCATTTCCTTCACCATTCTAATAACCTTTTGACTAAAGCCTACCCTTTCCATAACTTTGTACAACAATATCTAATTAATCTTATCATAAGATTTAGAGATGTCAGGTTTCAAGCCCATACTAGGATTACCACTTTTCTCCATAGAGTGCAAGACTTCATGCATCATTATAGTAGCATCCAAGATTTTTTGTCCTTAGACAAACCCACTCTAGGTTTTCCCTATGAACTTATGCAGCAATAGCTTTAACCTATTCACTAAAATTTTTGAGAAAATATTGTGTTACATAGACTGATTGGCCTAAAGCTAGAAAGGACATTTGGGTCTTTCACATTGGGGATTAGTGCAATGAAAGTTTTATTGAGTTGTTTACGAGGTTTTCTAGTTCTTAAAAAATCATGGGCTGCTCGAAGGAGATCCAAATTGATAATCTCCCAAAAGTGTTGAAAGAACACCGATAGGAAACTATCAAGTCCCAGGGATTTATAAGCTTTCATAGATAACACAGCTCTATGGACTTCCTCCTCAGTCACCATTTGAATCAACTCCTCATTCTCTTTAGCTAAGATCACCATGGGCATTGAATCAGTCAGCCATTTCCTATCCTCCTCTTATAAGTCCCTTTGCTCTTCCAGATAAGCATCTCTAAAATAAACCATCGCCTAGTTCCCTATCTCTTCAAGTTTATTCAGCTTCACATTATTGTCATCTTTGATGTTATCAATAGTGTTTCTTCGTTTATGAATTGGGAAAGATCTATGAAAAATAACAATATTCCTATCACCGACTTGGAGCCATAACACCCTAGATCTTTGCTTCCAGTAAGTCTCCTCTCTTATCATTGTTTCCTTCCACACTTTTAGATATTTGTCCTCCTCCTAGATAATATTATCTAGGGTCCTACCTTCCCCCATATCTTTTTAGAGTTAAACTAACTTCCCTTCCACCTCTACCTTAATCTTGAAGATATCACCAAAATATCTTTTCTTCTAGGGCAACACATTTCTTTTAACCTTCTCCAACTTAACAAAGAGTCTATATATCATAGTCCCTTCAATCCAAATCCCCCACCACTCAGCCACCCTAGCGCTGAAGTCAAGATGGGATTGCAACATTATTTCATATCTAAAAGGTCTTGGGCCCTCCATGGAATCTTCCGTCTAGTTAAAAAGGATAGGGGCATGATTCGAGACTATCCTGGGTAGTCCCGTAAGATAGGAGGAAGTTTATCCTTCCCAACCCACCAGGACCAAAAGTCTATCCAGTTTGACTTGAATAAGGTCAACACCCTTCCTATTATTCGACCATGTGAACTTCACTCCATGCATCCCCATATCCATTAAATCATTATTATTTATAAAATAAGCCAGATCCTTCATATTATCATTAAAATCAATCATTCCTCCAAGTTTCTCTGAAGGCTACAAAGGCGAGTTAAATTCTCCCATGCAAAAAGGTTTTCTTGTTTTGAGAAAGAAAAATAGATAGCTCCTCCCATAAGTTTTATATTCCATATTTAGTATTAGGAGCATATGCATTAACAATATTCCATATCTTATTGCCCATCCTATTTTCAATTATAAGAGGGAATTTAGAACTATAAATTAAAATTCCATTACTAGCATCTATGTTCTAGAAGATAGCCACTCCTCCTAAGGCACCTTCCATCTCACTATAACAAAAAAATTTCCCTAGCGAAACATAACTTGCAATATTCTTCAAATTAATTATAGTCATTTTCACCTCTTGGATGAGTAGGATATCAATTTTCTAGTTTAACAACTACTGTTTGAGGGAAAATTGGTTATGAGGCTTGTTTAATCCCCTCATGCTCCATGATAGAATAATCCTTTTCTACCTTTTGTTAGGGATTCCAAAGTTGGTTGCTTTCCACTTGCCACCCCCTTGCCATCTACTTCATTCTCCTATTTTGTTTTCCTAACTTCCCTACATCCAACTTTATTCCCACTACCATCTCAGGTTTCCTTGATACCCTTGTTTGTCTTTTCTATGTTTTCCACTTCCCTTCCTTATCATCTAGCTCGGCTAGGGGATCCACCATCTTATTTGGTAGTCCATCATCGTTCTACCAAAGGACACTGGCAACCTCCATCTCCTTTCAATCATTCACTTCACCTTCCTCCAAGGCCTTGTCAATGTCCCCTCTAAAAACCTCCTCAATCACCATGTTCCTTGAAGGGGTACTAAGGAGCTCCTCAATGTCCCTTCTTGTGTGCAAAGACTCTCCAACTCTTCCATCCTTACCCTCCCCATCACAGCTTGAGGGTTATCTTCTCACTCCTTCATGGAAGGGAAGTCAACCCCTTCTACATTTCTACTTGAGAATTCTTAACTTCTAGCTCCTTTGTAGGAAGGGGAGTCACCACCCCACCATCACAATTTCTCTCAAGAGACCTAGCTCCCTCCACCCCTAAATCTGATAAAGGAGCCCTCCCTTCTATTTGTCTCTCTATTTTCTCCTTAGCCATCCTCTTCGGCTTCTTATAATCTACAATCAAATGCCCAAATGATGGGCATTTTTGGAAAAACAACCCCACATTCTCATAAATGATAGGTTGAATTTTCTTACCCCACTTTGAGCTTAGTGTAATAGACTCAGGTAAGGAAGTTTGCACCACCACATTAACACTAAACCTCACAAAGACCACTAGGGGCCTCTGTAAAGTAACGATATCTGCAACTACAAAGTGCCCAAAGGAATCCCCAATGGGTTTGAATATCCTCTCATCACAAAACTCAAGTGGAAGACTTGGTAACCTAACCTAGACCCGAGCCATCTTATTCAATTCTTTCGTCAGATCCAATGCTGGATGTCACTTAGCCACCACTAGGCTATGCTTTTTCTATGACCAAGAATTAACCATCACCATTGTCATATCTTCAGCTACTTTAAATTTAAAGAAAAACAGGCCTCCCGACATGGTCGAAACCATCACACTCCCCTTCAACTTCCATCTCTGACTTACCCAGTTCCTGACCATCTCAATCGATGGGCGGAAGGAAATAAATGTACATATGAAGTAGAGCTTTAGATTAGCTGACACACTGTCAACTAAACTATCCGGTACCAATATTTCCACCCCCGCCTAACCACTGATCACTTTGGGAACTTCCAACAGGATGTTAGCCACCTTCTCTCAAAACAACCACTTCCTTCCAACCTAGAGCCCTTGTATGACTCATTTGAATCTCCTAACCCACCAACAAAGCCCTAGTATGACTCATTTGAACCTCCTGGCCCACCAAAAGAGCCATTGACTCCATCGGCACCTCCTTAATAGGATGAAGAACATCGACATTCCCTTGGGTAACCCCATTCACAATCAGAACAAGATGCAGGGCCGAATAGGGATCTGAGACCAAGCCCATCCACACTCATCCAAATTCAAAAAATCAATCAAGCAAGAAATGAAAAAGTTGCAAATCTCACCAATGAAATGTTAAAATAAATCTTTATGTCAATGTAATGTTATAAAGTATAACATATTATTTATCATAATCAAAACAATATACATAAAGAGAAAGGTTTATATTATATTTGAGCTTTAAAGAGTGGATTAAACACAAAATAGAAAAATCAAACATGGAGACAATGATAAAGGCATCTAGCACAGTAAGTTGGACAGTTCACTATTAATGTTTACATCTATGAAAATTTATTGCAATATCTTCTATTCACCATTATGGCAGATATATAATAATTATCTACTATATCTACTTTTACTTTCGAAATATGAAAAATCACTAAATATGACAAAAGAAATAAGCCAAGGACTGTTACACTTCATAATTAACACTTACTAATCAAAATACCTTAACAGAGCTAAGAGGGGATGGCTGGCTTTAGAACATATTTTTCCTAATTCGAAGTGATCTTGACTTTTTAAACTTAACCCAACTCTTCTGATTTAGATATCTAAAACCAAACATACCATAAATCTTGTAAATACGCAGAAATAATACCATTTTCATAGATTAGTATAGGCGGGTTATCATATCCTTGAAATATTCTAATAATACTTGCAATCCCCATGGAGCGACTGCTAGTCAAGATGGTGCTATCTACAATTGCATTATTTTATTACTATAACTGAATAATATTAATAATAAGTTTGATTTAATATAGATAAGTTTGGCTAATTAGAAGTGTGGAAGGAAGAATTATATTTATATGTTTACAATTCCAATAGCGACACCACCTCGCATTACACACATCAGTGTATAAAATAGCTCATAACTATTCAAAGTTGAGTAATCTGGTTGAACGTATTTTTCCACTATCTGTGAGATTTGAGACATAGTAAAATCTCTTTCACCAGAAATCCCATGATCAGATAAGTATGAGACATAGAGTGCTGTAATGGTTCAACCCAATGAAATCGAAAGATCCCCTTAGCTTTTAAGATTGTTCTTTTGTGAAAGTAGGTAGCCTTGACCCTGCAACCTTTTCCATGCTCCAAGGATAGTCCCCAAAGAAAAGAGGATGTACGAACCTTTTGGATATGAAGAAAGGAAAAATTGAAAGTATATTAAATTGCTATATATCCTGTGAAATTCTATCACAGGGTTTCGAGAAGCATTCTCATTTGATCCCGGTAAAATTTTACCAACCATTATAAAAGTCATATTTTCTTTGAGTTGCTGCTATGTCTTTGGATGAGTTTGTTAATGGTACAAACCATGGCACAAAACTTGCCAAGGCGATGAATCCTGTTTGCTTGACCTGCAGAAAATATCAACTAATCAAGCTGTTAAAGATATAATGCCTAGCTTGTGACAATGATATAAGACTACTAGGAACAGTGTAGATAAATAAAGACACAAAATGAGTATAAAAAGTCAAAAGACTGCATAAAATATTCACTATTGTAAAGCATTATATAATATGCGCCATCAACCTTAATTAATTATAGTGTCATGCAGCTGAAAAGTGTTTATTGTAGAACTTATCCATGCACCATGGTGTTGATAACATAGCATCACCCTCTATACACTTGCACTCAATAGTATCAAGATTTTATAATCCTCATAATCCCTAAACCCATACCTAAGATCGGGGGATTCATTCCTAATAACCATACCTAGCAAGAATACGTGCATATTTAGAAGGGAGAAGAATAAAATAATCTTCCTCCACCATAAAAATTCCCTAAGCGTGTTCCCAGCTATATTAAAAAGAGATTCAACCCAAAGATGCAAAGGAAGATAAGGAAGTCAAACTCAAATATGAATATTATTAATCTTTTTAATTAAAGGATTGAAATTAGAATGCTAGGGTTTAACCATAAGCATAAATTCAAGTCTTCCCAACTAAATAAAGAATGACACAATTTTTTTTTATATATGTTGAGCCTCGTCAAATTTAGCAACAGGATACCCTTTAGGTAAGAGAAAAAAATGAACTCTAAGTAAAGGATCCCAATAATTAGAAATTTATCTATAGAAATATAATAGAGAAGGCCACAAAGCTATAAACTAGAGAGACATAAATTATTTTGAAAAGATAGATATGATCAATTCCATCATCTATCATAACATCTAGAGTAATATAAATAGATTTAGATATGGGAAATGACTCCTTATAGAAGACACACCACAAAAAGAAGTCATAGGCCCCTCAAAGCCAAATTAAAAGTGACCTACCCACCACAAGAAGAGATCTTAGATAAACTCCCCTTAGTGGTAGAAAAGGAAGGGGTTGATGAACTAGTAGAAGAAGGTAGAACCAGTGATCCATCTTTTAATAAACCAAATATAGAACCAAGAGATGCCCTAGAGATGGAAAGATAATCCCTAACAAAAAGTGTAGAAGAAGGGACTAGAAAATAGTAAACTGATAACACAAATAATAAAAGACCTACAAGAAATCCATATCCAACAAAAATATAAGTGCTAGCTAAATGAGAATCTATAAAAATAAGAAAAAAACCATAGAGAAGCCCAAACATGAGACAAAATTGAAAGTAAATAAGAAGGATCCCTAGTCACAGAAGAAGAATCTCTATAATGAGAAGCAAGATAAAGGGTTGGTTGAATGGAAACAAATGAAAGAGCCAAGAATCCATAATGTAATGACCCAAATATTTACACAAGGAGGGATGCAAGCTAGGGCCAGCGGAACACCTAACTATCTAACCACCTCACAAAGAAAACACAATGGAAGAAAATAATGTCGAGAATAACACCAAGGAGAGAAGAAACAAAAAATACATTAAATTCATCAAATTATCTACATACATGCTCGATTGTGAGGCGTTCCAAGTTATGACTAGCAAGTTTTATGAAATTCCAGACTTTGAATTTTCATAGGTTCTTAATTTGGAATTCCAACTCCCTCAACTTCACACTCTCCCTCTAAGAATACCTATCCTAACCTAAACACCCCGATTTATAGTTGCTAAAATAAATTACAAAAGAATCTCTAGATCATTAAAAAAAAAGCCAACCTTAAACAATCTGTACATATCCAAAGACAAGATCTTTACCTTAAATTCATGACCCAAATTAAATACATAAGTCAGCCCATATTAGGAACCAATCATAGAAAAACTTGGTCAAAGAAGGAATTGAGCATTAGCAAACATTAGGATCACTCAGCATATGAAGGAACACTTAGCCTACACTAAACAACTCGGCCAACACAGAACAACTTTGCCATCACTTAACAACTCAACCAAAATAGACCAACTTGGTGAACATTGAACAACTCGGAAACAACTGCAATTGACAATGACTAGAACTCAACACTTACTAGTAGAATGAACAAAGATGTACATGATAGTAGGGTAATGCAGGATGCTCCTGCATAAATTATATAGAACAAGGGGATGACCTAGTTATAGAGGATAAAACCCCATAAATAGGAGAAAGTGTAGGTGGACCAACAACAAAAAAATGAACTAGAGATTCTCCATCTTGAGAATGAGAACCACCAACAACAAAGACAAAAACACTAGGAAAAATAATGGAACCCCCAAAAAAAACTCAAGAACACCCTAGACTCATTGAACCTTAATAAAATATCTCATTATTTTATATGTAGACTATATGTTTAACAAAACTAGAATTGATGGAAAAATTGTACATTAAATAATTTCTTTCTTCTTTAAAACAAATTCATATTTTGAATTAATTACAATCATGCTCAAAAATTTGTATACAGTAATAGAAATTTGTGTAGCATAATATATGTGTTGATACAAACAAAACAAAATATAATATAATGCTCCATTTTTCCTTTTTAATTTTTCTACACTTCAATATTGTGACGTATTTATAAAAAGAAATCATTATATATTTATAAATATATTAACTTTCAACAATTGAAATATTTTTCTCTACACTAATAATAAATCAAAAAATCTTTCACAACTCCAATTCCAATTCATATTTTTTGAAAAATTTAATCAATTGATTTTAAATGGAAAAAATAAACTCATAAATAATTTAAATCCTTTAAAATTAACTAAAATTTCAATAATTTACCATTTAAGTTTATACATTTTTCAAAAAAAAGAGAGACTTAAAAAACTACCAAAGGAGTCCAATTTTTCAAAAAATAATTAAAAGTAAACATAATTAGGAGCTCTTCTAGAAGAAGCTTAGTGAACTAATCAACTTGGTTACATATACATGTACAATAAATCACATTTAGTCACTTGTTGCATTGATATCTAATTTCTTCTTGATTCTAAGCTCATACATTACATGTACATACAAAGCTTTTTCCAAAATTGAAAATTTCTCTTCTTTTTTTAAAATTCTTTTCTTTGTCTCAATCAGAAGTCCTACAATGACTCAAAACCTTTCATGAAAATTTAGGTTCTTTCAAAGAAAGGTCTTCATGCCTAGAGTTTTAAATCACTAGAATAAAAATCAATCTTGTCGACTAGCTCAAGCTCCAACAGCTCTCAAGTTTCACAAAGAAGTCACAACCTCACAAAAGGGTTTATAATATAAATATATTTTATAATGAGGCCTGAATTACCTTGTTTAATATGTTATAGAAACATGATAAATCTTACCTAATAAATAGAACATGAAAAATAGAAACTTGTACTTGACATCATATTCTTTTTAAACATTTATTTGTTTCATCTGAAAATCAATCAGAAAAAGTAAAAATCCTTTTAGTAATGACAACTTTTCTATAAGAAATTGAATTTCTGGGAGCAAAGCTCCCACAAAAATCCTATTGGCTTAATAAAAATGAAACATAGCCTAGATGGAAGGAGGCCCTATTTTATATCTACATAGTCATTTGTAAGCATTTAGATTTTTAATTAGTTTTACTAAAGACTCTCTAAAAAGTGACATTTATTTGGTTCTTTAGACATAGTCCAATGTTTTCACAAACACACACAAATGGGAGGTTGTTAGGATATGGCTTTTCTCAAACATATTCTAAAGGTCTCTACATTATTTATTTGGTTGAGAAATATTTTTTGTTGGTTTTATTTTTCTAATATTCTTAATCTTGTTAATATTATTTTTTTGTTGTAGCTATAGAACTGTTTATCATAAATATTTTTAATTTGAATGTTATCATTTTCTGAATTATTTTTAGTTTTTAGATTTTCTTATAGGCTGATTTAGTTTTCAAATTGAAATTTTAGAGTTGATTTCTATTTGAAACAAAAATTTTATGATGATAAAGTTGATGATTTCTATTAGAATTTTAGGAAAAATATTCAAACTACTCAATTTTGATGAAAATGTGTACTTTTCTTTAGATGAATACATTGGTTACTCTGAGTTTAGTTTTTTGATATTTTCTTTGAGTGATATTAAAGATTTTAGGGAGAAACCCAACAAGCTGATTTCACATTAAGGGCTTATGCTCCACATTTTTGAGTTCATGAAGAAGAATATTTTAGACCCTTTACTGCTAAGAATTCCTCAAAATAAGGGTAACACCTTGGGTCCTAGTAGTTGTAAAGGGAAAGGGAAATATATCATTGAAAAATTGAATGAAGCTTGACACTAGAGTTTTCCAAAAGAAAGAAGTTGATGGTGAACTATAAAGAGATGGAAACTGAGTTGAAAGGTAAAGTGTTGAAGACATGTTGAAGGAAAACTCTTTTTGGATAGGATATGAAGAGTATGGCTTGATAACTAAGGAAGGGGATAACAAGGAATCTTATGGGTTAGTTTAAAGGTTGTTTAGGCCTTCTAGTAAAACTCCTTCTTTTGTGTCTCACCATTCCTTGCAGAAGGATGAGGCCTCACCTAGTGAGAAGAGTTCGGAAAAGAAAGCCAAAAACTTGGATGAGAATGAAGAAGAGGAAGACAAAGAGGCCCCTTTTTTGGTGAATTATATGGATTCTATTGAGCATGATGTCTATATCTCTCCCAATATTTCAAGTGATAAGGTTGATAAGTGTGTTCAATAGAATGAGAAGGTTGAGGACGTTGGGGTTAAGAAAAAGGAAGAAAATGAGAAGTGTTATCACATGCTTAGAATGGTTGATCCTAGTGAGGTTAACTTAAAGCTATTGGAGGAGGATATAAGGGATGTTAGGGTTGAACCACTATTAGTGGTTCTAAAAATAGTGAAATATATTCTCCTTATACTTTTCAGATGGAGAAATGGACTTTTAATTCAATTAAGACTCTTAATCTGAACTACAGAGTTCTTCAAGCCAAGATGGAAGAGGTCTAAACTAGTGAGTTGGAAGAAAGTAAGATGGAAAAGTTGGGGATAATTATTAATAAAATGGACTAATAATTTGAAGGAGAGACTTAACAAAATGGACAATTCTATCAAAAGTGTCATCAACATACGCTAGGGGATATGAAGCCAACTATGGAATGCCTAAATAAGCTTGTGGGGAAGTTAGACCAAGATGTCTGGATGATGTTGCTTATAGATTTGGAGGCATATGATGTTATGGGAAAAATTATAGGCCCATGGAAATGACTAGGAGAGCAGGAGAAAGAAGCAAATTACTAGCCATGGCTCTTTAATGGTGTCAATACAATTAAAGAGCTCAAGGATGAGTTGGATGTGAAATTAAAGGAGATGGATTGACCTATGATTCTCTCGTAGCCCTATTCTTTTTTTCTTTGTTCTTTTTAGCTTAGTGTTATTTTGTTAGGTTTGGTTACCTGACTGTAGACCTTGTTGGGTTTTTGTCATGGGTGTGTCATTTTTGTTAGGCACCATTTTTTTCGGGACTAAATTTCTTTATCTAACTTTTTATCTATTGGGGTTTTGAAATGCTTGTGAAGAAACCTATTTAAGCCTTTAATTGAAAACAATAATAACTCACAGAGATTGACAATATTGTCAGCCAATCCCTTCCCTTAATTTCAAAAATTTAACCTTGAAGAACTAGATAAATGTTACAATTTTGAACTAAAACTAAGTAGAATATTCATTGAAAGAAAAAATAAATAGTTATTTAAGTTCCTACTATTATCAATATCTAATTCATTATGGATTTCAATAGGACTAAACCAAAAATACTAATTAAAGTATTGTGCCACATAGTGCTAGTATTTAAAACATAAACGGGGATACCAAGGATCCTTTAACATTAAACCATCAAAGCCAAATTAAAAACCCTAAATTAAAATTATTTCCCTCCTTGGTCTTTGTTAGCAGTAGCTAAGTCCACTCTTCAACTAGGAAGACAAACAAATCCCTAGTTTCCTCACCATAAAAGCCTGCCTCCATGTCTTTAGCTTCCTATTGTAGGCTTAAGGTAGTAGGAGCAGAGTGCATAACCCTAATTGTAGGTGGCCATTCTAGTCTACCTAAGATCCATAGTCTCCATCTCTCTTCTAAGTTTTGTAATAACCTTCTCATTGTCCACACATCTATCACATATAGTTGAACCTTATGTCTCTCCGCATGGAAACATCATCCATTTGAACCTATTTTCCTTTGTTAGGGAACAACAAGGTCAAAATCATGGATGAGAGATTATAATTCTTTTGTTCAATTTTTTTGGGGAGTCTTATGTGTCCTCATTTAGAGTGGTTGAAATATGCGTGGAGATATTTGTAGCACAATCCTTATTGTCAATATCTTTGTGATCCTCATCAATAAACTTCTTCCTATAAGCCTTTTTTTTCATTCTACACTAGTACATTAGGATCCCATTTTTGACCTAAATTTTTGACAATAGTCCAATTCGGCTTGTCAAATTCACTTTTCTTTATATGATCCCAAAAATATCAAAATTCCAATGATACTTGAAATTTTTTTTGAAAGTTTGACATGACATAAGTTTGTTGTGAAATTTTCAACAACACTTAAGTACTTTCATCAAAATTTTGATGTTATCAAGATATAAAGAAAAAAAAAGTGAAACTTCATTTTATTTTGATACAACATATTGTGATTGCACAAGAGGGTTGAAGGGGAACCACTTTTGATCAACACTATTGAATGTAAGTTTTGTTTGGTTGTGCTAATAATTTTTTCTTAAGAGAACTAATGCATGGAATAAGTATTCTTGTGTTTGAATGAATAACCTAATTTTTGGACATTACAACTGATCATGGTCTCTCAAATTTTACTTGTGACCATTTGCGTCATATCCTTCCATCCTGATCAGTTTCTTTTTTAACTACATATGGTGGATGGAAATAACCACGTTCTCCCCCAGACCTCCTACTATGTCGATCTTAGACAATCAACCATGGTATATATATAATCTAAAAAAGGTAGAAGAAAAAGAACCATATTCAAAACTATAAGGCACTTGATTCTTCATCATCTCCATCATAGAGAACACAGTCCCCTAAGGATGCCACATAAGGAGTGTAACATAAAGACTAAATCATAGAAGATGAATTCCCACCCCCCTCATATCCTCCTTGATTCAACCAGTTCCCATAAAATTAAAGGGATGTGGATAGATCTCATACCAAACTCGCTCCCCACTTTGTATCTAGCAAATTAGATTCCATTCAGAAGTGCCCTAACCCTCAATCTTCATGGTGACAATCCAAATCTACAACCCTTAGAAAATATTTTAAAAACATACCATAGTAACATTTTAGGAATAAATACTTGCACTCCAAAAAAAAGGGCTTTAGCTAACTCTTTTAGATTATTGACTCATTGGAATAGGGAGGTTACAACTAATATGGTAAAATGGTGGAATGAAGCATTCCTTGACTAGGTTAGTATCTTCCCACTTACAACAATCTAATCCAATGTATCATTAGCATCAAATGTTAAAAAGAGAACTTCATTCATTCACATTTTAAGCCATAACCATAATTATAAAAAGATTATAAGAAAAGTAATATATTCAAGCTTCAAGGACATAATACCTGGTCCAGAGCATAATAAATATTGTATCTTTTCAAGCACTAGATATAATTAATTTCAATGTTACTTCGGATTATGATATGAAGTTTGATGATGAGTTCTATATGATATTATTTGATCAAGACTAATGAAATTCATTTTAATCGATAACATTTTTTTTGTCATGCACTAAATTTAATGAGAAAAAATACAACCAATTTTTTTTTTAAACATTGTACTATAGTTTTTATGTGTGGGTTTATACTTGTTACAAATGTTCTACTGAATGGTGAATATAACAAATGACAATTTGTAAGGATGTAATGGAATTTGTTTCATTGGTAATATAGATTTTAAGTTTCCTATGAAAGGTCACCAAGTTCTTAATCATTGACTTCAATACTAAGTTACAAGGATGTTATGGCTATAAACCATTTACTTTCTACATCCCGATTAAGACACTCTATACATGCTAATGAAGTTCAACATTCATATTCATGTAGTTGCACGGGTTCTAGGGTTTGTGTACATTAAAATATGTTATAAAGGTACAAAATGTTTTTGACTATGAGCTATTCTACCACATACATATCTTTCCTTTTTATTATGCATCTCCATATATATATATATAAATCCTCTTAATAAATTTCCTATCTTTTATCCCTTTTCCACTTTGACCCTCTTGGTAATTTACTAATTAGATGCTACTAACAAAGTCCCCATTTATCAATTATTAACTATTTATTTACTTATTATTATTATCATCATTCTTTTTAATTTACTAATATTATAATCAATCCTATAACCAAATATCTTTCACTAAATATTCACAATCCTATCTATGTGTGCATACTAATGAATATAATCACCAACTAATATAAGATAACCACCTATTGAATAGTGAAGGCCAATAGACACAAGTGTTTTTCCCTCCTTTTTTATTGTGTCTCTTCAGCTGATCATTTGTGATCATTTGTATTGTAAACTTATTCTTCTTTTCTCATCAATATAATTCATCTGCTCTTAGTGTGGATGTAGCTAGGATTTGTGGTGAACCATGATAAACTATTGTGTTTATGCATCTTGCTATTCTGTATTTTTCCTTTTGCATTCTTAATTAATTTACATTGCTAGCATACATTTCTTGGATACTAAATTCAGTTATGATACCAATTTTCCATACCATTTAACATATGAAGTAATTAAACTATGAAATTTATTATTCCCTACACATACGATAATAAACTAATTACAATTTTTAACCGAACCTAAACTAAATTAATCCCTAGCTAAAACCATCATCATTAACTTGCAAAATTACTAACTAAATTCTATCTACAAATTGAATATTCCAATTATAATAAAATCTCTAAAAAAATCCTAACTTACAACAAAATACACTTATTACTAAAAGTATGCTACTACAATCTAAATCATCTCTTTATTAACATAACCAATGCCTAAAATAATTCATAAATACAATAATAATAAACAACTACAAAATATTTTTACCAACTACACCCACCACTATCCACTTTCCAAGTGGTTTCTTCCCAAAGGAATGGGTGTTTCCCAAAATTTTGATTTGCATTAAACCATTTCAAACAACTTCAGACATTCCCCAAGTTCTTACAACTTCACCACTCACACTTTAACCAACGTACTCCTAAGTATAAAATTGACATGACCAAATTCCCAATGCCTAATCATTATTTACTAGGTGTGAACTAATTGAGGTGGAAGTCAAAATCATGTCTTTGAACCTTTCCCACTTTCTAGGTGTTGGTCTGAGAATGGTTTTGACATTCGAGTGTCAACACACTTAACCAATTTCACTATACATGTCAAGACACTATGTATGTTGAGTCATAGTATGTGTCGAGCTAGAATTTCAATAGGTGTTGAGTGACTTCAGGTACCGAGTAAGAAATAGATGTCGAGTGAGCTAGAATCATACATGTGCTAAGCAGGACAGAATGCAATAGATGTTGAGCAAACCAAGATAGTATATGTGTTGAGCACCAATAGTCCAATATGTGCCGAGTAACAAAAAATCAGCATATGAGTTTGTGCCCTCACAAACTCAAATGTAAACCATTTTTGGAGCTGACATAGAGAGATTTCAAAGGATAACAAGGATGAGGATGAATCTTTTACATTTCCTATGCAATTAGCATGCAGCTAATTAGAAAAATAGAGAAGGCATGCAACCAATGAGAAAAATGCAAGGAATGAGTAGGAATTCAAGATTCAATATGGATCGTAGATTCATACCTAATCCTAAGTCTTCACAATCTTTAAAAGGAGGACAAGAACTCCATTGTATGTGTGGAGAAGAATAGTGTATGGGTAAACTACAAGGAAATTTAGTGTGAAGTATGAAGGACTTAGAGGAACAAAGTAGTAATTACATATCGAGTTGATCAGAATAGTACAAGGGACATGATCAGATATCAGATCTTAGAGGATGAAGGTCAAAATGAGCAGATCAAGTGCCTAAAATCAGCAATTAAAGATTGTAAGCAATCAGGTCAAAGGTTTCTAAAACTTTCTAGCCATTGTATTAGATAGTGAAAACCCTAATACTTTCTAGTTTACTTTTAGTTATGTGTAGAAAATGTTTTAAAAGGATAAAAACTAGTTACTTTTGATTCACCCCCCCTCGCAGAAGTAGTCTTCCCATTTTGAACATTCCAACAATTGGTATTAGAGCTCTAGGTTCTCACAAGGAGAAGCCTAATAGCTTAGAGAAAAGCTCTGAAGATGGAAGTCTTCAAACTTGGGAAGATCATAGACAATTAGGTGATTGATGTGCATCTCATTCTACATAAATTGGAAGAAGCTAGAGAAGAATTGTGAAAGTCCTTAAAAGGAATGAAGGATATAGCCATAGCTGAAAAATGGCATACACTAAAAGGAGATTGATACCACATAAGTGTTTTCCAATGGAGATTCCAAGGAATTTGATGCAGCAATAGCTGAATTGATGGAGAAAAATAGAGCACAAGCTGAGGAAATTAGAATACTCAAGCTTGAACAAGAATCACTAGCCATAATGTTTTGTGAAGTGACTAAACAAAAGAAGAGAGCCATTGAAGACAAGGCCATGATAGAAGATGACAAGAGAAATATTACCAATAGAATAAAGGAGAAGACAATTGAGTTTGAAAGAATCTTAAACATGCAGCTAGACACCTTGAGTCAGATGATGAATGCTAATCATGAATTGAACATGAAGGACATTGAGATCTCCAGTTTGAGAATGTAGAATGAAAAATTGTAGAATGAGTTGAAAAGAGAGAAGGAGATAGTAGAAAGCTTCAACAAACCTAATGAGGCCATCAAGTACTTTGAACAATTCCTGAAATCACCAAGATCCAACAATGACACATCAACACTTGGCTACACTAGCACTAATCAAGTAGAATCATTCAAGACTACAGAAGAAATGAGTAACAAAGGTAAGAACACTAAACCTACTTGTCATTTCTATGGTAAAAGGGGACATACCTCTAATGTGTGTAGGAGAAAAAATGGCCATCAACATGATAAGCCTAAGAAAGTAAGATTTTGTCACAAATGCAAAAACCAAGGACATCAAACACATGAATATAGAACCAAGACTATGAGGACACCAAGATTTGAAGGTCATTGCTACAACTACAAAAAGTTATGGACATAAAGAATTTGAATACAAATCAAAACCTATGTGGACACCCAATCAGCTTGCAAAAGGAAACAATCGTGGTCATCACTACAACTGGGATTACAACACCAGCTATAGCTATCATTATTCTCAAGAGTATGGACACATCCCTAAAAATTTCATAAGGACACATTTTAGAGGGAATTACAGCAAGTGATTAAGTCAAACTACATGTTTCAATTGATTAAAAACTAGTCATATCAGAAGGAATTTCACAACAAAGTCAAAAGCACCCAAGATAGAAGTCAACAAAGGAAAAGAAAAGGTTGATGTTGAAAACAAGACTTGGAAGAAGAAAGATAAGTGTAGCACATCACATGGAGAGATCACTTCACCCAAAAGGTCAAGTGATCACACTTCATCCAACTAAGCAAAAGAAAGATGCATGGAACTAGTATACAAAGTTATATCATACATTAGTCCCAAAGAACAAAGGAGTACTACAAAGAAGAAATCATCATGAGAAAAGATGCCGAGTCAAAAATTTGAAGAAGCTGCTGAGTTACCCTTAGAGGCTGAGTGAAGCTCCAATGGATGCGTGGTTTCTAATAACAACTAAGTTGATAGTTGAAGCTGAGTGAAGTGGAGAGTTAGTGGAAGCTGAGTGAATGAAATTCAATTGATGCTGAGTTTTGTTGAAACCCTTAAGTGTTGAGTTTATAGCTGTATGCACTAAGCATTTAATGCTAGGTTATGACAGGTATAAGGTCAAATTTTGATCATTTTTATGCCATTCAAACATAGAGAAAAGACAAGAAGATCAAAGAAGCAATCAAGTAGCAACCCAGTAGCCATTTGCATGGATCTCAATAGCAATTCAACATAAAATCATCAATTGAAAGGTATTTATCAGGTGTCAAGCTACAGAGTGATAAAATTTTATTACATATTTAAACCCTAGTTTGATAAAATGGAATCAAGCTCCAAAAACCCCAAAGGAAAAGAGAGTGATGAGGTTCAATTAGTTAGCAATGAGATCCAACAATCCGAGTTGAAACCCATTCCTGAGGTTGCATATAAGAACGACCCAACTGGAGCTTTATCTGTTATCCCATCCAAAGTAGTCATGGTACAAGATGTCAGAAAATGTTATAACTAAAAAATTGGTGCCATAGGTGATCTTCAAATATTCCATGTGTATGAAACATTATGTAATAATGGGATACTGGAAGACAAATTCCAAATAGTTGAGAAAAAGGGTTTGACAAATGCCCTAGTTTTTCCCACGGTGTTTAAGACTAAATGGATTCACATTGTTTTGAGTCAAATTCATGATGGTTGTATATGGTTGGAGATAGGACCTATAAAGATTACAAAAAGGATAGTGCATAGGGTTACGTGATTCCCAACCCTAAATCAGCCAAAGACCTTGAGAAGTGATAGAAGGGAGGTCATTGAGAAGAATGCAGGAGCCAAATGGAACAATAGGGGAATGACCATTGAAACTGTAATAGAACCCCTATTTGACTTTGTAGTTAGAGTGATTTCACAAAAATTCTATGAATCAAGTAGATTGAATAGTGTACCCTATATAGCTTTTGATGTAGCTTACAAGCTAGTAGAGAAAGATCATACCTATCATCTAGCAAAACTAATGCTTCAGCAAATAAATGAAAATTTGGGAGCTATAAGAAGATCCAAGGTAGCACAATGAAAATTTGGATCAGTATTAGTCTACATATTCTTCTATGTGATGGAAGAATTCCCTTCAATTTAGAAGGTAAATTGGAATTCCAACAAGTCTGCAATCACACAAATCAATGAGTTCATTGATTAGATGGGAGATAATTTTGAGGCTCAAATGACTAGCTATTTTGAGGACTTTAAGAAGTCCATTATGTAGAGAATGAGAATACCAGTTTCATTGGTAGAGCAACATGCCAATGACATAGGCTTCTTGGTTGACACTGATTACACCTACATCCAAGTAGAAATACTAAGAGTAAGATGGCTTAGGCCACTAGGTTATGAGTTGGATGTGGACCAAGCCTCAACAACAATCACAACATTGCTTGTAAAAGAGATAACAAGAAGGCTCCTCACTTTGGAACATATGATGTTGTCAAATCAAAAGTTGAAACTGAATTAATGATAGCATCTGTTATCAAGAAGAAAGATAAATTACTAAAGAAGATAAAGATAAAATTTGGAGCAAATATTGAAGGTGAAGTAGGTAGTGAAGAAGAAGGAGAAGAATGAGGTGAAAGTGAAAAAGATAAAGAAAAAGAAGAAGGGCAAGGGCCTATGTAGTTGACATGGGGCTTGGGAGAAGAATAGGAGGAAGGTGTTGAGGTAGGAGAAGCTAAGGAAGCACCTACTCAAGCAAAGAAAAAGAAGGGAAAGGCTAAAACTTAAAGCCTATAGCTTAGCCAAAGGCCAAGAAGGAAGCAAAGCCCACTCAAGAAAAACCAAAGAAACCTATAACAAGGGCCACTACAAGGGCAACAATACAAAAGGCCAAAGAAGAAGAAAAAGAGAAAAATAAAGTCACTGAATAGCCTATGGAAGAGCCAAAGAAAAGATGAAAGTATGTGGCATAGCTAGATACTGATGATGAAGAGAAAATAGAGTTAGAGGATATTAGCCAATTTAAAGTGGTAAGCTATCCTCCTAAGTCTGCAATTGATAACCTTTGTGAAATGATTAGGAATGCAGATTTAAATGATTTAAAGACTCTTGATTTTAATAAGCTCAGTAGAGAATAGAAAAATAAAGTAGAGGAATCTGTATATGCCATGATGGTAGAATTTAAAAATACACCTCTAGAACTTGACAATACCATGCCTAAAGAACTGTATGAGATAGTTGAAAAAAAATGGCAT
Source organism: Cupressus sempervirens (assembly GCA_028749045.1). Lineage (NCBI taxonomy): Eukaryota > Viridiplantae > Streptophyta > Pinopsida > Cupressales > Cupressaceae > Cupressus > Cupressus sempervirens. The sequence goes on along the minus strand of CM053791.1, from coordinate 600,282,344 downwards.
TATTGTCTGAAAATGGAGAAGGAAAATTGAGAATCTACTTTAGCCCAAGTGATGCCTAACCTAACAAAAGGTCAAATAAAAAAGGAAAATAGAAAACATGGTGACAAATTTACACCCAAATATAGAGCCTTCAGCATCCTTCAAAACAAGATTGAGGATGTAGTGAATAAATACATACAATTGTGGAAGTCAATTTACAAGGTGACTAGTGACAAAGATAAAGAGGCAAATAAGGCAGAACCTAGCACCAAGGAGAAGGTAGAGGTGAAGGAAAAAGAGAAGCAAGAAGAAGAAAAGAAAGATGAGGAAAAGAAAGGTGAGGAAGAAAAAGGAGAGGAAGAGAATAAAGAGAAAGAAGAGGAGGAATCAGCTAAGGGAGAAAACATGGCAACAACTGAACAACAAGAGTAGCAAGAGGAACAAAGTGTGCAAGACACACAAATGCCACCTCCTAGTCCTCCTCATGTAGTCATTACACCTACAGAAACTACAGTAGTAAAGGATGTTACTAACAATTTAGCTCAGAACATCAATCCCCTAATTGCACAAGATCTTTCCAAGATCCTTCACCAATCTAATTTATAGGCATAGTTATGCACAAGTCTTGTATTGGTGAGTGGTGATGGGCTACAAAAAGTAGTAGTAGAAGAACAAAGTGAAAAGGTGAAACCAAAAAAACCACCTTTCACCAATACAACTACTTGCAGTAAAATCTTGATGCTTCCACCATCGCCTGCACCAAATACAACAAGTGATACTATTCAGATGCTGAGTGCAGAAAAAGGAGAAGACACAAGAACAATAGGACAAACTTTGTCATCTAATCCCACAATAAAGATAAAAGCTACACCCCCAACAATTGTGATTGATCAAGGTAAATCAGAAGAGGAAAAGGAGGAAACAAAAGATGAGGAGAAAACTACAATCCAGACATTGGTTGAATTACCAAAAACTAGCACTTTGACACAAACTCTTCAAAATCCAAGCATTGAAATGATATCATTGCAAGTCCAAACACCAAGCTTTAGCTCTAAAAAGGTTGCCAGGACACTTCACTATGGAGATCCTTAGCTAGATGAAGAGATTATTATACCTCCTTATGACTCCAAGACCATAACCATTGAGAAGATAAGTGAGATGTAGATTGCACTGGATAGGAGAAAAAGGTAGGAGATACTCAGAAAAGAGTATAAACACAAGCAAGCATTGAATGACATTAAGGACATCTTCATGGATGCCTTCAGCTTGCAATCACCAGATGAATCAAGGCCCATAATGGAGCAACTATTAGATATAGCTGACCAAGTGACCAATGAAGACCGGGATACTAATGCTAAACTCATGGAATGGTTAGAAAGAAAATTTCAAGGGAAGTTAAATGAAATAATATCAAGTGGTATAGCACTTGAACAAGTTACGAAAGAATATTGAGCTTGGAAAGAAATTTAAAGATTTCTAACATGCAACTGCTAAGGGATCCAGCTCAAAGTGAGAAGCATTTTGCACAATTGCTTCACAATCAAGGGGAGTTAGTTGTACTCATAGTAGAGGAAGCCAATATAAAGGCTAAATTAATGCAAATCCAATCCTCTATCACCCCACATTTGGAAATCCCCCACAAGGAGCAAGTATACGCAGAAATAGTTTTAAAGAAGATCCTAATCTTTCTACACTTGATGGATTTGTACACCTTGCTACAGAGACTTCCATCTAGCGCAAATCACTAGACATTTCTTTGGAGAATTGGGATGCAGCTCTAAAAATAATAATGGAGGTAAATAGTAACTTTTTGGCTAAGTATGCTATTACTCCTTAGAACCCTTTGACATTTCTGTCAAAAAGGGGGAGATATATGTTTTAGGAGAGATATAAGGGAGATATAATATTTTGATGAAGATATAACTAAGGGGGAGAATACTATAAATTTTTATTACATTCTTTCATTAAGAAAAGTTTGTAGATATCCAAAAGGGGGAGATACAAAATTTTGGCAATCATATGGAAGATAGCTCTATTCCATATAAGATCTAATACAAAATGCAAGAATTCCATAGATCTAATAGATCAAATATAGAACATAGGTACAAAATATAGGTACAGGGAAAAGGACAAAGAATATTAGGCACATCATTATAGAGTTTTTGTTTCAAGAATGAATAATGTACAATCAGAATAGGGGGAGTTATAAGGTATATTATTTGTTACAAAATTTTGAACAAATTTTGAAATTTTGTACATATGCCAAGAAAAATGAAAAATGTACTCAGAAGGTCAATTCAATAATGCATGGTTAAGTGTTTTTTACACTCATGTCAAAGGGGGAGATTGTTGGTCTCAGAATGGTTTTGACATTTGAGTGTCAACACACTTAACCAATTTCACTATACATGTCAAGTACACTATGTATGCCAAAACATAGAATGTGTTGATCTAGAATTTCAATAGGTGTCAAGTAAGAAATAGATGTTGAGTGAGCTAGAATCATACATGTGCTGAGCTGAACAAAATGCAATAGATGTTAAGAAAACTAGGATAGTATATGTGCCAAGTACAAATAGTCCAATATGTGTCGAGTAACACATAATCAACATATGAGTTTTTGCACTCGCAAACTTAGATGTAAACCATAAAGATATTTTGAAGGATAACAAGGATAAGGATGAATCTTTTACATTTCCTATGCAATTAGCATTCAAGCAAATGGAAAAATGTAGAAGGCATGCAACTAATGAGAAAAATGAAAGGAATGAGTGAGAATTCAAGATTCAATATGGATCATAGATTCATACCTAACCCTAAGTCTTCACAATCTTTAAAAGGAGGATGTGAACTCCATTGTATGTGTCGAAGAGAATAGTGTATGGGTAAACTATAGCAAAATTCAGTGTGAAGTATGAAGGACTTATAGGAATAGAGTAGCAATTACATATCTAGTTGATCAGAATAGTACAAGGGACATGATCATATATCAGATCTCAGAGGATCAAGATCAGAATGAGAAGATCAAGTGCCTAAAATTAGCAATTGAAGATTGTAATCAATTAGGTCAAAGCTTTCTAATACTTTCTAGCCATTGTATTAGATATTGAAAACCCTATGTTGATAGGTTAACTTAACAACTATTTTGTAGATCTTTTGAAGAGGTGACTAAATCCTTTAATAGGGTGACACTTCATGTAAAGTGTCTATAAATCCTCTAACTAGGTCACTATTGACACATTGTAAAGCCTTCACAGGGAAAACCATCAGAAGTTGTCGAACAATATTTTCTATAGTGATTTTTGTGGGTATTATCCCTACCCCAGTTTTACCTTCTTATTCCTAAAGGGGTTCTGGGTTACCAAATTCCTGGTGCCATGTGCTGATGCATACTTCTATTTCATATTTGTTTAAATGTTTATATGCATGCAGTTTACTTTCAGTTATGTGTAGAAAAGGTTTTAAAAGGATAAAAACTAGTTACTTTTGATTCACCCCCCTTCTCAAAAGTACTCTTCCTATTTTGAACATTCCAACACTAGGCACCTAAACATGGTCTTTTCCCATGTCAAGAAAAGGCAAAAGGAGCCATTATTATCATTTTTGCATGGGCCGAAGGAACTTTTGTTTTACCCAAAGGTGGAGGCACCTAGATGGGCAGCCCACATTAGGATAGGGGTATCTTTAACTCCCATGCATTTCCCAACACTTGAATAGAGGTGTAGGCATTGAGGAGAGGTGGGGGCCCATTGTTCCATGTTTTTTTAAACTTCCACTTTATCCAATGTTGGGGAAAGGCCACCTAGGTCAAAGTCAAGTATGAACAATGTTTTTCTTATTTTGGATATTCTTTCTCTATTTTTTTTCATGGTTAATGTATGGGGCTTCCTTAGGGTACTCCCTAGTCTTTTTTTTTCTTTTTAATTGGGTATCTAGGTTTAATAACCTTTTGACTTGACATCACCATATTAAATATATATTTTATGTTGATTTCTAAGAGGATGACCCAAAAGTCATAGAATTTGTGCAGGGATTTATTTGAATCTTTTCTTACAAGTAATTTAGGGAGAAGAACATAATTATTATTGAGTTTTACTTTTACTACATCCATTATTTTATTAATCCTCCAAGCTCATCATTCTAGGTATATTCTCTTGATTAAAATATTACTCTATATTCTAGGGGAGGGAATTAAATTCATTTCCCATACATTTTCCAGAGGGCTAATAGGCACCTATAGGCATGGCCTCTTATGGCTTTTGCATTATGTATTTTTTTTTTTCAAACCATTTTCCTCTTGCTCTACCATTGTATTTTTAATGCATTTGTTATGAGGATGTATTTGTGATTCCTAACCTATGAATTTACTAGGACTTGGAAAGCCTAAAGGACTGATTTTCCATGCACATGAAATAGATTAAGATATCTCCCTTTCATTAAAATGAATGCAAAACATATTCATTTTTCCTACATACCACTTATGTATTAAATCAAATCATCCATTACAAGAAAATTTGCAACTACTATGGAATAGTCACACCAAGGAATTGTGAGGAGAATTGTTTCCATTACATGATTTTCCATATTACATCAATCACCCAATGCAAGGAATTACAATGAATACTTCATACAAAAAAACTTCCCAATCAATCCTTACACCTTTTAACAAAATACAATAGTCTGAAATTTTTACTTTACATCACATTGAAATGACAATAGAAACTTACAAAATCACAACGTATTTAGGATGACATGAACATTGATCTTTCTTTACACACTTTTATCTTTTATACTTTATCAAGGATGAAACCCTAATACCTTCAAGGGATGTATCTCCACAAAACTTGCACATAACACACAAACTAGGAACCATGGAGACTCACTTCCCATCCTAGGTTTCTATGAAGCCACCCACCGAGCAGGGGAAACACGATCCAAATGGGTCAAACACATAACATCACTTGCCATTATATGAGCACATCACAAGACAAAAATTAACTCCCTCCCATGCCTATACAATGATTCACCATTGGAATCATCTCACATTGGGTGAAAGTGGACTCTTCAAAGAGGAGATGCCATATCCAAGCATAAACATCACATTGCAATTGCATTTTGCCTCTCAATGCCATCATAAATATCTCCTCCTCATTCACATAAAAATCCTTGTATCTCCCAAAAAAACAAAGGTATATGGATTCAATGGAGCCCATAGTCCATGAAATAAAACAATTCCTCATCATGAGGTAACTCTCTCAACTACAATGTTGAGCCCAACTAAGCCCTTCACCCAAGACTTCTCTTCCCTCCCAAGGGTGAGTGAAGCCTTCACACCCATGAACACATTCAACACTCACATTCAAACAAGAAAATCAAGAAGAAAATAAAACCCAAAGAAAATCTTCAAGAACACATAGCACATTCACATTTCCACAACACAATGCCAAAGTCCAAAATGAAAGTTTCACAATACAATGAATGCTCCATTGAAAAATCCTCGACACTTGCAAATTTATTTTTCCATGCTAAAAGAAAGAAAGAAAAGAAGCATGTTTTGAGACACCAACCTTGGTCCAAGCTTAGGCAATGGTAGTTTTAGTAGAGCTCCCTCAATCTCCCTCCAAAACCTAACTATCTCTAAACTTAGAGAGTGGGTGAACAACCCACTAATTTGTCCAAGACTCTCTAATAAGGCCCTCCCACTAACTATTTTAGCAAGAACAACTATCCAATTCCTCTTACAAACTTTTCTCCTCTAAATTTTCCACTTTTGACTTAGTGGAAACATGGGAGAAAACACATGTGACAACTCCAAATTCGAATTGATGGAAGAATGCATGGGTAAAGGGCCCCCATAGGCTGTCTAGGCACTCGCATGGTAAAAATTAAGTTCTTAATTTGATATACTATCATATGGGTAACTAATTTTAACATAAAAGACATCTTGGGACCACCTAATGACCCCTCAAAACTCTAACCAAGTGCAAATTCGAATTTCCTTTGATTGTGACCCATCCTACCCCTTCTTAAGTGGGTTTACTTACTCATTAATAGGGTAATTAATTTTAGGGTAAATTACCACCATGATCAAAACCCTACATGACATGTCAATTACACACAAAGTTCAAGTGTCAAGTGAATAATAAAAACATAATCATATTACCATGACATGCTCCTAATGCATCTTTATGATTAAACATTTCCACAAGCAAGTAACTTTACATTTACGAAGAAAAATACTTTTACAATGAAGCTTTTGACTCTTCCAAAGATTTGCCTTGGTTAAACTATGTTCACAAGGTTTGGAACTTGTTTCCCCCAAGAATTTCCATGGTTCCACTTCAAGCACATTAAACTCAAGCATTAGTAGTCCAAGGAGGTCATATAAAATACATATATCATAAATGCATATAATTTCACAATTCAAATTCAATTTCCTCCCTAGTCATTTTAAATAGTTAGTTCAAAATGTGAGAATATCAACATCTGCATATCATAAATCATCATAATCAAATTATCATTTATCTACATATCATAAGTCATCATAATCAAATTAACATTTATCTATATATCATAAGTCATCATAATCAAATTATGTTTGTGTATCGCATCAAAACCTAATAAATTCATTTCATAAAACTGCATCTATATGTGTTCAATCATTTCATACACAATATGAGGTTCTTAGTGCATATCATAATGTAAAACACTACTACAGTATCAAAATCAATAGATAAAACAAATCCACTATCCATCAATCCCAGACACGAATGGGCTCCAATGCTAAATGTCTATCTAACTCTACCTACAAAGCATCCCAATCTATGATGTGAAACTTATCATAAATATACTTCCTTAATACAGATACATGAAATACACCATGAATGCATGATAGGCTAGGTGGTAGGGCTCAATGATAAGCAACTGGTCCTATCTACTCAAAAATATCAAAGGGACCCACAAAGTGAGGTGTTAGCTTAGAGCCTTTTCCAAAATGGATTGGGCTCTTATGTGGTCACACTCTTAGAAATACTCTCTCACCAACCATATACTCTCTATCCACCCTCTTTGCATCTACATATTTCTTCTATCTGTCTTGGGCTTCTCTAAGGCACTTTCTGATCAATACCACCTACTGTTCCATGTACATGACTAACTATGGCCCTATAGATATCATGTATTTGATCCTATCCCAACTTAGTGGTGTCCTACAAGGCCTACCATACAAGGATTGATAGGGTGACATGCCTATGGAAGTGTGATGCCCATTTTTGTAGGCAAATTCAACAAGGTGGAGGTACTCTTCAAACTTGGATTAGTGGTCCATTACATACATCTATAACATATCCTCTAGGATTTGGTAAACTCTCTCTATATTCCCACCTATTTGAGGATGATAGGTTGTACTAAAGTTAAGCTTGGTAGCTAGTGATGTTTGTAATTCCCTCCAAAATGAGGAGGTAAATAAGGATTCTCTATCTAATATTATCTTACAAAGAATTCCATGGAGCCTAACAATGTCTTGCAAGAAAACTTGTGCCACTATAGGTGATGTGACCGAAGTGTGAATGGGTGAAAAGTGAGCAACATTGATCAAAGTGTCTATTGTCACCATGATAGCATCATGATGATGAGAAGACATAAGAAGACCAACAATGAAATCCATGAAGATAGTGCCCCTCTTCCACTCAGGTATCTCGTGTGGCTACAAGAGACTGCTTGGATGTCCATGTTCTACCTTAACCCTCTGCCACTCTAGGCATTTAGCTATGATGTTGGAAATCTACATCCTCATTCCTAGCCAATGATATAACTACCTTAAATCTACATGAAGCTTATTGGCACCTAGATGTGATGCATAGGGTGCCTGTGTGCCTCCAAAATGATGAGCTCTCATAAATCACCCAAGGATTATACATATATGTGCCCTTTATGGCATAGAAATCCATCTAGACCTAATAAAAAATTAGAAAATCTTCCCTCTAGGGTTATCTAAGAGTAGACTAATTGAAAAACTTCTATATATAATACATCTTTGGGAAGATGGTGTAGTATTCACTCTCTCAAATTTGTCTCAATGATTATAGAAGAGATCTGATGACATATCCTACTCAAGGCATCTGTGACTACATTCTCCTTTCCCTTAATTTAATGTACATCAAAATCATACACACATAAAAGCTCCATCCATCTCCTCTGTCAGGCATTCAAATTTGGCAATGTGAAAATATACTGCAAACTTTGGTGATCTGAATGAAGCTCTAAGTGATGTCCTAGAAGAAAGTGGTGTCATCTTGCCAAGGCATGAACTACTATTGTAAGGTCCAAATCATGGGTGAGGTAGTTGAGTTTGTGAGTCTTGATTTTCCTAGACTCATATACTATGGCATAGCCATTATGCATGAGAATGGCTTCAATACAATCCAATGAAGCATCTGTGCATACTAAAAAATGTGCTAAAGGGTTAGGTACTACTAGGACTAGTGCACTAATGAGTTCCTTTTTGAGTACTTGGAAGGCCCTCTCACACTTGTCTGTTCATTCAAAATTCTTCCCTTTCCTCTAAAGCGAGGTGATGCAATAAGCTACTCTGGAAAATCCTACCACAAACTGGCTATATCCCACTAGTCCCATGAACCTTCTCAATTCTAAAACATTAGTTGGTGTTTTCCAATCCATGATGGCCTAGATCTTGGATGGATCCACTGCAATTCCATCCCTTGATATCACATGACCTAACCTTCCTAAAGAAGGCACATTTGGATAAATTGCCATATACCTGATTTTCCCTTAAGCGTTACAATACCTGCCTCAAGTGTTCTTCGTGTTCCTTCTCATCACATGAATATATCAATATATAATCAAGGAACACTACCACAAACTTATCTAGAAATGTATGAAACAAACCATTGATAAGGCTCATGAATACAACTGGGGCATTCATAAGACAAAATTGTACCACCGTAAACCAAAGTCAAATGATTAAATCACTGGCATTTTTCTCCTTCTGTTTACTATTATCTATGTCTAAGGGGATAGGCTAATTTCCATCCAAAATGTACTAAGACAACAATTTATTTAATTTTTTAATTTTTTTAAAAAAAAATTCGACTACAAACTATGTAGATCATGAAGATCAAACACTGAAATTTTCCAAAAAATTCATGATATTTTCAATCTTTTGAAAATTTGTCAACTGTATAGTTTGAATGGAAGATAGCCACATGAATTAAAGTGCCCATATTAATTGAATGTGTTGAATTATTAGTACATCTTTTATGTTTCAGAGACCAAATATATATGGGTATTTACAACCATCTTGGCAACTATAGACACTTTTGTTATCTACACAGAAAAGTACATCCATTCATGCGAAAACCAAAATTTGTTTGGCACCACATACTCTTATGTTACTTTTAGTGTTTTGAGTCTTTGAATGAAGAAGTTTAGTTTATGACGTTGAATCCATCCACTATAACACTATGAAAGAATGAAAAATCAATAAACACATTAGATTATGTGGTTTTATTAAAACAAATTAAACCTTATGATTTGCATTTACTATTTAAGTTTGAAAAAGAAATTCTAGATATTCCAATTTGATAAATAGGGTTTAGTTTCCTTTCTAAGATGAGAGGAGAGGCTATTGTACTAACAAATATAAAGGTTTTATTAATAAATGTAATAATTCTAAAACACAAGATAGTGTTAGTAAAATACAAATATTAAAATTTCAATTTTAAATTTAATATTGATTTAGACTATTTTTTATGTTCAGTTAAATATTAAAAAATATAATTTATTTTCAAGAATTATATAGTTTCTTATGATATATAGTATATGATATTATTACATATAAATAATATTATAATATTTTTAAGGTAAAGAAGAAAATACATAGCTATTTCATCTAGTGAACTTCAATCATAGCACGTGTTTGTAACATATAAAAGAATCCTCCTATTTTAAAAAAATAGTGTGCCAAGAACCTTCTTTGTCAGCCCCCTACAGTACCTAGGAACACCCTCCACCCTCTTCCTATCTAAACTCCCACCCCCTACTCAAGAAATCCCCCCTCCCCTTATTAAGGCAATATTTTGCCTAATTTTTGTCCATTTTATACCCCTAAATATGAATGCATGTGGTTTGGGATTGTCCCTTCAATAAAGACTATAGATGAACCCCATAATTCATTAATATAAAATAAGAAATTTATAGAAATGATTAGATTGATTGAATTCATTAATAATAAATTCAATTTATTATTACATTGCAAGAGCATATTACTAACTTCTTAAAGATCCCATAGTTTCCTGAGAGAGATAGATACTACCTCCATCTATAAGAAGAACATATGAATAAATAGTTTGTTAAGGTTGACAATGCCAACCCCAATCATAAACCAAAGTAGGTCATCTTCTACACTAAAATCCTTAACACGAGCAAGGGAGAGAATTGGCTTAATTAAATGAATCTCCATAAACCATGATGGTAATTGTCTGTAAAGAAAAATTTATGTTTGAGACATTGGACATCCTTCTGCAAATTGTCTATAAATATTTCCTCGTGAGAAGAGAATGCATTCTTAAATGTGAGCATGTGCTTTATTAAATGAATCTCCATGTAATGTCCTATTTCTAGATGTCCTTTAATTTCTCTTAATTTCCAATTTAAAATCTTATAAATAACTTCAAGTACCCATTCTATACTTGGAAATATATGGAATTGTATTTTATATGTATATATATAATGATTTTGTTATATAAAAAATAATGGTTTTGTATAAAATAAAATATAATTGAAATTAGGAATTTATTCTAATAATATATACAAGGTACTTCCCCTTTCCTTATAATCTCCTTAATATATATGAGCCATTTAATTGTATAAATTGAATAATGATTCCCTACTTCTATATTACTTTGTCCTCTTTTATCAATGATCTTGTAATAATGAGTATGCCATCCATGTGTCCAGAGTTGATGTTATTAGTGGCTTAGGTTTGCATTATTAATATACTTCTGACTGCCACAATTTCCTCTCTGTGTTGTTCCTACACAATCGAGCAATGATGACCCTCGTAGTTTATGCTGGTGTGATGTTTGAATGTGTTTCCTCCAATGCTCTGCTAACTCTGTGGCATTCACTCCATTTGGAATTATTATATTGTATCGTACTTCATTTTATATTATCTCCTTAACCTGATGTGTTTTTTCGTGTATCTTCCTTCAATGTGATTCCCTGATGATTGTTTCCCATTGTTCAATGTCTCACCTTTTGTATGCATGCTTCCTTAAATGATGCGACGTGATCCTTTGTGAGCAGGGGTCACCCTTGCATGCATTGTAATATATGAGTTTATATAATGTTGGTTAGGTTTATTAATATGACTTGTGTATCATTGATCATATTAGCAATCAACAAATATAGTATATTTTGTTATTAATAATATTTACTTTAAAGTAATATGCTTTATTTTTATTTTTATTTTTATTACAATGATATATTATAGTATTTATTTTTGGATATGTTCATCTCATAATATATATTTATTTGATATAATATATAATTAATATCTTTGTAATTATTATATGCTATTATAACATATTAAATATATGTTATGTAAATATAATATCATATTGTGTTATCACTTAAATTAATTCTTGTATTATTATTATATATTATATTGATTAGTCTATTAATCAATTTATTATTATTATCATTAGTTATTAATATCATATATATTCAAATGTGAATACATTATAATCTTCTTTGGTTTCATAATGTAATTATAATATTTATTATTATCTATTCATTATTATTCTTAATTATTATCATTGTCTAATATGTTATTCAAATATTTATATATCCTTACATTTGGGCTCATGACACTCCATAAACCATGATGGTAATTGCTTGTAAAGAAAAAATTATGTCTGAGACATATTGGACATGCTTCTACAAACTATCTATAACCATTTCGTCGTGAAAAGAGAATGCATTCTTAAATGTGAAACTAATTTTTTTATAGATGTTAATAGACGAGTCACTGGATATAAACTTAAAGCCTAAAGAGGAGTGAGTAATTTTTGCAAGAAGAGAATCCCCAATGATGAAGAATTAAATATGCCAAAGAAACATATAATGAACACCAAAAAAGTTGCGAACAAAGGGAAACATAAATGATGATCACAATTGCAAATTGGAAAATTATAAAATTATAAAATAGTTAGAAAGAATGAACCTTCAAGATTCAAAGGATGATACTAAGATGGAGAAAAGTCAAGAATATTTGTAATTCTCATAGACAGAAGCTTGTACTACCTATAACTTGAAACCAAATGATAAATTAGTGGATCTTATGTCATGAAGACATACAAGATTTCCAAAATCACTATCATGGCCCACCTTGTGAAACTTCTACTTTGCAAGAAGTCTCTTACACTCTTTGGCTTAGTCAACTTGGCTAGTGGACCTCGACTAGCTTCTATGTGTATTGGTCTTCTAATGTGAAATGTTTGACATATACTTCTAGTCAATATGTTGTTTGACTCAAACTTTAGTTAGTAAGTTATGACACAATTGACTGGGAGATTATGTTTTTTGGTCTTCATGTGTTTCCTAGTCAATGTTTTGTTGTGGCACAATTGATGATAGTACCCTATTTAGCTTTTATTGTACTTACATGATAAATTGATACATGATGATGATGGTGGTTTATTTTAAGGATTCATTATGATCTTGACATATTTTAATGTTGATTACTACATGGGTATATATGTATAAAGATGAGTGAATATTGTACAAGTACACTGATAATGGTAGGTTGATGATGCATTTGAATCTTTGGATTTTACAATGTCATTACTAATGATTTAGTTTCTCAATTATGTTTATATATGATAAGGTGTCATGTACATTGATATGAAAATTAATGTTCATTCATTTATCAAGTTATTTGGAATATTGACTACATTGGTGTGGTTTTGTGTGTGTCTGATTGGTCACAAGTGGAAGGTGAGAGTGTGGCTAAGGTAGAGGAGGCTAGATCCTTGATAGTGTTGGGTATGAATGATGTGGATTTCATAAACACCACTTAGAATAAATCTCATGATAGAAATTTTTAAAAAAAAAAATTCTCTAATTTTAAATTCAATATGATTATGTGCATGATTCGTGCAATATTATAGTAATCTGTTTGTTTTTTACTTACTTCTATAGGATCTAGTTGCGTTGATTAAGAATCATGAGACTATTGCATAAATAATATTACTTTCAACATAAAATAAAATTATACTTAACCCTTGTTTAGGAAACCATATTGAATTAATTATTATGCATTATTTGCCTTTAAATTGCATATTACAATCAACACATTTAAAATAAGAGAATATTTTCCTTTTATTAATGATGTTTTGTAACAAAAATTTCTAAAAGATGTAAGTTTTGGTTTTGTATAATATAAAAAATAAAGAAGTTTTGCTTGAGTATAATTAGGATGAATAAACACCTTCATGAAATAACATCTTCTAGCAGCTTCTTCCAACTTGGCCCTTCTTAGTAATAAAGTGTCTATTCAACCTATGATAAAATCTTGCACATATTGTAAGTTAATTTCTTTTTACCAAAGAAAACTAAGATTTCTATGAAAGAGTAAGTGAAACAAACATTTTGTGAAGGATCACATGATTCACTACACATTATTCGATATATCAATTAAAGATATGATTACATGCAATTATGGTGCTTTCAACATTTTTATGGGGAGAGTGATTGATCCTTGTCATTTTAAAAAAGACCTCAAATTGTGTTTGAGACCTCAAAGTTTGAGCATCCCCATCTCCAATAATGACAATAATGCATGTGAGAGACAATAATGACATGATGCAAAAATAAGTTATAACTAAAATGATTTTAACATGGATAATAAAACCACTAATGTTTGAATTAGATCATAAATTAAAAATAGGGATTGTTAGTTTAGTAACATACCTCAAGTATCAATATTGTCAAACTCGAACACTCCAACTTAAGTTTATTAGTTCTGTTGCTCAATACCCTGCAACCAAATACAACAAAATCATGATCAATTAGCTTTATAACAAAAACTTTAAGAAGACTAAGATCAGTATGTTACCAATATAGTTTCAATTAGTAGCGATAAATTTTAGTGAATGAAGGCATGATGCATTCATAAGAAAACAAAACATTACTTTTAGTAACATCAAAATGTAGAATGTAGCAATTATCAAAAAAAGGAACTCAACAATAGAATGTAAATAGTGAAGAATCTTTATCTATAGCCACTTAAGCATCCATATGTCTTTGATTTCTCTCCCTCCCATCCAAAATAAGATTAAACCACTCTAAATCAAGAATGTACTTGCAATAACATTCCATATGCATGGAAAATAGGTATAGCTGAAAAAATACAACACGTTTACATTAATGACCTATATCAAAAAATGAAAACATGTCATATTTTTCAGCTCCACCTGATGTCCTAGGCATATTAATTGAGATTGCATATTGAACTAGGCCTCCTTCTGCATTGCATGAAACAAAGAAGAATGAAAAAATTAATCCAAAATATAGATTTATGGATCAAGTGATATGTAATAATGACCCAAATTGTAAAACTATTGACCTGAGTTACATATGTAAGCTATCATAGTCAAACTAGTCAAGGGGTTAAGGTTAGGATTTGGTGTTCTTAGGTATTGCACCTATTGAATGAGGTCTAAAATGGTTTGGGTTTAATTTTTTGCTAAATATAAAAAAAATTCAACGATGCTAGACAAAATTTTCAATATCTAAATGCAATCTCCTTAAAAATGTAATTAGGTTTGAGAAGGAACACATGACTCAGCACACATTCTTCAATATATCGATTAAAGATAGGATTATGTGCAATAATGGTGCTTTCAACATTTTTATGGGGAGAGTGCTTGATCCCTATCATTTTATAAAATAAATCCAAAGTAACCATGGCCATTAGAGCCATTTGAATGAAATTTTCATAAAAGATATGTCAAAATGTTCAAGGTTACCAATATGGGCAAATGAGCCTAACAAGGGCTAATGGATGGGTTCAGGGATAGCTTTAGAATTTAGTTGATGTTTGAGTATGAAGGGGTAATAAGAGGCTATTTGATGTAATGGAATAAGAAATACATGTTAAAGTTTCAAAAATGGTGTCAGTTGTCAAATTCACAACATAAGGGATTAAGAATGTAATGAATCCTACCTAATCCATATGAATTGAAATCAAGAGGATTGAAGAATCAAGCGGGAAAAGAACACACATCATTTAACCATTGTGTTAATTGATCCTTACACTTCATAATAACATCATAACTCAACCTTTCCATTAGGTATTGTCTTAACTTGATGTAACTACCCTATAAACATAATAGACTGATTTTGTTTCTTAATCCTTTATGTTGTGAATTTGACAACTTACACCATTTTTGAAACTTTAACATGTATTTCTTATTCCATTACATCAAATAGCATGATTTTAGTCCTACCCTAGTATTTACCAACATTTACTGAGGGCATATGCACTGAGTTGTGGTGCCAAAAAGGTGCCAACACTTTTTTTTTCTCCATTTTCAATAACACGTACGCGCTATAGTGCATATGTGCTATTAGAAAAATAATTTTTTTATATACGATAGGTTGCATACCCGTAGCCCATCATTTTCATTAGAGGTTTTTACTATTCTTGCAGAGCAGTGTGCATACGGGTTGAAAAATCCAACATTTTCACCATCGCTTGCCAATATGCCTCCTCACCGACAAAATCCAAGCTCACAACTGCACCCACACCAACGTCGTATGTGATCTAAACTTAACTTTGCATTGTTTGATATGTTTTTCATATTGTTTTGTATGGTTTTTACAATTTTCATTTAGATTTGTTTATTTATTTGGATTTCGATTATTTTTTATCAGGAAATGTCCATAATCAACTGGCAAAACCACAAGAACCTCAAAACCAAAACCCTCCTCAAGAAGGACAAAAAATTCCACAACCCAAACCAATTACAAGACCTCTACCAGGCACACAAGAAAATATAATAAATGAAATAGAGTGAGGCAAAACTAAATTAGAAGGTCTCATTGCTCGGTTGAAAGAATCTACACAAACCAATCCAATGAGGGCTCAATTGGCATCATCCCTTAAATCCATTGAGACCCAAATAGCCTCAGTTAGTGGTTAGTTAGATATTTGGAGGTTTAAGAGGGATGAACAAAAAAGATTTTATGAAAATAAATTGACATATGAAGATGTTAAAAAAAAAGAAATACCAAAAGGTAATATATGTGCAGTGAGAAAAATATTGTTAGAGAGGGTGCTAAACGGTTCCCCATCCATTGGTGCATACACGATGCTATTAGAAATAGATTTTTGGATAGATGGTGGATGGTTTTTGATGCTCCTCCTTGCAACAATCAGGAGGTCCCCATGTATTTTTTGAGGCAATTATATTGTGAGTTTGTCCTTGGGGAGATCCCCAATTATTTTGATATATTATACTCCCAAGGGAGAGGTGGGGGGTCATCATTTGAGAGGCTAGGAGCACATCGTGACCCTAATGTAGTTAGGCCACCTATGGTCAAGCCACACTGTGAGCATGTGACTATTCCTTCACTTGTGAAGGAACATGTAGAGGCCAACACTCTAGGGACCATTAATGCTTTGACACAAACCCTCATCAACTCCATGATTCCATTAGTTGAGGGGGAGCCTTCTATGCATCGTGGTCACATGTGCATTTCATGCGGATCCCTATGCACATTTGGCACTCATACTAGAGATGGTTAGGATGATGGGCTCGTGACTGATCAGTTCCTAAATGACACATTTGGCATTGAAACACAGGTAAATTACAATTATAATTTACTAATTTGATGACATTTCATATTTATAGTGAATGATTAATTAATTAGCATCTATTGATATTGTTCAAAATTTAGGGTCAGAGTGTTGTTGGGCCTAGTAGTGATCGTCCAAGCCCATTTTTTGTCCCCTCCATGAGTCCAGAGGTATGTATCAATTTAATCATTTTAATTATATATATATATATATATATATATATATATATATATATATATATATATATATATATATATATATATATATATATCTATATATATATTACATAATCATATTAAGGATTGACAAAAAATTATGCATGTGCATCAGTTCTCCACAGGAACCTCAACCTTTACTACAGACTTGGAGCATAGACATCATACAAGCTTTGTATAGGTACAGTAACCTTTATTTGATTATATTTATTTCATGTTTCATGTTACATGTAACATGTATTGTATTCCATGCAGCTCATGATGTCGGACACACCTCCTCATCTCTGACAGTCTATTGATCATTTTATATTATATGTTTTTTCATGTATGACATTAAATTAGATAAGTTTATGTATGACATTAAATTAAATACCTAATTTGTTCAAAACTTTGATAGAATATTGATTAACAATAAACTTTATCACTATTTAAGCATAAGTTAATTATTTGCAATATGTCATCATCATATGATTTATGATATTGTTCATGTTTAAAGTTTTCCTTCTCTATCATTTGTTTATCAAGTTTAATTCAATACCTAATTAGTTTGAATTTTTGATACAATATTGATTGGCATTAAACTTTATCAGTCAAGATCGATTAGGACCTCCTAGCAATAAACTTTATTAGGCAATATTCGTGGACCTCCTAGCAATTGGTTACCTAAATGAGAACCTTGAGATTTATTAGGAACTCCATGAAAGAAATCAGTAGTTTGAAATTACTCTATCCAACAAAATTAGATCAAAAGTCGTCACAAAGTTTGTGCAAAAGAAAAACTCATTGTTACAAAAAGAATATAGACAAGAAGAAAAAACACAATTAGCTTGTTGAGCTTCAATAAATAGTTGTGATGTATAAGAAAGAGAGATATCTCGCATGAGAGGGGGACAAATCTAAGATGACACATAAGATACTTGTAAGAGGGAGCTATAATTGTTAACAAATTTACAATGCATGTTATGGAAAATCATAGAGCATCTTTAAAAGGAAATAAAAGAGTATGAAAAGTGGAAGGAACATGTTTTGTAGACTAATATTCAAAATTGGGTGTCAATTTTCTAATGAAGGATTCAAGCACTGCAATTTGGTAGTTTTGGCTCATGTTATCCTTGTATCTCACTCTCTCTTATCCCCCCCACTCTTTATATTTCTATTTTTTCCATATCTATGTAGCCATCTATCCTCTTCATCTAGTCCTAACAAATGCATAGATGTTGAGCAAGAAGTGAGGTTTAAGCACTTTCCTCTTCCTAATCTACCAAACTAAACTTGTAGCCTTCCTAATATCTTACTCCTTTAGGATATCATTTTTGTGGCCTATCCAAAGTTATAGGGTCATTTGTGAACTCCTCCAAGGTGAGTACTTCTCCAATCAAGATCTTGCACCTTTTTGTTTTAGGGATACTGGCCCTATTCCAAGCCAATAACTGTAACTCTTCACCAATGGCTTCACCAACCCCAAGTTTCTATTGGGACACCTTCCTTATGTTTAACTGATTGAGAATCAACTCTTGGTTTAACTCTCCAATTGTCATACAGTACAAAATGTTGATTGTCATAGAATTCCTTGTAGGTCTCCTACTCTGATTTTTTGGACTTAAATTCCTCTTAGGTTGAAATCTAACTATTCTATGGGTAGATTCAGACACCATTTTAAAATTTATTTAAGACTCCAAAGGCTAGATTCCCAATTCCATTCTTGTAGCACCTAACCCATGTAAAGTACATAGACCTAATAAGGTCACACTAGGTTTGGTTTTCAAAGTAATTACTAGATAATTGGTGCATGAATTAGTACATGGCCTCAGACCTCCTCTACTCACCAATATTTATCATCTTCAAATTATGATGAAACACAATAATGTTTCCACTTTTTTCTATTATATATTCCCCCTTATGAAAATAATCATAGAACTAATAAACCCTTCATCTCCTCCTTGCAACACTTCTCTACTTCATGTCTCTGCTTGAGTCATATCTTAATTATAACACTTCTTTCCCTAAGTAGCATTCGCCAATAGTTCATTTCTCCCCCTTTGACTCATATCTTCTATTTTTAAATCACTACCTTTGATATAAGTCCATTCAATAATTTATCTTCATTAACAATTTATCAATGTTTTAAACTAAATTTCCAATGTTTTTAACTAAATTTCCCCTTTTCTTAACATCTTTAAAGTGAGTCAATATTGATTATCCATTGTCACATAGGAATATATTTATATTTTGTAGAAAATATTTTATATCTACTCATACTTTTATCATCCCTAATCATGACAAACAACACAAAACAATGAGTTGCCTCTAGTAATTTGATGTTTTTAATGGAGGATACAGAGTTATAGAGTTGGTGACAATTTGGATGTGTAATGAATATTAAAAAATAGAGTAAATAAGAAGCCATTAGACACATTACCTACAATGTGGTATTTTCATGCATTCATTGGGTTTCAATATTATGGCTTTTGTGAGAGCAATGTTATCATTACAAAGAAATTCACACCTTGAAGGTGAGTGCAATGTACCCTTCTCAAACATAACCAATTTGAGAATGATTAGGCTTTTTTGAGTTTTTTTGTAGGGGTGAACCCACAATAATGGGTTCCACTTTAGTGGGATGAACATATTGCGTATGTCCGTGCAAACATATGTGATATATATGGTCGCGCAAACATGATTTGTATGTTCGCGCAAACATACGTTCACGCGAACATGGTAAACGTGTTCGTGCGAACGCCATGTTCGCACGAACATGCAAAATCACAAAAAATTTAACCTTTTTTTCTTTTTTCTTTCTTTTTGCTCTTTTGACTGCCATAATTGCAAGAGAATGATCTCCTACTGTAAAAAAAAAAAATTCAAAATGTGCTGCTCGGAACAAGCTTTCCAATGACTATAATTTTATTACATTATTTAATCATTAAGACTTTCAAATATGAGTTTAACTCATTATAGGTTCATTACCGATTGAACATCAACCGACTTTGACACCTCGAGAAAATTAGTAAATTAGGTCAATTTTTTTTTGAAAAATATGGAGGAATTGCCTTATTGAGATACCTTTCTATTCAAAAAAAAAAAATGGTTTATGATAAATTGACTTCAAATTATCTGTGTCAAACAGAACGTATGTCTGAATTACGGTTCATGTCACTTCAAAACTTTATAAACTATACAATATTCATCAAAAATAAATCAAACCAAATGCAGACATTGGATATTGACGTTACAAATCCAACGCCGAAAGAATTACTCCATTATCCTTTCTAGAAAAAAAGTTATGTGTGTCAAACGGACTGTCACTTTTTAAAATATTGAATTTTATTATGTACCACTTTTTGGAGGAGATAAAAAAAATTGACATAAATAAAAAAAAAATTTAGATTAAAAAATATGGTTACAAAGTAGGAACAAAGTACTCAAAATCACTAGTTTATGTCATCTTGAAATTATTTATAGTTTTGGAGATATAGTCACTTGAACGTGACATTTTTTGCAAAAATATTGATTTTAGTGTCAAAATTGGTCAAAAAGTGGAACCCATTATTGTGGGATCACCCGTAGACTAATTTGATAGACAAGGGAGAACTCCAAATTGGAGAGGAAAAGGTTGATTGAGCAATGATTTGTTCATGGACAATGTCAATATTGAATTTGCATAAGGTTACTATTTAAATTAAGTTTACATTTGAACACAAATTATTCCTAGACCTTTCTCAAAACTTTGGATGGGGTTAAATAAGAATACTAATAACTTTTTTTTGAAAGATAATGCCTAGATTTAATGTAATAAAATTTCTTGTTTTTGAAGTTGGCATAAAAAGTTACAAGTCAATTTTGAAGGTCTTAAAGACTCCTAAACAACTCGAAAGTGTTTATGATTAGTGTAGTGGGGTATAGCTTAATAAAGGGCATCATGAGCTTTGGAATGCTTCTAATAATTCCTCAATCAAACTCTTGGCTCAAAATCTCTTTAACTCAATCCTCAATCAAACTCTTTGCTCAATGGATTATACCACTATATTAATTTATATGTATGATATTCTTCGTAAGTACATATGAAGTGATACAATCAACATATTCCTTTAGTTAACTTTAGATAGGACAATGGCCCCAAATTTACCTTTGATATCAACATACTAGATCTTAAGTCTTCCTATCAGTTGCTTTGTAAGTGCATCATTCTTACATTGTTGGATATAGGAGCAGCATGAAGGATCTCTGATATTTTCCAACGGAAGGGTATCTAATTTTTATATATGTTTTGTGTGAGGATAAAGGGTATCCAAAACATCCATTTCTTCAAAGTGTCTTTTGGGAAAAACAAAAGTTATTGATCAATTTGTCTTGCTGCTGTGACAAAATTGGAAAAACTTGCATTGACAACATTTTGGTACATTGACCATTTTGGCTTAGAAGGTATTGAAACTAAAAGGTATTGATTGGAACAAGTTAGATATGCCAAAATAAATGTATTGATACCTTGAAACCTCCTAGAGTTGACTATTTGTAGATTTTGCCCATCAAGACCTAGAAGAGTCTCTTGGAACACTTCTATACTTTTGTTCATTTTGGGTTTTTTAAAGGGTTCATCATACTTTTGTCTGCATCAGAAGCGAATAGAAAAAGTTTGGGGATACAGTTTACCCAGCCACCCAGAGCTAACAGAGCAGAGAGTTCGATCCCACAGTGAAAGGTAACAGAGATTTGGTAGTTGGCAACTTTGTACTGGCCAATACTACAAGTTTCAACATCACCTAAGATGGCATTGTAAAATAAAAATGGAGTGTGATCTCCAAAAAGTGAGAGAGGTTATTGTAGGTCTTCGCAACATAGTCCTATATGAATTGGAATCACATCCATACCTCACACAAGCTCTGAGATATGCCCCATCAAAGATTGTAGCCCTATGGCATTTAGTGACCCTTAGGGACATTCTGGTTTGGTGTGCCTGAGAACGTTCAAGCACTAAAGGGGATAGGATGAGGTTGAATATAGGGTAATGGAGTAGATAGTTTGATCCCACGATGAAAGGTGAGAGAGATTTGGCAGTTGGCAACTTTGTACTGACCAATACTGAAAGTTTCAGCATCACTCGAGATGGCGTCATAAAATGAAAATGGAGTGTGATCTCCAAAAAGTGAGAGAGGTTATTGTAGGTCTCCCCAACATGGTCTTGTATGAATTGGAATCACATCCATACCTTGCACGAGCTCTGAGATATGCTCCATCAAAGATTGCAACCCTATGGCATTTAGTGACCCTTAGGGACATTCTTGTTCGGCGTGCCTGAGAATGTTCAAGTGCTGAAGGGGATAGGACAAGGTTGGTGATAGGTTTACCTAGCCACCCGAAGCTAACAGAGTAGACAGTTCGATCCCACAATGAAAGGTGAGAGAGATTTGGCAGTTGGCAACTTTGTACTAGTCAACACTACAAGTTTCAGCATCACTTGAGATGGCGTTGTAAAATGAAAACGGGGTGTGATATCCAAAAAGTGAGAGAGAGTATTGTAGGTCTCGCCAACAAGGTCCTATAGGAACTAGAATCACATCCATACCTTGCACAAGCTCTGAGATATGCCCCATCAAAGATTGTAGCCCTATTACATTTAGTGACCCTTAGGGACATTCTGGTTCGATGTGCCTAAGAACGTTCAAGAGCTAAAGGGGATAGGACAAGGCTAGTAATAGGGTTTACCCAACCACTTGGAGCTAATAGAGTAGACATTTCAATCCTACGATGAAAGGTGAGAGAGATTTGACAGTTGGCAACTTTGTACTAGCCAATACTGCAAGTTTCAGCATCACCTGAGATGGCAATGTAAAATAAAAATGGAGTGTGATCTCCAAAAAGTGAGAGAGGTTATTGTAGGTCTCTATAACATGGTCCTGTAAGAACTAGAATTACATCCATACCTCACACAAGCTCTGAGTTATTCAGTGTCAAAGATCATAGCCCTATGGCATTTAGTGACCCTTAGGGACATTCTAGTTCGACGTGCCTGAGAATGTTCAAGCGCTGAAGGGGATAGGATTAGGTTGAATATAGGGTTTACACAGCCACCCAGAGCTAATCGAGCAGATAGTTTGATCCCATGACGAAAGGTGAGAGAGATTTGGTAGTTGGCAACTTTGTACTGGCCAATACTGCAAGCTTCAACATCACCTGAGATGGCATTGTAAAATGAAAATGGAGTGCGATCTCCAAAAAGTGAGAGAGGTTATTGTAGGTCTCCCCAACATGGTCATTTAGGAATGAGAATCACATCCATACCTTGCATGAGCTCTGAGGTATGCCCCATCAAAGATCGCAGCCCTATGGCATTTAGTGATCCTTAGTGACCCTTAGTGATCTCAAAAAATCTTTGAATTATTCAAATTTGAGGATACATACCAATAAATTTTTCAAAAAATTGTGTTTGAGTTGAGTCCAAAAAATGTTTCGCATGTGGGTCGTAATTTTGGTTAACAATTCTCCTTCTTACAACATCTCTTTTATTAGGGGAAACACGTGTGTTATTTTTCCAAAAATCTTCGATCAATGATTTCAAAGCTTCACTAATTTCTTTATCCTTTCGTGGTAGTCTACTGCTAAATGTCCATAACTCATTTTTTGTTAGATATTCCAATCTCTCATGCCTTAGCATGGATTTCCTTAGAGTACATCTACCATTTTTCAATGTTTTGCTTGTCTTTCTCATTAGTCGAGCTTTCTTCATTTGGCTACTTACTATTTTTTATGTAAGTACTCATCTTGTGATATTACTATCTTTGGTGTGTGATTTAGAACCCACTTTGTCATAAGCACTCATTAGATTCTTTACAATATTTTTTTCATTTGAATCATCCATTTTTCTTAGCCTAAGAATATTCATGATAGGCCTAAATTTCAAATTTTTCATCATTTCAACAAATAATTGGCATTGACCTATAATATTTAATTCTTCAAAAAATAATCTCCACATACAATTAACTTTTTTTTGACAAGTACGCTTGCTAATCTTGTCAGGCATTGATTTCAAAATGTTAGTATCAATATCAATCAAATATTTTGGTCTTCTAAAATAAATTCTAGAAGGTGTTATAATCTCTTCCATTCTCTCAATATTTTGAACATCAACATAAGGTCGAGTGTATTGCATACCTTGAATCGAAGATGATGTGCCTTGATAATAAGATGCAAAAGATGGAATATCACCTACTTGATGTGTTGATGTTGTGCCTTCAACATGACATGATGGAGTGTGTATATCATCAGATCTACAAATCAGTGTCTCTTCAACATGAGAGGACAATTTGACTTCAACATTGGAAGATGGTGTAGCAGATGATATGACTCCAACATTAGAAGATGGTGTAGCAGACAATATGACTCCAACATTGGAAGATGGTGTAGCGGATGATATGACTCCAACATTGGAAGATGTTTTAGCAAACAATATGACTCCAACATTGGAAGATGGTGTAGTAGACAATATGACTCCAACATTGGAAAATGGTGTAGCTTCGCAATTCAGTTGTCTTCTTGAGTGTAACTATCTCATTCATTCTCTTTGTCTTTCCAATTCTTCCTCTTTGTTTCTTTGTACCGGTGGTTCTTGATCCTCTTCAAAAGTCAATTCTTCATTATTTCTTTGCAATTTTCTTTGCTCACGTAGTAATTTCATTTTATCTCTTTTAATTGCCAAATTTCTCTCTCTCTCTCTATCTTCATTTGTTTGAGTTTTTGGTTTCTTCCTTGGCATGATGATGATTTCTACATATCAAATTATTCAAACATCTGAATTACTTAAAATGTGTAAATTACAAATTATTCAAATACATATAAAAAATAATTATTATTTGAATGAATACACAATATATATCAAACAACTTGTCAAAATTTTAACCATTTCGAAATAACATTTCATTCAAACATACAAATTTCAATGAATTCACTATAGTGTTAGACAACATGTCAAATTATAATCAAATTTCTATCTATATATCAACAAACAATATTTAAAATAGATTGCACTAACCCTTTCTATACAAGGAATATTCAAAAAGTCTTCAAATCACGTATCCAATGATTGAATTTGGTGTTTGCTAGCTTCCAAAAGTGTTGAAATAGTGTTTGCTATGTTGAAACTTGTGATTTCTTTCGAAATAATAGAGTGGATAACAAACCAAAAGAAGAGAATGGATGAAATGGGCCCCAAAGTTTTTTTTTGTCCATTTTTAGGTGATTTCACATAGTATAGTGCGTATGCCCTATAAAGTGCATATGCACTATGTGGAAACACATCACTCTCAATCTTCCCTACTCTCTATCCTCCCTACTCTCTCTTCCATCCTCTACCCTCTCTCTCAACCTGCTCTCTCTCCCCTCTCCCATCCCTTACACTCTCTCTCTCCTCCCCTCTCCCATGATTTACTCTCTCTCTCTCTTGCTCTCGCTCTCCCTACTGCCTACTCTCTCTACCTCTCTCACCCTCTCTCCTCTCCCATCCCCTACTCTTTAGATCTCTTACACACACTCTTATCGCCCCACTCTCTTCTCTCTGATCCCCTACTCTCTACATTTGTCACACACACTCCCATCCCCCCATCTCTTTCCCTCTCCCTCTCCTACTTGCCTTCTCTCTCTCTCTCTCTAACTCGTCTCTCTCTCTCTCTCTCTCTCTCTCTCTCTCTCTCTCTCTCCCTCTCCCCTCTCTACTCTCGCTCTCTCTCTCTCTCTCTCTCTCTCTCTCTCTCTCTCTCTCTCTCTCTCTCTCTCTCTCTCTCTCTCCACCATCCCCTACTCTCTCTCACACTCTCCCATCCCCTAATATCACTCTCTCTCCCCCATCCTATATGACCTCTCTCTGCCACCACCTACTCACTCTCACACTCTCTCTCCCATCCTCTACTCTATCTCTCTTACACACTCTCTCATCCGCCCTCTCTCCCTCTCCCACTCCCTCTCCGACCACCTTCTTTCTCTCCCCCATCCCTTAATCTCTCTCTCTCCTCTCCCATCCCCTACTCTCACACTCTCATACTCTCTCCTATCCCTACTTTGTCTCTCTTACACACATTCCCATTCCCCCTCTCTCTCTCCCTGTCCCACCACCTACTTTCTCTCCCCCATTTCCATACTCTCTCTCTCTGCCACCCCCTACTCTCTCACACACTCTCACACTCTCCCCCATCCCCTACTCTCTCTCTTTCATAGAAACACACACTCTTATCCCCCCACTCTCTTCTCTCCATCCCCCCTATCTCTCTCCCTCTCCCTCTCTACTACCTATTATCTCTCCTTCTCTCAAGTTCTCTCTCTCCCTCTCTACTCTCTCTCTCCCCCATCCTATATGAGATCTGTCTACCACCACCTAATCACTCTCACACTCTCTCCCATCCCCTACTCTGCCTCTCTTACACACACACTCCCATCCCCCCCCCCTCTCTCTCCCTCTTCCACTCCCTCTCCCACCATGTACTTTCTCTCCCCCATCCCCTGCTCTCTCTCTTCTCTCCCATCCCCTACTCTCTCACACACTCTCACACTCTCTCTCATCCCCTACTCTATCTCTCTTACACACACACTCCATCCCCCCTCTCTCCCTCTCCCACTCCCTCTCCCACCACCTACTTTCTCTCCCCCATTCCCCTACTTTCTCTCTCCTCTCCCATCTCCTACTCTCACACTCTCATACTCTCTCCCATACCCTACTTTGTCCTTCTTACACACATTCTTGTTCTCCCTCTCTCTCTCCCTCTCCCACTGCCTACTTTCTCTCCCCCATCACCATGATCTCTATCTCTACCACCACCTACTCACTGTCACACTCTCTCCCATCCCCTGCTCTGTCTCTCTTACACACACACTCCCCATCCCCCCCCCCTCTCTCTCCCTCTCCCACTTCCCTCTCCCACCACCTAATTTGTCTTTCCCATCCCCTACTCTCTCTCTCCTCTCCCATCCCCTACTCTATCACACTCTCTCCCATCCCCTACTTTGTCTCTCTTACACACACACTTCCCATCCCCCCTTTCTCTCCCTCTCCCACTACCTACTTTCTCTCCCCCATCATTGTACTCTCTCTCTCTCTACCACCCCCTACTCTCTCTCACACTCTCACACTCTCTCCCATCCCCTACTCTCTACATCTATCATAGACACTCCCATCCCCCTATGTCTCTCCCTCTCCCTCTCCCACTCCCTCTCCTGCTACCTACTATCTCTCTCTCTCTCTCAAGTTCTCTCTCTTCCTCTCTACTCTCTCTGTCCCATCCCTTACTCTCACTCTCTCTCTCTCCCATCCCCTAGTCTCTCTCAAAACTCTCCCATCCCATACAAGCTCTCTCTTTGCCACCACCTACTCTCTCTCACACTCTCACACTCTCTCCCATCCCCTACTTTGTCTCTCTTACACACACACTCCCATCCCCCCTCTCTCTCTCCTCTCCCATCCCCTACTCTCTAGATTTGTCATACACACGCCCATCCCCCCCTCTCTCTCCCTTTCCCACTACCTCTTGAACTGCCTAAGTTATCTCTCTTTCTCTCTCAAGTACTCTCTCTCCCTCTCTACTTTCTCTCTCTCATCCCCTACTCTCACTTTCTCTCTTCTTCCATCCCCTACTCCCCTCTCTCACACTCTCTCCCATCCCCTACTCTCTCTCTCTCTCTCACAGCCCCATCTCGTACAAGCTCTCTCTGCCACCTTCCTACTCTCTCTCAAACTCTCACAATCTCTCCCATCCCATACTTTATCTCTCTTATAAATAAATACACATTCCCGTTCCCTCCATCTCTCTCTCATAGTCCCTCTCCCACTACCGACTCTCTCCCATCCCCTACTCTATCTCTCTCTCAATCTCAATCTCACTCTTTCATAGTCCCTCTCCCACCACCTACTATCTCTCTCTCTCTCTCTCTCTCTCTCTTCTCTCTCTCTCTCTCTCTCTCATCTCTCTCTCTCTCTCTCTCTCTCTCAATCTCACTCTCTGCCTCTCTCTCCCATCCCTCTACCATTGCCTACTCTCTCTATCTCTATCTCCCCTCTTTCATTCCCTACTTTCTCTTTCACATAGACACACCCATCCATCCTCTCTCCTCTCCCATCCCCTACTTTTTCTATCACTCGCTCTCCCTCTCCCACTCCCTCTCCCATTGCCTAATTCTCTCTCTCTCTCTCTCTCTCTCTCTCTCTCTCTCTCTCTCTCTCTCTCTCTCTCTCTCTCATCTACCCTCTACTCTCTCTTACATTTTCACACTCTCTCCTATCCCCTACTCTCTGTCTCTCTCTCTTACACACATTTCTATCCCCACTCTCTCTCCCTCTCACATCACCTACTCTCTCTTCCATCCCCTACTCTCTCTCGATATACTCTATCTTCCCCCTCTCCCATTCCATACTCCCTCTCTTCCACACACATGCACTCCCATTCTCCTCTCTCTGACTCTTCCTCTCCCACTTTGTCTACCACTGCCTGCTCTCTCTATCTCTTTGTAACTCTCTCACACACACATATAGCCATCCCCCCCCCCCCACCCAGCTCTCTTTTGGTCTTGGTTTGCAATTTATGCCTCAATAGTGCGTAGCCCTATAGTGTGCATGTGCTATTGAAAAAATTTCATTAAACCAAGCCTAAGGCTTGGTTTTGCCTCAGAGATCCAACCCAAAGGTTTGGAGTTTATAAATAGGTCTGAGATGTGTTTTGTAGCAAACATACCAAAAATGATTGATTTTTCTTGTGTGCTCCCCTTCAAGATTCCTCGTGGTTGGGTATCGATAAGATCAAGTTACATAGCATTATAGGTCTCTATGTTAGCTATCTAACCATATAATTTATTTTTAATTTGAACTATTTCAAGCCTTTCAACCATAATTTCTTTTGAATCTATGTTCATTTTTGTCAAAAACCACCATGTACTAATTGGGCTATAGATTTTAGCTCGTTCATCAAATTTTGCAACAACTTAGTTTTTTAGAAACTAGACTCTATTCTACACACTTTGAAAAAAAAAAAGTTTTGATTTTAGATTAGTTTTCAATTATTTCTAGGGGAAGCAGACATATATTTCACATTTTTGGGATGTGTCTAGTTAAAAAATTCATTAAAAAAAAATACACATTATAAAATTATTCGAAAAATCTGGGATAAACTACATAGTGTTAAGTAACTTTTGACTAGAGTGATTAAAGAATTTCAAAAAAAAGTTAAACTTTTAGGGGGGTGACACTTTGTACTGTGTTATGTTTTTTTGGAATAAACAGTACCACTTTTTGTGGCCCCCTTTTTTGAGGACCTAAAACTAAACCATTTTGAAAAATAATTAGTAGTTTAGAAACTAGATTCAAAGGACTACGACTTTTGTTTTTGTCATATCTTAAATTTTGATCGTAACTATATTCAAATTCTTGTTGAAGTTCAAAATTTGCAGATTTTAGGAAACAAGTGTCCACTTATATCCCCCTTTTGGCACCACAACTTGGTGCACTTATCCCTGACCTAGATCTTGACAAATAGTTATGATTGAGACATCATAAATGTTCAATGCTACGTATTAGTTAGGTAGATTCATGTAGAGTGCACACAATAGAAACTTCTATGATCTTGGACAATCTTCCAACATGTACAAATGTACCATTGAGTGGAACAATGATCACTAAATATGCAACTCCAATATTAATTCAAAATTTTACTTTTCCTTTCCTAGGTTTCCCTTTTACCTCATATGGTCTACCTTCCATGATAGTCACAACAAAACTCAAAGTGATTACTCAAGTCCTAGGGCAGTCTAGACTTATTCAAATGATGGATTTATCACAAATACCAAGAATAAAAACTCCTTGCAAAGTGTGGACACACAAACTACAATTTTGTGGCTTTTAGCCTTCTTTCTAATGACGTCTCTCCTAGAAATTTTTCCTCTAAAACGAGGGTAAGGTTGTGGGTTCAAGTTTTTTTTTGGTGGATTCAACCTACTTAAGTGCAACACTTTCACTTTCCCAAATACCAAGAACCAATCTCACTCCTACAACACAAACACTTACAAACAACACTTTAGCTAATTGATCAACTTAAGATAAGGCTTGATAGAAATGTTTCAAATTGGGTGTATGAAATTTATTGAGTGGATATTTGATCTTATACAGACTTAATTTGACCCAATACATTTGAAATATGAAGTGTAATCAAAAATTAACATATCAAACTATTTAGTTATCAACTACTAGGTATCTAGTGGCATTCGGGAAACAAAATAATGCACTGACACAAACCATTAAAATAAACCTAGGTTGGTTTATGTAGTAAATATGTTGTTAGGTTCCTCTCCTTGTTAGAATGGTCACACGAGTCTTAACAATGGCCAGGTTGGAAGAAGCTACCAGAGCATGCTTTCTCATGAAGGCCTAAGAAATCAAGGGTTGTGATGGACTTGGGTAAGAATTTCCGTAGAAAGAGGCACTAGGAGAGGTCCATCTTTGAAATTTGTCATTAATTTTTTTGTAAAGGGTAAAAGTACAAACATGTGTCACCCTGTTACAAAGGAAACGATTAACATCAAAAAAAGTCTTAAACTTCAACGATGTAAAAGTCATCTTTTTGTTTTCAATTTTAAGTTGGTCTAAAATGATGAAATGTGTATAAAAGGATGAAGTTTATGTTTTTTATTAAAAATAAATAAAATTAAAAAAATAAAAGTAGTATGTTTTTATAATTTTTAATGACATTTTTTTACAGTGTTTGGAAAACCAACAAATTAGGGGTTATAGTTCCCACCACAAAAATAACTGCAAATAAATGTTTTTCCATCTAAATTTGAAGTATGTTGTTGAAGACATATGTTTCTAGATAAATAAGAATGAAAATTTCAAAAATATTGTAAATTTTGTCTATTATAGCTATTTAAATTTGAACTTTCATAATTTAATAGATTTTCATTCCCACCATCTTTTCCCTAGTAAATGGATGTTAACCATTACAAATATTATATATTATCAAAGAGAAATCTCTCCTCTAGAGTTATTCATCATTTATTAAAAAGAAATTGGTACCATCTACTAATCCGACTAAAACTGATCTAGCAAGACTGGATCTAGCCAGATCAGTACGACCCAAAACTACACCACACAAGGCCACATGTGGTAACCTAAAAGTTTTAACAATTTTATACAACAAAATAAGTATTTTATTTTAAAGGTTAAGGTTTTTAATTTTTAAAATTGTTATATTATATGATATTTGCATTTTTAGTATTAAAAAAGTTAAGTTTTATGAAATTTTATTGAATTTGGAAATTAGTTTTTTTAGTTATTTTTGTATTGAAATAAATTAATTAAATTTATTGTTTATTTTAAATTTAATGTTAAATATTTTAATTTTATCAATTAATTTGATTTAAATCAATTATTAGAATTTTTTTAGGTGTTTTAAAACATTATGAATACTATTAAAATTATTAAATAGTGAAATTATTCAATTTATTTAATAAATTTCTTAATCTAAATTTAACAATGTTTTAATGCATCTAGTTGTCTTAACATTTTCTAGTATTATAGACAGTCAAATATAATAAGCTTCTAAAGTTGAAAACTTTTTCTAAATTGTCCATGATCTACTATTATTTATGTAATTGAATTTGGAAGTCTTTTGCATACAAGTGATTTCAAGCTCTCTATTCAAGTTTTTTGTGCAATGGGGAATAAAGCAAAAAGAGCAAAATGATATGATCAAGTAAGAGATGACTAGAAGAAAGGATGGACAAAACATAATATAGAGCCACCAATTGAAGATCCATTGATTGAAGTTGAAGAAGATCATGTTGAAGTTCTAGAAAGTAGTAAGACATTAGGAAAATATGGTTTAGGTTTGGAAAAATTTCTGAAGATGGAAGAAGACTCACTATTTAGAGAAATTGAATCATCTAAACACATGATGCTTAAAAGAATAATTAAGTTCTACATCTAAAACATATGTGTGAGGAATGTTTTAAAAATAAATCTTTGATTGGTAAAGCACAATTATTTGTCAGATTATTTAGGAAAAGAGAAATGAGTCATGTTTTAAAGTTGTTAGGTGTGAACAATAAGAAAAGCATAGAAGATAATGTCAAGGCAAAAATAGTTCAGAATTTGAAAGATGCATTAAAGGCTATTGATAATAAAAGTTGAGTAGCTGATTTAAGTGTTGCACGAAGAACATTGATGACTATGATTATGAAAAAGGACTTCTCATAGAAAAAACAAGTTTGAGCAATTTCTGAAATGCTAAATCTATCTCGAAGAATTGTTCAAAGATACATAAAAAGGAGAAATTTGCTTGATAACAACATTGAAAATAATTGGGTTAATACTTGTCAGCTTCCTCAAAAGGATAGAATTTCTAAAGATATTAGAAGACAGGTTGTTGAATATTAGACTAGAAAATCATATCTTTCATCAAATAGAAGAGACACTATATACATCAAAGATGAAGAGATGAGTGTGAAAATAACACATCCAAAACACTTTGTAGACAAAAGACAAAGTGAATTATTTGAAGCCTTCAAAAAAGAATTTGTAAATGTGAAAATTTTCCATAGAATGTTTGAGAGGTTTTGCCTATGTTTTCTATGCATAAATAAGGTACATGAAACTTGTTGTAGTTGAAATCATGTTGAGTTTCATCTTTATTTGCAATTATTTAGAAAAGCTATGACAACACTTAAGCCAGATGTGGTAATTCCTAGAAGCACAACACAATTTTTCAAGTCTTTGTTATGTGATAATTCTAAAGAGTGAGATGAATTTAATGTACAATGCATAAAAAATACATGTACAAATTATGGAGAGTTCAAATTTCCATATGAAATTTAGACAATATTGATGTTTCAACATTTCTTGTGTGGAATATATTTCAGTATGAGATATATCAAACAAAGAATGGAGAAAAATATTTTTAAATAGCTTTAAAGGACATAAATTTTTCATATGGTGAGTTTATGGATAAATTAAGAACTATGATTTATCCACACATCCAACATTTTCATGGTGCAAGATGGCAAGCGAAATAGTTTCAAGAATCAAAAAGTTGTTTCCCAATAGGATGTATTCTATAAATTGTAGACTTCTTTGAAAACTATACTTTTTCCCCTCAAAGTGAAATTGAAGCTAAATATTGTCACCCAAATAAAGTTGCAAATTTTATATAGGTTTCCTATAGACATGTGAAATTTGAGGTGGATGGGGTAGAAAGAATTGATGTAAATGAATGCATTATCATCAAGGAGGTATATTTTTATCTTAGTGATGATAGGGTTCATGATAGGAGCTATGTAGCTCATTGTTTTAGAATGTTCTTTGATGATCTCATGAATCATGGGATAAATGCTTTAGAACATTGGATTTGGTATGATGGTTGTGCTGGTACATGTATTTGAAAGTTAAACTTTAAAATTTTATGCACATATTTAATTAACTGAAACAATAATTATATATAGATTTGATTACTCATGAATTTTTATTTTTTTTCATAGGGAAATTTAAGTCGATAAAAGTGTTGAATTGGCTTGCAACACAACATGTGAGACAAAATGTTAAGTTTTTTTGGAATTAATTTGAAAGTGGTCATGGAAAAGGAGAGCATGGTGGAATAGAAGCATATGAAAAGCATGCACTTAACCAACATGAACTTTTAAATATAATATTGTTATGTACTAATAAAATTTGATGTGTGACAATCTGTTGGATAATTCTTTTATATTTTGTTAAAATTCCTACAATTTTTTTTTCCTATATAGGTGCAAAGATAGACAAATAAAATCAAGTTTTTTAATGGTGCAAGTCTCATTTTTCTCCTCATGATACAACCTATAATAAACACTTTTCTTGGGAAGTGAAAGGTAAGCTTTCCATTTTTATTTGATATGATTACTTTTATCATTTTATTATTGACATGGATACTATCCAATTTAATGTGTTACAGATATTGATTGATCAAATCCTTACAATTGTCAATTTATTATTGGAATTAGAAGATTGCATCAACTAATGACTACTTGACAACACAAACTTCCAGTAATTCAAGTAAGAGAAAAATCATGTTTTTGTGATGTTTGCATTCAAACAATGCAATGGGTTAATTAAAGAATATTATGAATGGGTATGTCTCTAAATGGATGTGGACAAATATAATCAGAAATACCCCTTATGAAGAAGATGGAAATGACATAGACATTCATAATCCTATCTATTCAGCTGATTATGAATGTGTTTTTGATTTAGTTGTTCTAGGTAAGTTTCTACAAACATGTTTAATTTTTATATTTAATTGTCTTCATATTTATTTATTTACAGGTTCCACTATTTTTGCACATTTTTAGGTGACATATTTGTTGTGTATGTGGATCCTCAAAATGTGGAAGGTGTAGATGATTATTTACTTAGATGCACACAAGAGAAAATCAAGTTGACTGCACCCTGTATAGATGATGTTAACCAATCATATCAAATTGGTTCATTTTTTATAGAACCTTTCATATCTCTAATCTCAAGCATAGGATTTGTTAGCATATCTATGAATAATGAACATTGTGGTGGGTAAGAACCTACCTAAGTAGGGACCCTGCATCCTCCTCAACTGTAGTTTGTGGTGGAGTTGTAGCTACAACATGTATCTCCTCTTTCTCCTGACCACCCTATGCCTATAATGTACCTCCAATTATAACACTCACATATGATGGCACTGCGGTAAGTGGTTGCCTAGTCAACAACTGCATAGCTTAATAGGATGAAAGTAGATCAATAGACAAACATGTACTGATAGCCCTTAGACAGTCTACTACTGACTCCATGGAAATGTCTACTAGAGATGGGATGTCAACCTCATGATACATAATATCAGTTGAAGATGATGCAATAGTGTGAGAACCTGTATATGTAGATCATGAGTGTGACATGTATCTGTGCACTTGATCAGAAAACATCTCATGCACCTAGGTAGCAATCGTAGAAATCCTCTCATATGCATCTCTACATGTATCATCTATCACGCTATCTCCAGTTGCATCTAACTCCAAATGTTTTGGCATCACTAAAAGGTTTTGACCGATTAATGCCCATTTATTAATTGGTCCAGGAGCATCTAGGTGTCTGAATTTATCTAAGAACCTACCTCGGCCCTGTCCAACATGTTGAAGGGTATTAGTGCAATGAAAATCTCAATGTGTGTGTGTGTGTGTGTGTGTGTGTGTGTGTGTGTGTGTGTGTGTGTGTGTGTGTGTGTGTGTGTGTGTGTGTGTGTGTGTGTGTGTGTGTGTGTGTGTGTGTGTGTGTGTGTGTGTGTGTGAGAGAGAGAGAGAGAGAGAGAGAGAGAGAGAGAGAGAGAGAGAGAAGTTTAGGGATTATGGTTTGAGAGAGAAGTTTAGGGTTTAGGAGTTATAGAGAGAGACAGAGGGTTACAACTTTGAGATCTAGAGAGAGAGGTTTAAACGTTTAGGGTTTAGATAAACATATTTAGATTTAAGATTCAGTATAGGAGTTGGAGTTTAATTTGGTTCAATATGAGAGTTTTAGTTCAATCTAATGGTTTTAGTTACTAACTTATAGTAGTTTCTAAACCTTTACCTTAATTTCTAATAAAAACACAATAAAAATATTTAAATTCTCTAATTCACATCTAACTAATTTTATATATTGAATAAAAAAATTCTATTATTTTTGAAAATTTCTATTGTTTTCTAAAGTTTCTAACTATTATAATTTTTTCTATAATTTTTTTTACTATTTTCTATAAATAAAGTTTTACAATTAATCTAATTTCTCTAATAATGTCCAATCTTTACTAAATTTCAATATTTTTTCTAGACTTTATCTAATATTATAGTACTAAAAAACATAAATGTATAATAATATTTTTAAAAATTAAAATCTTTAAAATAATCTACATTAAAAATACACATTAAAAACCATAGTTTTACCTAAGGAAACATAAAATAAAACTTAAAACATATTTAAAAAATTAAGGAAAATTGCTGACATGCCTGATTTGGTCAAATGACTCCTATAGCTCTTCCCACTCTATAATTCCAACAATCTCATATGGCACAAATGATCGGTGGTTTTTTCTTTTTGTGGCTTATATATTTGTCCCCATTATGCCTGGATTTAATTTGGTTAGATCTAGTTCGACTAGGTCCTAGTGGATATGTACATGCCACTTGGCGTCTAGTTGGTGCATGTGGTTTTGACTAGATTCAGTCCCTTCAGAAGAAACTTGGTCATATTTGATCTCATCGAATCAATAAATTTAGCCCCTAAGGTGACATAGATCTGTGCTTTCACCCTAAACTATGGCTTTCATCAAAATCTTGATGCTTACTAGTTGCTATTTAGACGATGCCTACTGTCGATGGCATGAAAAACTCGTTGACAAAAATCTCACTATCATCGATATTTCAACACGGCATGCCATCAAGAGCATGGCAAGCTCATCGATAAAAATTTCCTAAACATTGATCTTTCGACTAGAATAGTCGTCGATAACAATTTCATAATTGGCAAACATTTGACAGTTCCTACTAGTGGTCTGATGCCGCCCCATTATAGAGATAGGGATGACTTTTGACAAAGTGGTCTATCAATATATTGAAAGCCCTAGATTACATTGAAATTTTGATGAAATTATACCGATGATATTTTTTGACCTTTTAGGGTCGAAATATTGATGAGTATTGAAAACCTCTCCTACATCTCCCATGGCTTTAACAAGAAAAAGTTGTGACAAAGGAATTGACACGGGTTTCAAGATAAACTAAAGCTCTAAAGAGGGGACTAAATGGAGAAGGAAAGGAAATGGTCATCTAGCCAAAGCATCTATCTCCTCCATTCACTATATAGGCATGGGCAGGCATTTCTGACTTGCAATGAGGCATTTCTGGTAAGTCGTGCATTTTAGTTAGGGTTTAGGCAATGCCGACATTTCCCTATGGTGATGCAATTGTGGTAATGTAAGTGATGATGTATGCAATGTTGTGTGTGCCCACCTGTGACCAACAAAGACTCCTTTCATAGTTCACTCAAGACATGTGCAGTGTTGTTGGGTATTTTTGCCATCATAAGGTAATATTTGGGTTTGCAAATGGGGTTGCAAGCTTTGGATTTAACCATGGAGGAAACTTCGTAGTTAAGCATGTTTAGGCTGGAGTAGTACTGGTATGGGTGACCTCTTTGGAAGTCCCAGTGCTTCACCCCTGTCAGCATCACCTAGATCCAATGAGTGCTAAGGGTTCCATTTATTCTCATGAGAGATGAATTCATGTTGAATCACTACTCATAAAACATAGGTCAATAAGTGTGACACAAAATCAAGTAGATATCAATATCACAATCATGAGGTAATGTTTAATATATGAGATTATATTCAATTTATCAAACTATTTACATTTTATTATCACAATCATTTTGAAACTAAAGTTTTAAAAAAAATGATTTATTTTGAATTTCTTATTTGTTGGATTATAAAACTAAAATGATAAATATATTAAAAATTAAACATATTATTTTTCTAATATTAAAATTTATATCTATTTTATGACAATATATGTATTATATAATTAATTACTTTTAAGATATTATATTAGAATTTCAATATTGTTAACTTATAACTTTTATAAATATATATATATATATAGATACATATATAAAACAATAAGTTTATTTGTAAAAATAATTATTTTTCAATTAACAATTTTTATGGAGAATTACTTTAATATTTCTTTAAATTAATCATTTGTATTAATAATTTATTTCTTGTCATAATTATTTTGATTATTTTTAAGTCACTAGATAAGAAATAAGTTGGATAATATTGTTAATAATCATAATAATCGACTTATTTTATAAAATTTAATATATCATATATTGTACATTTTAAATGGATATTGAATATATAATATATTTATTAGTAATTGAGGTAATTAATAAATATTATTATTAAAAACTAACTAACAAAATAATGTTTTACAATGCAATATTCTACTCTACTACTTTATTATTTCAAATTAAAAAAATTACTTGCATAAAAATGTAGAATGTTCAATGAAAAAGTTGGTTTAAAATACAATTATCTTTGTCAAACTAAATTTACATCAGCGTCCCGACAAGAAAAGCTGACATTCTATGGTAGTAATGACAGATGGGTATGGTGGTTTATATTACTAGCCATGTCTTCCTCTATGTACAATGAATCATTTCGATGGACAAAGTCAAAATTTGCACTCGAAACGCAAGCATCTCCATCCACTGAAATGACTTGAATGGGAGAGGGTAGTTGCTTGCAAGCTGCATAAAACTAAAGGCTGACTCTAAGAATCTTCCCATCCCATAGACTAGTGACCCACCATGGAAAGTGCTTGTCACTCAGCATGTTTCAAGGGTTCCTTCTACTCATCATGAGTCCAACCGAACCAACAAAATTAGGGAAAATACTTAATAGATGAATTGTCAAGGTAATGTCTTTCTATCTAATGTAGGTTTTTGTATGAAATTAAAATTTGGATACTATCTTTTGTTTAGTAGTGATGTAATTAATGTCCATGAAGTTCATTAAGGCATTGATGAGAAACTTCCAAAAGGACTTTAAAGCTATCCTAGACAATTTAGTAGGTTGTCATAGTATGAGAACCTCCCAATCAAGCATTTTTTTGATGTTATGCATATTGGAAAGAATGTAACAGAGACACTATGGAAAATATTGGATGGAAGACTCGACAAAGAAAAATTGGTCAAATTTTGTAATGATATTGATGAATCCAATCATGCATTAAATTTTTTCCTTGAATCAAATAGCAATGAAAATCGGATTAATATGAATGTCATTCATTGGTTATTAATGCAGCAGCAAACCGATGCCATATTTGAAGCCATAATTTTATTTTTTTAAAATTCCACATGATTTGTTGCAAACATAAGTAGTCTCATATCAAAGAAAGTTCATTTTGGGTCAATGTTGGAAACGCATGATTGGCATGCCTTCGTCAAGGTAAGTCATGTTCTTCTCTATTTATAATAAATTTGTAAAACATCATGTACTTTTGATTATTTTATTTTATAATATATTGAAAAGGTCATTTTATTATTACTATAGTACATTCTACTTAAATCTCTCCCACACAACTTTGACAACATGAGTGTCAAACACATTATATATGATCTTGGGAAATACATGAGATTAGAAGTGTTATTTTTTATATTTTTTGTATAGATTTTTTTTTTCTTGCTCTTCTTTTTCTATAATTTTTTGTAGAGACTTATTAATATGTTTTTGCATGATGAATATCTTCTAGGTCATTGTCATCTAAAGAAAAATATAAAAAAGACATAAAGAATTGGAAGAGAAAAATTCATCATCTTTTGTGTGTGATGCAAAAGTGTCTACCTTCAAAAAATGTCAATGCACAAGAAAGCTACCTCATACATCTCATTGAGGAGATTGAATTGTGTGGACCTATACCAACTAGATCAATTTGGATGGTTCTAGTGGATATATGAAAATTTACTCACACGTTGTAAGTAGCAGTAAATGAAATTTCATATCATTTTTATAATATAAAATTATAAATAAGAAATACATTCAATATTGATGATATTATGCAAAAAATGCAAGGCATTGAATTTAATCTAGCACCCAAAGAAGAGGACAAACAAAAAGGCTTCAAGCAAGACTATAAAGTAGTGATTTCCTACCACTACACAGATTCTAGTGGCCAGAGAGATGTAGAAGATTCTAGTGCATCGATTCACACACAAGTAAATAGGCCTA
The DNA here is from genome assembly GCA_028749045.1 of Cupressus sempervirens. Taxonomy (NCBI): domain Eukaryota; kingdom Viridiplantae; phylum Streptophyta; class Pinopsida; order Cupressales; family Cupressaceae; genus Cupressus; species Cupressus sempervirens. Next base: position 600,242,487 of record CM053791.1, on the reverse strand, counting down.
ATGAATAATAACATAAATAGATAACTCTATGAAAAATAATCTATTTGATGATATATTTGAACAATGATAACAATGCATGCATGACATTTCATTGCAACCTTCTACTCCAAGCACAAATCTTGTTCATGATAATGAAGGCCTTGATGTGCATCACAATGATATAGGTACATATTCAATTTCTATTAAAAATTAATTATGTAATTATTAATCAAATTTAAAACATCTTAAATTACAATTTGTATAACCTTTATTTGATAAATTTTTAGTATGTCAAGCATGATGTTAGCATTGAGAATCTTGAGGTTGGGGTGGAACAAAATGTGATAGCAGATGATGTGGCAATATCCGGTAAAGAAAAATCCTTGTTATGTTCTTTAAATTAATGAAATACTTATATTTTTAAAAAAATTTAGAATTAAACCCATTTATTTATTATTGTATGGGTGTATCAGCCTTGTCCTTGAAAAAAGAAGAGGAAGCCTCAGGAGAATGTCTAAGATAGTCACGATGTGCTTATTATCCTTTATCTTCAACAAAAGAAGAAATGAATGTTAAAAACCTTGTTTGATGATGAATGTGTTAATGAATTTTTATGAATGTTTCTTAGTAATGAATTTATGTCATGTTATTGAGTATTTTTATGTGAATGTAATGATAGACATGTTCACAAATTATTGATGAATGTATATACATATTAATGAATTTTATGTGAATATAATGATTCATGCGATCACAAATTATTGATGAATGTTTATATGTAGTAATTAATTTTATGTCATGTTAATGAATGTTATGTGATTATAATGATTCAATAATATACTTCTAAAATGAATGAATGAAATATTTACTTAGTTGTTAATGGGGAATTTGGAGTGATTGTAGGGGGGAGAGGCCAAATGAGCTTCCACCTTCATGTGGTTGGCCTTGTTAACTAGAGAATATGAAAGGATTCTCGAAACCAAGTGAAGTTCAAACTAAACCTATCAAAACTAAACAACGATACATGGTCCCATCAATTCTTCCCAAATGCCTTACTAGCTTGACACATGAATAAACCTTCACTAAATCATCATAACAATTTCTAAATAGGATTAGATGGATCAAAATTAGTTTCTGATTACAAAGGCTTTATGAACAAAATCCCAATGGAACCTTCACGATTTCCATCATAGTCTAATTTGAATGTCATACTATGACTGTGGTATAACAATGATAAACGAAAGAATCCAAACCTTCCCAACACACACTTCAAACCAAATAAATAACCTCAAAGAACTTCAAGGTCAATCATAGTGTTTTGTTCCCAACCATACAAATTTGACCTCTTATGAAGCAATATATTACTATGACTGTCACTATCATGGTCAAAGACAATATGATCATATTTTTTCTACACAGGGACTCAAAACAACTTAAAAGCCATTTTATATCCAATGTGAGGGTCCATATCATTAAACTTCATGGAATAATAAGAGACTGTCATTTCCTCCATGTTGATGTAGAGTTGTCTAATTGACTATCATTTCTTCCATGTTAATTTAGACATGTCTAAGATTCTTCCTTGCAATTGTGAATATTCCATCTTGCTCGCTACTCTTCATCTAGTTAGATATCTTCATTTTCATCATCCCAGTTGCATAAATCTACAAACTCACCAAGTATGCCACCCAAAGAAACCCTTCTATCTTGGTAAGAAAAACGTACCCAATCTTCATTCTTGGAGCATAAACAACCTCAATGATATTTTTATGACCCATCACCAACAACATTAATGCATCCTTTTTGCTAAGATCATTTCTTCTACCAAATTGTCACTTACCTCATGCCATTCATTTTTGCATTGTAAGTCTTCATTTACCATTAAGGTTACATCATTAGCTTCCATATCCTTCCCCTCACTCAAAGGAATCATCATACTCAAGCCCTATAGGACTTGCTTCCTTATTTTCCTCACTAGCACCTTTGTCTTCCACATCTACTTCAACACCTTGAACCTCTTCAGCACTAGGTTCTTCATATTATTCACCATCCATCACTACATAAACATCTTGAACTAGCTCATTTTCACATTATTCATCCTTTTATTGCTTCAAACCCATCTTCCTTTGCATGGCATCAATCCTCATTATCTATCTCTTTCTTGGTAGTATAGCTCTACCTCCTTTCCTCACACAATTTTTTCCTCTTCTTGTCTTTCGCTCATTTCAACTTTCCATTACTCAACGATCCCTTCAATGCACTTTTATATCAATTGAAACATATAAATATGCTTTAAATGCTAATGATAAGTGTAATTTCCTCTAGAATAGAATTCCTTAGTGACTTAAATGCAAAAATTTAGGAATGAAATATATGGTTTATGGAGGGTCCTCTTGCATGAGGCATTTTTTATTTGTAGGTTTTTCCCAAGGATGGTTCCATTCATATATTTCATCTTACAATGATAAAAGTATTCTTCTAAGATTTGGAAATTATTTTTATAAGATAAATCATCTAGATTGTGCTTCCTTATGAAGTCCACTAAATATGTTATGGAATCAAATTTGAATTTTACGAATAGAGATATAACTATAGTTTTATGATTTAAAATTATTACACTCATCTTCTTGTTTTGACTAATATAACACTTATCATGAGGCTTTGACATCTTTTATAGACCAATACAATCTACTAAAACCAACCTCAACCTTTGTAACTACCCTATAAACATAATAGATTGATTTTGTTTCTTAATCCCTTATGTTGCGAATTTGACAACTTACTAGGGTATAATTTAGTGGCTAATATTCATAAATTGGCTAATTTTAGAATTTTTTGGCTAGTATTTTGGCTAATAATTTAAGATTTGATACAACCTAAATTGCCATAGTTTTATAAAATTCAATTCTAGAATATTTAAAATCGCTCAATAATTTATTTTATTGAAAAATTTAAACTCAAATATTCGCCACAATATTCATTACATGAATAGATTTGAGTAACCTAAATATAATATATTATTGGAGAGATTAAATTGAACTAACCAATAATTATCATAATTATTAGTTAATTTAGGGATATATCATGAATATTTATTATTCACTATTGATTTAAAGTATATGTAACAATTCTCATAACATTCCACAAGGTAAAAAAAAGTTCAATTTTGATTTGTAATATTCCATGGTGATTAATGAACTTCCTATTATTATTGAGATTCGTCAATATTTTATACAAAAACAATTATGATTCAAAAATAATCGCCAAAATGAATCATATTTAGAATAAAAAATTGAGAGTTTTGCCAATATAAATAATTTTGTTTTTTCAAAATAATGAAATATTCGCCAATATTTTATATCTTTTTTTGGAAGTGGCTTTCTTAAAGTTTACCCTACAACTTACACCATTTTTGCAACTTTAACATGTATTTCTTATTCCATTACATCAAATAGCCTCTTATTACCCCTTCATACTGAAACATCAACTAAATTCTAAAGCTATCCCTGAACCCATCCATTAGCCCTTGTTAGGCCCATTTGCCCATATTGGTAACCTTGAACATTTTGACACATTTTTATCCAAACTTCATTCAAATGGCTCTAATGGCCATGGTTACTTTGGATTTCTTTGATAAAATGATAGGGATCAAGCACTCTCCCCATAAAAATGTTGAAAGCACCATTATTGCACATAATCCTATCTTTAATCGATATATTGAAGAATGTGTGGTGAGTCATGTGTTCGTTCTCAAACCTAATTACATTTTTAAGGAGATTACATTTAGATATTGACAATTTTGTCAAGCATCATGGAATTTTTTTTGTATTTTGCAAAAAATTAAACACAAACCATTTTAGACCTCATTCAATAGGTGCAATATGATTTGAAAATGTTCCAAATACCTAAAAACACTAAATCCTAACTTTACCCCCTTGACAAGTTTGATCATGATGGCTTATATATGTAACTCAAGCCAATGGTTTTAAAATTTGGGTCATTATTACATATCACTTGATCCATAAATCTATATTTTGGATTAATTTATTTCATCCTTCTTGGTTTCAAGAACTGTAGAAGGAGGCCCTAGTTCAATATGCAATCTCAATTAATATGCCTAGGACATCAAGTGGAGCTAAAAAATATAACATGTTTGCATTTTTTCAGCTACACCTATTGTCCATGTATATGGAATGTTATTGCAGGTACATTCTCGATTCAGAGTGGTTTAATCTTATTTTGGATGGGAGGGAGAGAAATCAAAGACATGGTTGCTTAAGTGGCTACAGATAATGATTCTTCACTATTTACATTCTATTGTTGAGTTCCTTTTTTTGACAATTGCTACATTCTACATTTTGATGTTACTAAAAGTAATGTTTTGTTTCCTTTGTTGAAATGTGTCATGCCTTCATTCACTAAAATTGATCTCTGCTAGTTGCAACCATATTGGTAACATGTTGATCTTAGTCTTCTTAAAGTTGTTGTTATAATGCTAATTAATCATGGTTTTTTTGTATTTGGTTGCAGGGTATTGAGAAACAGAACTGATAAACTTAAGTTGGAGTGTTTGAGTTTGACAATATTGATACTTAAGGTATGTTACTAAACTAACAATCCCTTTTTTTTAATTTATGATCTAGTTCAAACATTAGTGGTTTTATCATCCATGTTAAAAGCATTTTAGTTATAACTTATTTTCGCATCATGTCATTATTGTCTCCCACAGGCATTATTGTCATTATTGGAGATGGAATGCTTGAACTTTGAAGTCTCAAACATGGTTTGAGCTCTTTTGTAAAATGACAGGGATCAATCACTCTCCCCATAAAAATGTTGAAAGCATCATAATTGCATGTAATCATATCTTTAATCGATATATCGAAGAATGTGTAGTGAATCTTGTGTTTCTTCTCAGAATGTTTGTTTCACTTACTCTTTCATAGAAATCTTAGTTATTTTATATAAAAATAAATTAGCTTGCAATATGTGCAGGATTTTGTCACAAGGTGAATAGATACTTTCTTACCAAGAAGGGCCAGGTTGGAAGAAGCTGCTAGAAGATGTTATTTGAAGAAGGTGTTTATTCATCCTAATTATTCTCAAGTAGCATTTAACTCAAATTAAATATGATTAGAAATTGATACTAATCAAGTGCTTGAGTCTAATTTTCCATTATAAACTTTTTTTAAAAGTAAACAAAAAGGTTTTATTTTACCAAATTCATGCATTTTTATGTTTATTAGGAATCTTCTATGTTTTGATATGCATTTGTAGGCATTTGAAGGCATTTAGAGTGAGAATCAAAAAAAGTTGCAAAATTGACAAAAAAAAGTTACATCATGCAACAATTTTTGTTGCTGAGAAACTTTTGGATTTCCAAACAATTGTAAACATTGCATAGTAATAAAATTTGTTTCATGACAACTTTTTTTGGTGACATGCCTAATCCAGTTGAATGACTCCTGTAGCTCTTCCTACTCCGTAATTCCAACAATCTCATATGGCACAAATGACCGGCAGGTTTGTCTTTTTGTGGCCTATATAATTGTCCCCATTATGGTTGGATTGAATCCAATTGGATCTAGTCTGATTGGATCCTTGTGGATATGTACATGTCACTTGCCATCTAGTCAGCACCATGTGGTTTTGACTAGATTCAGTCCCTTTGGAAGCAGTCTGGTTAGATTCAGCCTCATGAAATGAAGAAAATTATCCCCTAAGCTGACACAAATCCGTGCTTTTACCCTAAACTATGCCTTTCATCAAAATCTTGATGCTTACTAGTTGCTATTTGGACAACACCTACCATCGATGGCATGAAAAATTTGTCAACAAAAATCTCACTATCATCGGTATTTCGACATAGCTTGTCATCAAGAGCATGGTAAGCTTGTCGATAAAATTTTCCTAAACATCGATCTTTTGACCAGAACAAACATCGATAACAATTTCATAATTGGCGAACATTTGACATTTCCTACTAGTGGTCTGAGGCCACCCCATTATAGAGATTGGGATGATTTTTGACGGAGTGGTCTATTGATATATCGAAAACCCTAGATTATGTTGAAATTTTGATGAAATTATATCGACGATATTTTTTGACCTTTAAGTGTTGAAATATCGATCAAAGATCATCAAAAAATATGTCAAAGTTACTAGTGCTAGGATTACATTTATTAGAAATTCTAAGGGACCTATGAGGGTTCTCCCCAAGCTCGCCTTAAGAGTACACCACATGGACTTGGTGTTCAATATAGGATTTCTTAGAAGTTATAATAGTGTTAGTAGGGGCCTTTTAGAAATTTTTACCCAATTTTGGGCAGGTTAACCAACAAGGACCAAATGGGAGGTTTTTTTTTAGCTTTATGGGTTGGTTTCTTAGAGAATGTTTCAACAAGATTATTGGGCGGTTCAAGAGAGGTTGTAAATTACAAATGAAGAAAAAGATTGTTATTTCCTCCCACTAAACTTCAGAACTTCATCTCCCATCATAGAGTAAGGTCTTCTTATTATAATAGCCACACACCCATTTCTAAAAATCATTTCTTGATAGAGGCTCAAGTTTCATTAATTCCATCGATGGATAAGGAAAGGTTATTTTTCCTATGTTGTAATTTAACTTCTCTATTTTTTATATTATACAAAACCAAAACTTACATCTTTTAGAAATGTCTGTTAGACAACATCATTAATAAAAGGAAAACATTTCGATATTTTAAATGAATTGATTGTAATATGCAATTTAAACATAAATAATACATAATAATTAATTCAATATGGTTTCCTAAACCAAGGTTAAGTACAATTTTATTTTATGTTGAAAGTAATGTTCTTTATGCAATAATCTCATGATTCTTCATCAACGCGGCTAGATCCTATAGAAGTAAGTAAAAAACAAAGACATTACTATAATATTGAATGAATCATGCACATAATCATATTGAATTTAAAATTAGAGTAAAAAGAATCAATTTTTTTCTATCATGAGATTTATTCTAAGTGGTGTATATGAAATCCATATCATTCATACCCAACACTATCAAGGATCTAGCCTCCTCTACCTTAGCCACACTCTCACCTTCCACTTATGACCAACCAGACACACTCAAAACCACACCAATGTAGTCAATATCCAAAATAACATGATAAATGAATGAACATTAATTTTCATATCAATGTACATGGCACCTTATCATATATACATGTAATTGAGAAACTAAATCATTAATAATGACATTGTAAAATCTAAACATTCAAATGCATCATCAATCTAACATTATCAAGGTACTTATACAATATTCACTCATCTTCATGCATATATACCCATGTAGTAATCAACATTAAAATATGTCAAGATCATAGTGAATCCTTAAAATACACCACCATCATCATCATGTATCAATTTATCATGTAAGTAAAATGAAAGCTAAATAGGGTACCATCATCAATTGCGCCACAATAAAACATTGAATAAGAAACACATGACCAAAGAACATAATCTCCTAGTCAATTGTGTCGTAACTTATTGACTAATGTTTGAGTCGAGCAACATATTGACCAGAAGTCTATGTCAAACATCATGTCAAATAACATTTGACTTAGAAGACCAATACCCATAGAAGCTAAGCAAGGTCCACTAACCAAGTTGACTAAGTCAAAGAGTGTTAGAGACTTCTTGCAAAGTAGAAGTTGCACAAGGTGGGTCATGATAGTGATTTTGGAAATCATGTATGTCTTCATGACATAAGATCCAGTAATTTATCATTTGGTTTCAAGTTATAGGTAGTACAAGCTTCTGTGTATGAGAATTACAACTATTTTTGACTCTTCTCCATCTCAGTATCATCCTTTGAATCTTGAAGGTTCATTATTTCTAACTATTTTATAGTTGCATAAGATGCCAATTGGAAATTGTGATCATCATTTATGTTTCCCTTTGTTCGCAACTTTTTTGGTGTTCATTATGTGTTTCTCTAGCATCTTTAGTTCTTCATCATTGGGGATTCTCTTCTTGGAAAAATTACTCACTCCTCTTTAGGCTTTAATTTTATATCCAATGACTCGTCTATTAACATCTATAAAAAATTTAGTTTCACATTTAACAATGCATTCTCTTCTCACGACAAAATGGTTATAGATAGTTTGTAGAAGAATGTCCAATATGTCTCAAACATAGTTTTTTCTTTACAAACAATTACCATCATGGTTTATGGAGATTCATTTAATTAAACCAATCCTTTCCCTTGCTTGTGTTAAGGATTTTAGTGTAGAAGATGACCTACTTTGGTTTATGAGTGGGGTTGGCATCACGTCAGCCTTAACAAACTATTTATTCATATGTTCTTATAGATGGAGACAGTATCTATTCAAGAAACAATGGGATATTTAAGAAGTCAATAATATGCTCTTGTAGTGTAATAATAAATTGAATTTATTGATACAATTTAATCATTTCTATAAATTTCTAATTTTATATTAATGAATTATGGGGTTCACCTATAGAGTCTTTATTGAAGGGGCAAATCCCAAACCACATGCATTCATATTTAGGGGTATAAAATGGACAAAAATAAGGCAAAATATTGAGTAGGCGGTGGCAGTTTAGATAGGAAAAGGATGGAGTGTATTCCTAGGTACTGGAGGGGGGTGACAAAGAAGGTGCTTGGCACACTATTTTTTGAAAATAGGAAGATTCTTTTGTATGTTACAAACACATGTGCTATGATTCAGGTTCACTAGATGAAATATTACCTCAAAAAATATTATAATATTATTTATATGTAATAATATCATATACTGTTTATAATAAGAAACTATATAATTGTTGAAAATAAATTATATTTTTTAATATTTAAATGAACATGAAAAATAGTCTAAATCAATATTAAATTTAAAACTGACATTTTAATATTTGTATTTTACTAACATTATCTTGTGTTTCAGAATTATTAGATTTAATTATCAAACCTTTATATTTGTTAGTATGATAGCCTCTCCTCTCATCTTAGAAAGGAAACTAAACCCTATTTATCAAATTGGAATATCTAGAATTTCTTTTTCAAACTTAAATAGTACATGCAAATCATAAAGTTTAATTTGTTATAATATGTGACATAGACATTTACCAAAATTTAAAAAATTACAGGATATAAAGCCATAAAAAGTGCACTCCCAATAAATCTGATGTTTCACTGTACGTGAAACGCAAGGTAATGTGCACTAGGATTCCAAAAGACTTAAAGCAAAGAAAAACGCAATAGATATTCTATCATTGCATGTACACAATTTCTAATATCATCTGGTTAGGAGATCGTAGGAGATCCCTAACTTGAAAAGCCAAAAAAAGGCAATATATATCCCATCATTGCATGTATTCAAACCCTATATTTAATATGTATGCGAAGAAGAAAGGGGTGAAGTATTAGACACAGATAGCATAGATCCCATAGAAATACATGCACTATTAACATAAATAGGTACAACATGTATCAATTAAGTGTCATCAACAAGATCATGAGAAAATTCAGTACATGCAGCATAACCTCTAAAGCACTATGGTAGCTAGAGAAATCATGTAAACAACACAACTGTAAAGGTGTCATTTCATCGACCGTTGCGGCCTCTTCCTTCATCAACTCTTCCTCTACCAGAAAGAGCATCACCAGCTTCTCCCACAGCTGCAGTGACGACGGTGCCGGCCAACAGGGTCAAAATTGCTTTACCCCGCTTAACAACCTTCTTTAGAGCATGCTTGGCTGTGCTTGGCTTGTAAATTTGTGAGATGCCATGTTGGGACAGATTATGCATATCAATTATAGCACAATTCATGTCCAGTTCGACATTACATGTAACCCTTGTACACCGATATTTCCACTCTTTACGCTCCTCGTTGCACAGCGAGCAACTGTATTTTCCCCTATCCTGATTAGTATTAAGGTGCAGGTCATGATCATGACCGCTGTACCTGAACTGCAGGGGCGTTTCGAGGCACAGTGGGTGAACCTTCCAACCCGTGCTCGACTCGAAGAGGAAGCCTCGAATCAACACTCCGCACACATTACAGTCGTGCCGCAGAAGAGTCGTTTTGCGAAACGTGAGGGAGCCCTGGGGAAAAACGCCATGGACGATTTCGTCATCCGAAGCACCGCAAATCTTGTGTAACACAAATTCGGGGCACAACGGGCACTCATACCCGGTATTTGCTCCCCATCCTTTACAGCCACTGCATTTGTAAGAAGTCAGTTCTTCTGTGTAACGGAGCTCATGCTCGTGGCGGTTAGGATTGGGAACCTCTCTTACTTCTCCCATGGCTTTAACCCGAAAAAGCTGTGACCAAGGAATTGACACGGGTTTCAAGATAAACTAAAGCTCTAAAGATGGGACTTAATGGAGAAGGAAACGAAATGGTCATCCAGCCAAAGAATCTATCTCCTCCATTCACTATATAGGCACGGGCAAGCATTTCCGGTAAGTCGTGCGTTTTAGTTAGGGTTTAGGCAATGCCGGCATTTCCCTGTGGTGACGCAACTGTGGTAACGTAAGCGATGATGTATGCAATGTGGCGTGTGCCCACCCGTGACCAACGAAGACTCCTTTCATATTTCAATCGAGACGTGTGCAGTGTTGCTGGGTATTTTTGTCATATTTGGGTTTGCAAATGGGGTTCCAAGCTTTGGGTTTAATTATGCAGGAAACTCTACCTTCAGGCTGGACTAGTACTGGGATGGGTGACCTCCCGGGAAGTCCCAGTGCTTCACCCCTGTCAGCATCACCTAGATCCAGTGAGTGCTAACGGTTCCATTTATTCTCATGAGAGATGAATTCATTTAAATCACTACTCATAAACATAGGTCAATAAGTGTGACACAAAATCACATAGATATCAATATCACAATCATAAGGTAATGCTTAATATATGAGAATATATTCAATTTCAATATCACAATCATAAGGTAATGCTTAATATATGAGAATATATTCAATTTATCAATTCATTTTGCTGTTTTAGTAATCTATTTACATTTTATTATCACAATCATTATGAAACTAAAGTTTAAAAAAATATTGATTTATTTTGAATTTCTTATTTGTTAGATTATAAAAATAAAATGATAAATATATTAAAAATTAAACATATTATATCTATTTTATGACAATATATCTAATACATAATTAATTATTTTTAAGATATTATATTAGAATTTCAATATTATTAACATATAACTTTTATAAATATATATAGATACATATATAAAACAATAAATTTATTTGTAAAAATAATTATTTTTCAATTAACAAATTTTATGAAGAATTACTTTAATATTTCTTTAAATTAATCATTTGTATTAATAATTTATTTCTTGTCATAATTATTTTGATTATTTTTAAGTCACTAGATAAGAAATAAGTTGAATAATATTGTTAATAATCATAATAATAATAATAATAATAATAATAATAATAGACTTATTTTATAAAATTTAATATATTATATATTGTACATTTTGAATGGATATTAAATATATAATATATTTATTACGCCGAGAGGCGTTCTATACAATGGCAGCACAAATGCCCAGCACGGGAATATGCCAAGATTCCTTGTCAATAAAAAAGAATTGGGAGCAGTTACAAACTTCCAAATTAAATATTAAAAAAGAATTTCCGAAATAATAGCTGGCCGAAATAATAGGAAGCCAAATGGAGGCCGAAATAATAGGCCCAAAAAAGTAGGGCCCGAAAAAGTAGGACCCGAAAAAATAGGGCCCGAAAAAATAGGGGCGAAATAATCTCAATATGATTTTTATTTTTTTTAAATATAATTTTGCATGCACATTCATGCTTACTTTTTGCAGGGAGTGGGGGAATTTGAAACAAATTCGTGGAATGTGAAGAGATGTCTGTTGGAGGATATGAGGAGCCTCTCAAAAGTTATAAAACCAAGGCTCCTCATTTCATTTTCATTTTATGTTTTTGCAGGAGGGAAGAGGTGGAGGTTATTGGAGGATTAGATTGGAGTTTTTGAATAGGAGTAAATTGAAGTTTTGGAGTAACATTTTTGCAGGTGAGATTTCTATTTTTTATTTACATTTTCATTTAGATGTAGATGTAGATGTAAATTGAAATTCAAAATTAGTTATAATATTCTACTTTGATTTAGATTTCAATTTTAATTAATTTCAATTTGGTTGGCTCTCCTCCACAACAAACAATGTATTGTGTATTTAATGGGTGCATTGGAATGCAAATTATCAGCCTAATGGCCAATCTCCAGTTTCCTCCACAAGGAAACCAATCTTTGGAAAGATCCCTCTTCCGAACCGAAAGGATGTGGCAAATTTCTTTCCTCCCCAGCCTCTGAAAATAGAGGAAATTCCCAATATAGTTGCTGATTTTCGAAATGCTGCCAGGAATGCAATAGATGCAAGTATTTTTTTTATTCTGATCTATCTTGGTTTGAAGAAGAGAATGTTCCTTTTGTTGACATAATTAGTCCTTTTACGAACAGGGTTTGATGGTGTTGAGATCCATGGGGCGCATGGGTACCTTGTGGACCAGTTCATGAAGGATAGCGTGAATGATCGAACAGATGGCTATGGCGAAACATTGAAGAATCGTTGCAGATTTGCACTTGAAGTTGTGGAAGCAGTGGTGGAGGAAATCGGAGCAGAGCATGTGGGAATTCGGCTTTCTCCATTTTCGGATCATGCAGAAGCGTATGACTCAAATCTAGAGGCACTAGGACTTCACATGGCGGAGGCTCTGAATAAATATAAGATATTGTACGCTCATTTCTTTGAGCCCAAGATTGATAATTCGCAGACGACAATAGCGAGTGAAAAGAGCCTGATTCCCATAAGAACAGCATTCAAGGGAACATTTTTGGCTACAGGGGGTTATGATCGGATGATGGTAACGAAGCTATTTCCAGTGGCAAGGCAGATTTGATTGCTTATGGCCGACTATTCTTGTTAACTGATATTTCTATTGTATATTCTCATGCTCAGCACGGGAAGTTTTAATCTATATAGTTTATTTTGTGCATTTAGTGCACAAAATAAAGAATGCATATGCAATCAATTTTTTTATCAATCTTTATGATAGCTTTTTTTTTTAAATAGAAAATAAAAAATAGAAAATAGAAATTATTCTTTTATGTATGTAGAAAAAAATTAGAAAGATTTTATGTATGTTAAAAATTAAAAGAATTCTATATACATCTAGATTTTTTGAAAAGAATTCTATTTACATCTAGATATTTTGATTGAAATAACCATAATGTAAAAACAAAATATAAAATAGAAATGTTAATATATGTATGTAGAAAAAATTAGAAAGATTGCATGCATCTAAAAAAATTCTATTTACATCTAGATTTTTTTAGAATGGAAAAAAATGGATAATAGAAATATCAGTTGCATGTTTGTAGAAATAAATTAGAAAAACATGTATCTAGAAATTAAAAAGATTCTATATGTGTCTAATTTTTAGATTTTACTTTATTCTAAACTAATTATTGATGGAAATATATTTTAAAAATATTTATGTAGTTTAAAAGTTTAGATTTTAATTAATTTGTATGCAAATAGGAAAAAGAATAAATATTTTATATATATGTAGATTAATTTCTATTTTTAAAATTTACAAGTAAATGAGTACTTTATTCATTTAAAGTAAACAAGTTTTTAAGTAATATATTTTTATTTTAGAAATATATTAATCATAATGTTCATTTTATTATTACTTATTTAATATACTTACTCTCAAATCTAAGACAATAGAAATGATATTTTATTAACTTTGAAATAGGGAAGTGTTAAGCAAGTTCGTTTACAAAAATACCAAAAATATATTTGGTCTTTGATCAAATTGGAGTTAATATTAGAAATATAAATATGATCATTAACAATTAAGCTAAATTCAGTTCAAAACAATAATATTATTTAAATTTAAATTAAATTTTTTTTGAAAAGAATTCTATTTACATCTACATATTTTGATTGAAATAACCATAATGTAAAAACAAAATATAAAATAGAAATGTTAATATATGTATGTAGAAAAAATTAGAAAGATTGCATGCATCTAAAAAAATTCTATTTACATCTAGATTTTTTTTAAATGGAAAAAAATGGATAATAGAAATATCAGTTGCATGTTTGTAGAAATAAATTAGAAAAACATGTATATAGAAATTAAAAAGATTCTATATGTGTCTAATTTTTAGATTTGACTTTATTCTAAACTATTTATTGATGGATATATATTTTAAAAATATTTATGTAGTTTAAAGTTTAGATTTTAATTAATTTGTATGCAAATAGGAAAAAGAATAAATATTTTATATATATGTCGATTAATTTCTATTTTTAAAATTTACAAGTAAATGAGTACTTTATTCATTTAAAGTAAACAAGTTTTTAAGTAATATATTTTTATTTTAGAAATATATTAATCATAATGTTCATTTATTATTACTTATTTAATATACTTACTCTCAAATCTAAGACAATAGAAATGATATTTTATTAACTTTGAAATAGGGAAGTGTTAAGCAAGTTTGTTTACAAAAATACCAAAAATATATTTGGTCTTTGATCAAATTGGAGTTAATATTAGAAATATAAATATGATCATTAACAATTAAGCTAAATTCAATTCAAAACAATAATATTATTTAAATTTAAATAAAATAAGCCATGTTTACTTTGAAACATCAAACAACTAATTAACTAATACAATAATTAAAATAAATGAATCTATTATGACATAGAAAAATATTTTCGAACTATAATTTCTTTGTTTTTGAATCAATATGAGTTTTTTTTTCTACTTGAAAAGATAAACCATCCTAATTGTCATCCTTAGTTAACCCTAACAACAACCCCTACCTTAGCCCTAGCCCCAACAATGATGTACAATATAACTATAATCCAACATTAAACTATAATTATAGCACTAAAACATATCCCTATTGATATTCTAAACTCTAATCATAACGAAAATCTTAGTCCAAACCATAATCTAAACCAAAAACCTACACACTAATATTGGTTATAGTCCTAACCCTAAAATCTAACCCTTAACCATAATGTAAAAACAAACTCCAAAATATTGATCAAAATCCTAAACCTACCTATATGGATAACCATGATATTAAACTCTAAATCCAGTCCCAAGGTCCTAACCATAGTGTAAACCTACAACCAAACTCTTAAAAAATTTACTAATCCCTGATCCTAATCACATTCCCAACTTTAAACTTGAACCATAAACCATAGTTGTAACCATAATCATAAACTTAAACAAAACCCTAACCCTAAAGGTACAATCATAAGATTAATAATAGCTTAGACCCTAATCCTAGCACAAACCACAATCATGACCAAATATAAATCTTCACCTTACCCCTAATCATAATTTCAATGTTAACCCTAACATTAGTTTCAATCCTACCATGATATGAACCCTAATATAGACTTCACCTTGATCCTCACCCTAATCTTAAGTCTAATTAAACCCTGACTAAAACCTAATCTAAATGATATATCTAACTATAATCCTAACTTTAATTATCATACAATCCAATGCTAACCCTCATGTATATTTAATCCCTAATCTTAACTCTAAATATTCTATAAACTCTAGAATTGACCTTGATTCTAACCATAACCCTAAAATCTAAATTGTAACCATAGCACAAAAGGTGGGGACCCCCACTACATGGCACAATTCTGGGTCTTGGAGCCTCGCGAAAGCACTACAGATTGAGGAAATGTCAGAAAGGTGATATGTAGTAGCATGACGCAATTTTGGGCTTTAGAGCATTGCAGAAACAATGCAGCGTAAGGAGGCGCTAGAATGGAGACTCATGGAAAGAAGATGAAAGACATTCATGTTGCTAGCAAAAAACTATGAAAAGAGATAACATGATGTCTTAACCTCCCACAAAAAATGCAAGGTTGATCCCAAGGGGGAATTTGGTTTCCCCAAAAATGAATGATGGTCATCGATGAAGGTCTTCCTCTCGAAATAGACGACATAGATGCATCGTGAATCCTCACCAATGAAGGATTAAATCGCAACCGTCGATGTAGATTCTCCCCTCAAAAAGGATGACTGAGATGCAACAAGGAAACTCCTCCCAATGAAGGATTAAGTCACATTCATCGATCAAGATTCGCTTTATTTCCAATGGATGATTAAGATGTAGTGAAGAGATTCCTCCCAACAAACGAAGAAGATAGCACAAAAGGTGTGAACCCCCTCCATGTGGCACAATTTTGGGTCTCAAAGACTCATGAAAGAATTGTGGAGTGAGGAAATGTTGGAAAGGCAATGCGTGGTAGCATGATGCAATTTTGGGCTTCAGAGAATTGAAGAAACAATGTAGCATGACAATGCATCAGAATGGAGATGCATGGCAGCATCTTGTGCAATTCTAGGCTTTAGAGTGTTTCGAAGACACTAGCGTATAAAGAAAAGTTAGAATGGGAATGCATGGCAACATCTTGCACTTTTGGGAAGATGGGAAGATAGCTCGTGAAGAAATAAGAGTTATCGAATCTCGCAGCATGAATCAACCCAACCAAGAAAAAATGATCCAGCATGGTCAATGAAGAAATCGAGCCAACACAAAATGTTAGCCGCCAAATTTAGCGATGTTAACCCTCTGCAAAGAACCTATCCCATTTAAGGTCTCTCAGATCAGACATCAGTGATGGGTTGAATAGGGGGAAAAAATAGCACACAATGCCCTCCTAAATGAAATTCTAAATGTAACACTAATAACCATGGTCCTACTTCTTTCCCTAATCTTATCCATGAGCGTGGGAATATACATATTATTATATAGGGCACCTTATATAATAATAAATATAATCTAAAATCCCAACCCTTACTCCCCTCCTAAATATAACTGTGACCATAAGAAAACTTCTAAATATAACCCTTCCTCTAACTCTAGCCTTAACCATGAGCATAACCCTAGCCTTAACCATGAGCATAACCCTAGCCTTAACCATGAGCATAACTCTAACTCTAGATCTGACTCTACCATAATTGGACACTAACCCTAACCCTAACCTTAATTTTGATCCTAACTCAAACCCTAACCCTAACTCTAACCTTAACCTTGATTCAAACCTTAACCCTAACCCTAACCCTGGCCTTACTATAACCCTAACCCTAATCATAACCATAACCATAACTCTAACCCTAACCTTAACCATGGCCATAACTCTAACCCTAACCTTAACCATAAACATAACTCTAATCTGACCCTTAACCATAACTCTAATGATAACCATAACCATAATTCTATCCTTGACCTTAACCATAGCTCAAACCCTAACCCTAAATCCAACCCTAACCCTAATGCTAACCCTAACCCTAATTCTATCCCTAAGGTTAACATTAACTGTAATGTTAACTTTGTCCCTAACCATATATCTATGTATGACTATAACATTTTACATTACAATATCCCAAAAAAAAATAAAAATTATCTAAATTAAATTCCTTATATTAAATTAAAAGATATATTTGACTCAAACCCTATCCCTAACCCTATCCCCACTATAACCCTAACCATAACCATAATGATGACTGTAACCATAACCTTAACCATGAGCATTACTCTAAACCTAACATTAACCATAAGCATAACTCTACCCCTAACTCTAACCCTAATTCTAACTCTACCATAATTGGATTCTAACCCTATCCCTAACCCTAACTATAAGCATAAGTCTAACCCTAGCCTTAACCATGAGCATAACTCTAACTTTGGATTTTACTCTACCATAATTGGACTCTAACCTTAACCCTAACCTTAATTTTGATCCTAACTCAAACCCTAACCCTTTAAACTCTAACCTTAACCTTGACTCAAACCTTAACCCTAACCCTAACGTTAGCCTTACTATAACCCTAACACTAACCCTAATCATAACCATAACTCTAACCCTAACCTTAACCATGACCATAACATTAACCCTAACCTTAAGCATAAACATAACTCTAATCTAAACCATAACCATAACTCTAGCAATAGCCATAACCATAACTCTATCCCTAACCTTAACCATAGCTCAAACCCTAACCCTAACTCCAACCCTAACTCTAATGCTAACCCTAACTCTAATTCTATCCCTAAGGTTAACATTAACTATAATGGTAACTTTGTCCCTAACCATATATCTATGTATGACTATAAAATTTTACATTACAATATCCCAAAAATAAAAAATATATTTTTAATCTATATTAAACTCCTTATATTAAATTTTTAAAAATATTTTGAAGCATAATTTTATACTAACTTCATACAACTCTAATTAAAAATTAATTAACAATTTTCTAGTAACCTTATCAAAATAAAAAATAAAAAGTAAATATTTTTCCTATTGCGCCACGACTGCCACTAGCTATATATACCTCTATATATATTACGCCGAGATTAATCGTTCTCGAGGCGCCTATTTTTATTTTCATTAATCCCAACTTCGATTAAAATAACTTTGGGATTAAATAAAAATAGGTGCCTCGAGAACGATTAATCTCAGCGTAATATATATAGAGGTATATATAGCTAGTTAGTAATTAAGTAAGATAATTAATAAATATTATTATTAAAAATTAATTTACAAAATAATGTTTTACAATACAATATTCTACTCTACTACGTTATTATTTCAAATAAAAAAAATTAATTGCATAAAAATGTAGAATGTTCAATGAAAAAAGTAAGTTTAAAATATAATTATCTTTGTCAAACTAAATTTACATCGGCATCCCGGTAGGCAAACCTGACAGTCTATGGTACTGATGACAGATGGGTACGGTGGTTTATATTAGCAGCCATGTCTTCCTCTAAAGATGGACAAAGTCAGGGTTTGCACCCAGAGCACAAGCGTCTCCATCCTTGAAATGACTTGAATGGGAGAGGATAGATGCTTGCCAGCTACATAAAACTGAAGACTTTGACTCTTAAGAACCTTCCCATCCCATAGTCTAGAGACCCACCATGGAAAGTGCTCATCACTAAGCATGTTTCAGGGGTTCCTTCTACTCATCACGAGTCCAACCGAATTGACATAATTAGGGGAAAATTATATATATATATATATATATATATATATATATTTTGGACATTTTCTAGGTGGCCGTGGCACTTGGTACTCGTAGACAGCCAATGGATTTTTCTGTCTAAGTTCTCCCAAGGACTTAATAAGTCATGTAAAATTTGATATACAGAATTTTTTTTTATTTCATTTATTAGATTGTAAATTATGTTCTCGAGAAACATGATTATACATTAAAATATGATTTTTCTTATAATTATTAGGTGTTCAATAATCAAGATTTTTTTGTCATGTATCAATAATAAATGTTATGGGTCTAAAAATGATAACACATGTATCAATAGTCAATCACAAATGTACTAATAGTCTACCATTTCTTAGTTTTTTTGGTTGGTGATGTATCCATTTATGTACCACTATGAGGATAGTTCATAAAGGATACTAGGACAATTGGCCACAAGTATGACATTTTTAAGTGAATGGCTATGGGTAGAATTGAACGACACTTTGTAAAGGTCATTTTAAGGAAATCCATGAATATTCAAAACTTGAAACCTTAGCTTTAAGCAATCAACTCACATATATAAACTTATACCAAAAAAATCATTAAAATCTAACTTATGTTTTAAGATTTGTAGGTGTGCAAAGTTAGTTTGTATGACTACTCGACCACATCCCCTATCAAAATTTTCTCTATTTTTTGAATTTACATTTCTCGTTCATTCCTATACTATGAAAAATCACAAGAATAAAATTACATGACTTAGGTTCATTTAAATAAATGACCTGTTTTTAAATACAGATTTTATTTATGTTTTTATAGAATGAGTTTGCATAACATTTTCACTGAAGATGAACCCTAAGCATGACAAATATCACACAAGAGAACACAATTATAATCTTATTGTTGAATGCAATGAACGTTTCTTGGCCTAAGTTCTATTGAAGCATCCATGTCCCCCGGAAATTTGAATTTACAAAATTAACTTCCTATTCCAACATATGATCAGTGGCTCAAGTTTTAAGAAATTAAATACAATACAATGGAAGACAAATAAGACAAACCCATGCCAATAATCATGGATTATTAGACATTTAGTGTAGTCCTTTATTATAATTATAATTATTTTATTATTTTATCTTTTACGTAAAAGAGAAAAGCAAAAAGTTAAATTAGTCATTCGATCAAGTCCACTTTGGAATGTCGGTTACCAATTTCCTGTGATAGGAAAAAAATCATAGATTTAAAAAATACGTGCTGTGAAAAGGAACCACCCAGCCAACAGGTTTATAGATCTAAAAACTGTGTGCTGTGAAAAGGAACCACTCATTATTCACTTGCAAATTGGAAACAATGAATAATCCACCTTACAATCAAATCGTTCACTAGGACAAGTTTATGTCGTTTCAGCCTAGAGTTTAA
Organism: Cupressus sempervirens; assembly: GCA_028749045.1. NCBI lineage: Eukaryota > Viridiplantae > Streptophyta > Pinopsida > Cupressales > Cupressaceae > Cupressus > Cupressus sempervirens. The sequence goes on along the minus strand of CM053791.1, from coordinate 600,221,994 downwards.
TTATTCAAAGATATAGAGGGGCCTACTCTTTGCCTTTTCTTCCTAATTGAGATGGTGTCAAGAAAGCAATTGAATATGTAAACATTGATAAGGAGGAGATAATTTTGAGTTTGACATATGACATGTATTGAGAATAATTGAAGTTCAAGATTTATGTTTACTAAGTGAAGTTTGAAACTAATTTTCAATTAGTTAACATTGATAAATATGTTCTAATGTAAACATTATTTTTTCTCTTGCACTCAAGTCATTCACATGTTCTCTAGTTGATGCGTGTTGATTAGTTTACATTTCATCAAATTATTTTGCATTTTCTAGCTTTGATCTAATACTATTTAAAATATTATATTTATATTTCATTCCTGTTGTCCATGTATTAGCTTGTCTATGAAATGATGACAGAGTGGCTCTTAGTCAACTTGTCTACATACTAGATGTAAAAAAAAACTTTATGTGATCAATATCAAAATCTACGCATGTGGTTCCATATTCTAATAAGAAGATATAATCAAATAATAATAGTTATTTAATAATGCATCTATGTCTTTCTTACTTTCTTTCTTTTAATTTGTCTTTCTTATTTCATTTCTTTTAATTAACAAAACCCATGAAAGAAATTTATTACTTTTAAAAACTATATTCTTATTTAAGAGACTTTATTTCTTATTTTAGTTTTAGTTTTTGATAATTTTACAATATTGCTTGAACTCATTTTGTCACCTTATGATTGTCTTAATTAGGTGTTACGTTCTATCTTTATTTACTTTTGAAAGTAAAAGATTACATTAGAAAACACATAACACAAATTTTGCATGGAGAATGTCTTCCATGAAAGCGACCCATCAATAAAAAGAGGCTCAAGAATGTATTCATCTTCAAAAGTCAATTATATATGATAGGTATTCATGCTCTTTAATATGGATAAATTTTATTAGAGCTTGCATATCTATAAAATAACCTAATGTAACAATTATTCCTTGCCTCCAATTTATATGTAAACAAAAATAGGTCATCATAAGAATAGGTTAAAAGTTAAGACAATTTTCTACAACTAGTATTTAATATGGATCCAACTGAGTCATGGATAGTAAAAGCAAACTCCATCTACTAATAGAAAACTATATTTTCGATAAGTTATAAATCCTAGATATAATGGCACATGTAACAAGTTAACATGTATGCACTAATGAAAATAGGGAAAAATAGGACTTGGTGGCTGGATTAGTTGTGTCCATAGCTCAACAAACTTAAACAAATTTAACCTTAAACTTCAAATATGATAAACGAATATTAAAATATAAGCTCAAAACATACCAAGAATGTATATCATAAATATATTTTGCATGGAGACCTTGTTAAGGTAAAAATAATGGTGGGGATGTATTGAGGTAAATGATAATGGTGGGGGAGATCCCACAAGATGATGTGCTCTATTAAAAGAATTATACCTAGTTAAGAGTATTACAATGAGAATGCACACGAATTGAGCAACTATAATGCCCCACCCAGGAATCCTTGGAAAAAAAAGGATAAAATGTGCATTGAATGTTTTTTCTTAATATAGGTTGCTTAACAACTTCTTAGAGTAACCAAGTGCAACAATAAAATAGGGAACATGACATAACACGCATGTTCACCTACACACACATAACTTTTTCTAATGCTTCTTAAGATCCCTAAGCAGTAAACAATAACTTGGAATTAAAGATCATGTCATCACATGGATACTCATAGAAGACCTGGTTAATATCCACAAACCCCAAGAGGGAAATACTAAAATTATGTATCCAAAGCAAAATGTTATTTTCAAGCTCAAAATAAAAGTTCCTATTATGATTAAATATACATGTCCATTTCTAATTAACCATAACATTAAAAAAATGGTAACAAACAACCCTAAAATGGTTTTGTGCAAGAAAAGGAATCAAGGTTACAATTATATGTTCATTGGTCACCATGTTAAAAGCCAAATGTTGAATCCTAAAATTTGGTTAAGTTTAAAATTTCCTAAAAATATCCAAAATATAAAATATTAATCTCAAATAGAACTTAGTTGAAACCACTCTCAAACATCCTAAAAGTGTGTGTGTGTGTGTGTGTGTGTGTGTCAATGGCCTTGATGCAACATAGTCTGATGTCCCTCTGACAGTCTCTAATTATTGTTTCTCTCTTTGTCAAAAAACTCTCCCTTTTTAGATCTTATACCAAAAGCATAAACAATAAAAAAAAATCATATTGACACAAAAAACTCTCCCTCTTTGACATCTTAATGTCATAGTCAACATTTGGTGGACTTTCCATGTACCTGAGTACTGATTCATATGCAATTTACTCTTACAAGATTGCATCAGCCTTGATTGATCTTCAAATGCTTGGTTGATTCATCACTAAACTCCTTTTAGTGAGCTTCAGATTTGGGAAAAACCACTAGCTTACCTTCTATATACAAGAATTCATCCTTATGCAATGGCTTGGTGAATATTCTGCAATTTGTTCCTTAGTATTCACATATTCTAATCTCACCCCTTTGTCTTACACCAATTCTCTTAGAAAATGATGTTTTATTGCAATGTGTTTAGTCTTGGTATGCATCACAAGGTTCTTGGAAATGTTAATTGCATTGGTATTATCATAGAAAAAAATTGCAGTTAGGAGATTTTCACAATCCATTTTTGGGCCAAGATTGTGTATACATTTTTTTATCATCAATGTTTCAAATCATAATCCATGATGCATCATCAGGATGAGAGAGTGTCAGAATTTCATAAAGAATAAGATTGTAGACCAAAGGGTATAAGAAGAGGGAAGAGGGTATAAGGGTATAGAAAACAACTATTGGATCTGTGATTTCTTCCTTCATACTTGATAATAGTTGTTTGAAACACATAATATTGTAACAATTGATTGATGTTGCAACATATTATGCTTTTGTTGTAGACTAAGAGATGCAATTCTTCTTTTTTCTTGTCCAAGATACTAGCCTCTTTCCAAGAAATAATTCTTCACCACTAGTGCGCTTTCTATCATTAATGCTTCTAGCCTAATAAGCATTAGTGAAGGCTTTTAGTTCAAAGTTGCCTCCTTTCTTAGACCACAGTCCATGATCTTCTGCACCCTTCAAGCATTGATTTTTTTTATTGCTATAATATGATTTTCTTTTGGATTAGTAGAAAATCTTGACACCATACCAACTGCAAGTGCAATATCAAGTCTTGGATGCGCTACATATTGAAGGTTTCAAATCATAGATCTATATTTAGTTTGATCTACGTCTTTGGAATCATCATTTTTGGAAAGCTTATGTCTAGTAGACATAGGTGTTCCAACTAGTCTGGAATTCTCAATTCTAAATTTCTTCAGTATCTCCTTTATGTACTTTGATTGAGTAATGTAGATTCCATCCTTTTTCTATTGAATCTATAGGCCAACAAAGAATTGATCTCTCCAAACATTTAAATTTCAAATTCCTTACTCATTTCATCAAAAAGATATTCAGGCACAAATCGTCATATCCAATGAATATTATATCATCTACAAAGATTTCTACTAACAATATCTTCTTTTCTTGTCCTTCCTTGATGTATAGACTGCTATTATCATTTATCCTTTAAAAACCAAAATTTATCAAATAACTATGTAACCTTTTATACAAGGCTCTAAGGGCTTGTTTTAGACCATACTTGAAGCTTTGTGTAATCTAGAAACCATATTCTCTTTTCTAGGATCAATGAAACCTTCAAGCTACTCTATGTAGACTTCTTGTAGAATTCTATTCAAGAAAGCTAGCTTCACATTCATTTGATATACTTTGAATCCTTTATGTGCAGCATAAGAAAGTAGTGTTCTAACACCTTCTAGTCTAGCAATGGGACAAAAAGTTCCTCCATAGTCAATACCTTCTTCTTGACCATAACCCTTGCATACTAGCCTTGTCTTATTCCTTGATATTTCTCCATTTTCATTCAACTTATTTCTGAATACCCATTTTGTGCCAATTACATTTTCATCCTTTGGTCTAGGAACAAGAGACCAAGTCTTATTTCTTTCAATTTGTTCTATCTCTTCATTCATAGCTTCAATCCAACTTTCATTATCCAATACATCTTTAACAGTTCTAGGTTCAAATTTAGTAACCAAAAATGTACCTTTTAGATTATTCCTTGTCATTGTGCCTTTTGACTAATCTCCAATGATTTTCTTAGGTGCATGATGCCTTCTGGCATGTCTGGCAAGCACATGTATCTTCTTGTTGGATTTTGGATTTGAATGACTTGGTTTACCATGCTCAAAATGATCTTCTAAATCATGCTCGAGTCTCACTATCTGTGACTTGGGTCCTTTAGACTGTGGCTCAGTTTCCATTAGCTAAAACTTAGGTCCTCCTGATAGAGAAGATTGAGAATCAAGTTGTGTTGACTACAACTTAGGTTGAATTAGAGATTTTGGGGACTCAGGTGGTGAAAACTGTTGATTCCCAATTGTATTAGCTTGAACTTCAAGAAAAGTATCAGGTTCATAGTACAAAAATATTCTATAGTCTTTAGTTTCTTTGTTGCTTTGTTCTTCACTATTTCCTACAAACTCATCAATCTTTACATGCCCACTTTCTATAACTTTATGAGTAGATAGATTCAAACATTTGTATGCTTTTCTTTCGTTGGATTATCCCATAAATATGCCTTCATCTCTTTTCACACCAAATTTTCCTTTTCTTGACTCTTTTAAGATATAACATTTTCTTTCAAATAATTTGAAGTAACAGACATTAGGTTTATAGACATACAATAATTCATAAGGTGTTTTCCCTGTATTTTTCTTTAGCTAAAATCGGTTCAAGGTATGAACTACAGTGCTAATTGCTACATTGCAGTATTTTATCACAACATTCTTCTCTAACATCAGTGTCCTTACAAAATCCATGATGGATCTATTTCTCCTCTCTTCTATGCCATTCTATTGTGGTGTACCAGGTGTAGATACCTATCTTTTGATTCCTCTCTCATTGAAGAATTCATTGAATTCATTTGAAATGAATTCTCCTCCTTTATCTAATCTTAAACATTTATGTTTCTTTCCTGTTTCTTTCTCCACTCTAGCCAGATACCCCTTGAATTTTTTAAAAATCTTCTTATTCATCCTTTAATTATATTACTATCATCATCCTAGAATAATCATGAACAAATAAAATAAAGTACTTATCTCCACAGTAGCTTTGTGTGCCAATAGGTCCATAAAGGTTTGTATGAACCAACTCCAACACTTCTTCAGAATGATAGTTCCTCCTCTTGAAACTTGTCTTTCCCATCTTACCAATTTGGCAATTCCTACACATGCCCATGTTAGCTTTCTTGAGGCTTGGAATGGCTCTCACTCTTATGTTCTTTCTCATGTTAACCAGGTTATCAAAATTCACATGACACAACCTCTTATTCCATAACCAACTTTCTTCTACTTGAGCTAGGAAACATGAACTTTCAATTAGCTCTAGATAGAATAGAGTACCTTTTGTTTGACTGCCAGTCTCAGCCACATTTCCTTTCCCATCCAGAAACTTGGCCCTAGCATTCATGAATTCTACCTTGAATCCAATGTTGTTCAACTATGCCACACTAAGTAGATTATGTTTCAATCCTTCAACCCAATAAGCATTATCACGTCTAAGTTCAATCGTCAATGCAATGCATCCTTTTCCTTTTAAATAACACAGTTCATCGTTGCCATCTCTAACACTTCTGCCATCATAGTGTACTAGATTCTCAAAATTTGATTTATCACCAATCATTTGGTGAGAACAACCACCATCTATGATCCATGTGTCATTCTTGCTAACATGAGAAATGAGGGCCATCATATAATTTTCATCATTTGATTCATCTATAATAGCAATATAAACCATTTCATCCTCATCACTACTATTAGAGTCTTTAGCGATATAACCAGATTTCTTACCTTTATCCTTATTCTCTTTGTTTCTTTTGAAATCTTTCTTGCCTTTGTACTTGTTGTACTTCTTTTCTTCATTTCCTTCCTTCTTTGGATACCTTGTAGCAATGTGACCAACTTCTTCACAAGAAAAATAGATTAGAAGTATTTTACCTTTGTACTTTCCTTTGCCTTTAGGGAGTCTTATTACAAGTAATGCTTGAGTGGTTTCAAGATTGTAAGAATTTGGCTTAGGCTAGAATTCACCCAAGACCAAGGAACCCAAACACAAGCACATAGTAGACCAAAGAGAGAGTATGATCAAAATGATGATATTCATTCAATATGCCATATCAGCCATTAGAGTACACTAGGAGTGCCTGTATATAAAGGTATCAGGAGAGCTTCTAGAATGCATAAAAGTCAGTACTATGATAAGTCATAAAACCAGGCACATGTCCACCAGATATGGGTTATCATCCATTAAGCACAAAATTAAGTGTGATGATGTGAGGATAAGCTTATAATGGTATAGTATGCAAATTAGTGGTGTAGACAACATTTTCTAAATGAGGAGTGCGAATAATTATGTTGTCAACATGACAACTTAGTGAATGATGCAAACTCCTATGTTGTAGACACCATGTGTATAATTAGAGTTGTGTACTTCTATGAGAGTACACAAACTCCTAAGTGTCTCACCTAAATAAGTAATAAAATAATGCATTAACCTAAGTAAACTTAAGTAAGTGTAATAAGTAAATACTTATTTACACCAACAAAGATCATCATTAGGATCTTCTCCATCTTCACTGTCATACTATTTTCTATATTTTCCCACTTTCTTTTTGAGTGATAGCTTAGCTTGAAATGTGGACTCAATGTTACTAGTGTTAGGAACATAGTTATCATAGTTTACTAACTCAAAGGTTGTCAACCCTCCCACTAGTGCATCTAAAGTTATATCATTTATGGGATCACATCTCTTCTCTTGAATTTCACAAAGTATAATTGCATAAATAAGAAGAAGAGTTCTAAGTACCTTTCTTATGACTACTGCATCATCTATTATTCCTCCTAAGGCTTTGATTGCACTTACTCTAGTTTTGATTCTTTCATTGTATTTTGTAATGTTTTTGTCTTCCCTCATTTTCATTTGATCAAATTGACCTTTGAGACTTTCTAACTTGTCTCTCCTTACATTGTCATCTCCTCCATAAATAGCTTTCGGATTGATCCACAACTCATGAGCAATATCACGATCTTTGACTTCATCAAATTAAGCATAATTGAGATCTAAGGCAATGTCAATCATCATTATGTTATGATTCTTTTTTTTTTAAATTTCTTCAACAGTCATAGTTCTAGTAGGTGCCAAATACTTGGTGTTCAGATATTTCAGGCCTGAGTCTCCAATGCTTACCAAATGAAGCTTCATAAGTTCTTGCGATGCTTGGAAGTTAGCTTTGTTCAACTTAGGAATTTTCATTCTACAAGACATCTTTTGATCTTTAGCTTAGGTCCTTGAAACCTTATCTGCAAGCACCAAATGCTTTGATCACAATTGTTGGAAATTAAAGAGGAGTAATTGAGAGGGGAGGGTTGAATCAGTTAAAATAAAAATAAATCCCAGTCCCTTAAGATGTCAATAGAACACACCAAAAAACTCTACTAAATATACTATTGTAACTTGGTTAGCACTAAATCACTCAATTAACATAGTAACTTAGTTTACACTAAGAATGATTGTCACTCAGTAAACACTTGGTTAATACTGAGTATAAGAATGGTTACTTTGTTAACACTAAACATGTAGATCTTATGATATTAAGTGTGATTAACCTTAATTAATTTAGTTGCAAAAACATAAAGCAAATAACATGAACACATGAGACACCAAGATTTAAGGTGGAAACCCAATTTGGGAAAACCACCTATTGCAACTAGTTACTATTTTTCACTCTTCTAAAGTGACTATTGTTAGGAGCCAACCCTATGAAAAGTTACAAAACATAATATTAGGTGTGACCCTATTAAAGGATTTAGATCACCTTTTTAGGAGTGTCCTTTTTAGAGGTCTTTAGAAACTTCAATTTAGAAATGTCATCTTGTCAAAGGATTTGAAAAATAGATATTAAGCTAACTCTTTTAAGAGATTTGATTCACTACTACAATTATTAAAGAGTAACAATGACTTGACCTAATTATTGATGCAACTGACTTGCTAATTTTAGATATCTGTACTAGCAAGATTACTTGGTCCTCGTTGATCCAAATGCCCTTTGCAGCTTGGTCAACAATGATACTCTGCTTCAACTTCCAATTCACTTCCTTTATTCATCTTCTTCTATTTCACACACTCTCTCTTCAATCCTCAACTTGAGCTTAAACTTATATGAATTATATTATCAAGTTGGCTTGAATACACTTATAAATATTCAATAATCAAACCCTTGAGTTAGCTACAACAAAAAAATTAGTCCAATAGACTCAATATGTTGATATAGAAAAATCCTTCATTACTTGACCTAACTTTGTCAACACTAACTTAGAAAAGTCTTTTCTTTGTTAACAAAGTGAACTTAGTTAACATTGCATCCCAAACTAGATTTCCTTTGGTAACCGAGCGAGCTTGATTAACACTAGTTCCATACCAACTTTCCTTTATTAACCAAGTGAGCTCTATTAACACTAAACTTTTGCAAACTTATCTTCTTAGGACTAGGTAAACTCTAGAATGCTCAGCAGACATTGAAAATTGTCTTCATCACCTAAGTGAGCTAGGCGAACACTAACTTTCTCAATAAGGCTTGACATTTTGTGTAACATCATAGATAATATACAATTGAACAATTTTTTTCAACACTCGTGGGGCATATGAGAGGCTTGAGAGACTATTTCAATCCATCTCTTACTATAAGGCATGAAGACTATGCCCATGACTAGAAAATAATATTGTGGGCTAGTTTTCAGAGAGAGTGGTGGATCTTAAAGGTTCGAAGGGAAAGATGAACATGGAATTTTGTAGGGAAAATGGACGAAAATGAAGCATCGTGCTAAAAAATATTGCTTATTATAGTTAACATGCAAAATGTTAGTTTTTTTAGTGTTTTTTGACAAGTTATTGAACAACTATCTTCCACATGTATCTGTATGGATGCTAGATCTAGAAGCATAGAAGATACATGTGAGTGGTTTTCTAAATGCGATTTTTGAATGGTACAATAGAAAATACAATAGGTGAATTATTTTAGAATTTCCACAAGAGCTTCCAGATAACACATATATGCTATATGTTGAAGTGGTGATAAAACAAGTGGACAGTTGAGAATATCTTTGTTAATTTTCTTAGGGAAAAAAAAGAAAGCTACGGGGAAAAATTATGTGAGCCAATAAGAAAGAAATGAATTAATTCTAAAAAAATTGTTTAATAGAATTTTTTTTGTAGACTATAGTATAAATTTAAATAAGTGGGATATCTAGGACACCCAAGTCAACAACTACTATAAAAATTGCACAATGAAAACTATAGTTTCTTGCCTTACGACAATGACTAATAACTTTAATAACAAGCTCGGCCAAGGAAAATGACCAATCTTTGAGAATGTGCATTTCATGTTGAAGAGAAAAATAAATTGTTGAGTTGATCATAATTTATGATATATTGTGTTCCATTATGTGGTTTCTAATTACATATGGTATTTCAAGCATCTTTTACAAACACAAAATCATTCCAACTTGTAAAGGATGAGTATAATGTGGCATAATGACATGAGTCTTTGAGTCTTTGATAAATCATCCTACCCTGTATATTTAAACATCACATGCTAAGAAATAAATTAAATTTAGAAAAAGAAAATCAACTTTAACTATTTAACACTTTTTATCCAAGAATGAATCATTAATATATGATATTGAAACTAATGATTTAACAATCATTTAAGACAAAACAACCATTTTAAAAATAAAATAAAAATCTATTGAACGAAATCTCACATAATCCCATCTCTTCAAATCACACAGAATAATATAAGATGCATATTAAACAGCCAAAAACAATCTATTCAAAGAATCTCACATAATCTTGTCTCTTAGAATAATAACACATAATGTGGGATTGTAAGTAACTTTAACAAGCTTGGTTAATGTAAATGACCCATCTTTGAGAATTCTCCCTTCACATGAAAGAGAAATTTGAAGAGCTTGTGTTGAGTTGATTGTAATTTACGAAATAATGTGTTTTGAATTATCAGAATGATTTGATTTTTTTTAAAGTTTGAATTGTTTTAGTGGTGAAGAACTTCTGTTTTGAAAGCAAAGTCATCATGAATTTAAATTCTACACAAAATATCATGTATAAATCTAATTTGTAACATAGTTAAACGCCTTGATAGTATAAAAACTCATCTCTCCCAATATTGATTTATCAGCACTTATAACTACATAAAATTGTATTTATTGAAAAGACTTAGAAAGCTTTCGAGTAAAAGCAATTGCAGATGTATTATAGTTGTATGCATAATGCAAAACTATAGGCACATCACATGAGCATTTTATAAGCGTAGAAAAGCATATTTGTGTTCAAACTACAACTAATTATAAGAAGATATTGGTAAGCATAATTCAAAATACATATTATTAACATTGTCTAAATATAAGGATTAAAAATTTTCATTAATTGAGTTTTAGGGTCAATATACAGTTACATATTACATTTTTCTTATATTTTTTAATTTTAAATTTTTAGTAATATATTATTGAATAAATTTCATTTTTTTTAAAAGGAAAAGATTAAAATCATACATTTTCAACAACAAACTAAATGAGGCCAAATAAAAGAAAAATTATACCATTTGTATTGTATAAATATTTTTAAAAATATGTATTTATGTAGTATAATATATGATATTTAAATATCAGTTCTTCATATTCCCATCACTTCATACTTTTTTCCAATTTTATATTGTGGTCATTAAAAATCATTGTAACTTTTCTTTCCTCACACCTAACACATGGGCAACTTGACCCAAAGTCAATCCATCATCATTTCACGGGTCAATATAGAAAAGTTGACTAGAGTCAATCCATCATTATTTCATGAACTACTAAGCATATGGGCAAGTTGACTAGAATCAATCCATAATTATTCCATAGACCATTCGACTCATACCCAATTTAAATTTATTGTTGAAAGGAGATTTTTACAATTAATAATGTGCCAATTTTTTATTTTTGGTCATCAAGAGTCAATCCATTATCATTTCTTGGGCAACACATCAAAAAATTGAATAACCTCAAAAAAATTAAAACTATGATTTCCACAATTAGCTAATAGAAGATTTTTGATATAACTCTTTTAAGTTTTTCCCTTGCAATCAACACATGACAATTAAGTGACAACGAATATATGGGTAAGTAGTAGATATTTCCCACAACAAATCAAACTATGATATTGCTATAGGATTTAATGTGAAATTTTTTGAGTCAAAATCGTTGACCCATGTTTCATGAGTTGTGATTCACATCAATCCATCTCTCATGAGAATAAATGGAAAACTTAGCACTCATTGGATCTAGGTGATGCTCACACAAGTAGTGATCTCAAAACCATAGAAAAACTCGAAACCATCGAGCAATGTCCACACGAACCAGCCTTATAAAGCATTGGAACCATTCCTACACACATAACTATGCTCTCTGTCACTATAAGACATTCAATAGAATATGATGTTTAGAGTTGAAAAGGTTATGGTTTATATTGAGCTTACCTAATACCTGCAAGAAAACTCTCAAGATAATCATGTAGATACTACATCCTTGCCCTATAATTTAAGGGTCCATTTAGTTTAGGGAACAAAAATATGGGAATTGGATTTATTATTCTTGAATAATTATTCTGCAATAGAAAATAGGGATACATATTCCTTGTTGGATACAATTGTCTAATTGTGTGTTGTCTTTGATGTTATAAAAATATCATATCAGTTGTCAGTCAATGCTTACCAAGCTCACTTGGTCAGCAAGATAGCTTTCCTTGTCTACCAAGCGTTCTTGAAGATTACTCTATGAAGACAGTGTCTACCGAGCTCACTTGGGCATCAAAGGAATCCATGCAGGAAATAGTGTTAACCAAGTTCACATGGTTAGCAAATGAAAGTTGGACTGAGTTAGTGTTCACTGAGTTCACTCAATTTCCAAAGGATATTTTTGTAAGTTCATAGTGTTAACTAGGCTTCTATTGGTTAACACAAGAAATTATCTCAGAACCAGTGTTTACCAAGTAGGGTTGGCCAATGAAGGATTTTGGTTTTTTGGCATAAGAAGATTAATCATTTTAAGTTTTTTTTCTAGCTAACTATGGTGATAATTATTGGTTATTGTAATTTGAATTTAAGCCGACTTGACAATCTAGATGGTATAAATGAAAGGTCAAGTTGACATTTTTAGTGTGTATGCAAGTGTGTTGATTGAATTGTAAAAGAAAGAGTGAGAGCAAACTTGAAGGATAAGTAGGTATCCTTGTGGAGCAGAAAAGTGTTATTCAATTAGGAAGGATCAAGTATGAAGTAGAATAGAGATATGTAATCATCAATTCAGTTGCATCACAATTAGGTCATTTCACTGTTACTCTCTTACCATTGTAGCAGTGATCTAAAATCTCTTAACAGAGTTGTTTTAATAGTCAATTGTAAATCCTCTAACAAGGTGATAGTTCTATTGAATTTTTTTAAGACCTCTTGTAAGCCCACTCCTTACAGGGTGATTAATCCTCTAACAAGGCCACACCTAATAGTGTGTTTTGTAACCTTTCACCGAGTTGGCTCTTAATAGGACTCACTTCGAAAGAGTGAAAAATAGTATCTAGTTGTATTGGTAGTTTTTTCCATATTGTGTTCATGTTATTTCTTTTATGCTTGCAAATTAATAAATGTGAATGTTTAAGATTAGCTAGTAGTAACTCACACTCTGCATTTACTGAGTTACAACATTTTCTATGTGTTTACTGAATAATAGCAGTAATCAAATTTCTCAGTTTAAATTATATTATTGACATCTAAGGGATATGGGATTTATTTTAGTGGTAATTGATTCACCCCCCCACCCCCTCTCATTTACTCCTTCTATATTTTCAACAATTGGTATTAGAGCTTTTGGTGCTTGCAGGAAAGGTTTCAAGGACCTAAGCAAAAGATCAGGATGTCTTATAAGAGAGAAATTCCAAAGCTAAATAGAGACAAAATTTTAGCATGGCGGGGAATCACGAGACTTCATCTAGCCTCCATTAGTGTTTCAGGCTTGAAATGCCTTGATGAAGAATACACAACCCCTACTGGAACATTATCTATTGGAGATATTGCTAAGAAAAAGAACCATAACACCATGATGATTGATATTGCATCTACTTTTAGCTATGATGAATTTGATGATATCAAGGACTACAAAACTACTTTTGGTATGTGGAACAAGCTAAAGGACATCTATGGTGGTGATGACAATGTGAGGAGTGTCAAAGCAGAAAGCCTTAGAGGACAATTTCATCAAATGAGAATGAGAGAAGATGAAAATCTTGCCAAGTATGTGGAAAGAATCAAAGCCAGTGTTAGTGCAATTAGAGCTTCTAGAGGAGAAATCAAAGAATAAACTATTGTAAGTAAAGTTCTCAAAACATTGCTTCCTATCTATGCAATTAGAGTATCTACTATTCAAGAAAAGAGGTGTGAACCAAATCACAATATAAGTTTAGATACCTTAGTAGGAAGATTGACAACTTTTGAGCTAGACAACTTTGACAATTATGTTCTAGCTTCCAAGAATATTGAATCTACATTTGAAGCCAAAAATTCACTCAAAGAGAAAGGAAAGAAAATAAAGGACATTTAGTCAGAAAGTGAAGAAGAATTAGAGGAAATTTCTAATAGAGATCATGAAGTTGTTGAAGCTTTACTTGCAAGAAAATATTCTAGAAGCTGAGAAAAACACAAAGGAAAAGTTCCCCTAATCTATTTTTCATGTGAAGAAATTGGTCATATTATTGCTAGGTGCCAAAACAAAGAAAGGAAGGATGAAAAGAAAAGTCACAAGTTCAATGGCAAGAAAGATTTCAAAAATCACAAATCATTCAAGGAAAAAGGTAAGAAGACTTGTTTCATGGGTAAAGATTCTGATAACAATGAAGATGAAATAGTATACATTGTTGTGAAAGATGAATCTGATGAAGAAGAAGATAAGATGGCACTTATCTCTCATGTAAGTAAAAATGACACATGGATCATAGATAGTGGATGTTCACATCATATGACTGGAGACAAAACAAAGTTTGAACACTTTGAAGACTATGAAGGAGGTAGTGTAAGGTTTGGAAACAACAAACCTTGTAGCATAAAAGGGAAAGGGAAAGGTCAAATCTCATTAACTAAAGAAGTTGTATGTCACAATACCTATTGGGTTGAAGGACTAAAACATAATCTGCTAAGTGTGGTATAGCTAATCAACATTGGATTCAAGGTGGAATTCATGCATAGCAAGGTAAGGCAAGTGGATGACAAAGGTAATCTGATTTGATTAGGCAAACAAACAAGAGGTAGCCTATTTTAACTTAATCTTGGTGATTGTTCATATTTTATTGCTCAAATGGAAGAAAGTTGGCTATGGCACAAAACATTATGTCATGTAAACTTTGATAATATGGTCAAGATAAGAAAATTCAGAAAAGTGAGAGGTATTCCTAGTTTAAAGAAACTAGATGTTGGTTTATGCAAAAAAATTTAGATTGGCAAAATGGGAAAGACTAGTTTTAAAAGAAAAAACTATTAGTCTGAAGATGTCTTGGAAATTGTGCATACTAACCTATGTGGATCGATTGGAATAGAAAGCTATACTGGAGAAAAAAATCTTTATTCTTTTTGTTGATGACTATTATGTATCTTAGAGAAAAGTTAGAAGCATTTGAAAAAATTAAATGGAATCTAGCAAGAATAAAGAAGGAAATATGGAAAATATTGAAATACTTAAGATCAAATAGAGGTGGTGAATTCATCTCCAATGAATTCAATAACTTTTGCATTGAAAGAGGAATTAAAAAACAGGTATCAACCATTGGTACTCCTGAGCAAAATGGAATAGGTTAAAGAAGAAATAGATCCATCATGGACTATGCAAGGACTCTAATGACTAAAAGAATGCTGCTATCAAATATTGGAAGGAAGCCATCAACACTATAGTTCATACTTTGAATCAAGTACAGTTGAAGAAGTGCTCATATAAAACTCCCTATGAATTATGGTATGGCTATAAACCCATTGTAAGTTACCTGAAAGTATTTGGAAGTAAATGTTATATCTTGAAAGAGTCTAGAAAAGGTAAGTTTGATGTGAAAGGTGATGAAGGTATATTCTTAGGATATTCTTGCAGAAGTAAGATGTATAGATGTTTGAATTTGTCTACTCAAAAAATCATAGAAACTGAACATGTGAGAATTGATGAGTTTGTAGAAAGGACTGAAGAAGAAAGCAAAAAGGAACTAGAAGATTACAGAAGATTTGTTTACTTCAAAACAAATACATTGACAAACACATCTATCAATAAGGAGACTTCACCTAATGAGTGCTCATCATCTACTGAGTTGAAAGAAGTTCAAACCAAGTCACAAGGACCCAAGTCACATTTCGAAGCTACAGAGCCAATGCCTACCTAAACTGAGAAACCCAAGCCAGAAGTTGAAATTCAAAATGAAGATAGTGTAATTCATTTAAAAGAAAAAGAACCTGTACTGGCAAAGTATGTCAGAAGGCATCATGCACTTGATCAGATTATTGGAGATAAATCAGAAGGTAATATGACAAGAAGTAAGCTAAAAGGTATATCATGTTTACTTGTTGATTTTGAACCTAGAAGTGTTAAAGATGCATTGGAAAATGAAAGTTGGATTGAAGCTATGAATGAAAAAATAGAAAAAATAGAGAAGAACAAAACTTGGACCCTTATTCCCAGGCCTAAAGACAAAAGTGTGATTGGAACAAAATGGGTATTCAAAAATAAGTTGAATGAAGATGGACAAGTTGTTGGTTTGATTTTTCATAGTATAGAAAAATTCTAAAAATTTGGGCAAAAAATCATTTAAGTCTTTGAATTACGCAGAATAGGGTTTTCATTCCTCATATTTTTCAAATTTTTAGGTTAGGTACCTAATCGTGCCCTGTTTCATGTGTTGTCTTTTCCTTTTAAATTGTCAAGGTTTCTCTCTCAGTTCAGCCATTAAAATACCCTAAGTGTGAAAATCCATAGGTCTCTTTTTAATTTTCAAAAGGATTTGTAGAGCGCTTAAAATTTGCCCTTTACGGTCTTACGGTGTAGCGTTGAGCAGGTGAGCGCAAAGGGTTTTAAAAGGCATTCCCAGTCATATGCTTAAGGAGATTTGTAAGTAAGCGTAAGGATTTTAAAAGAAGATGTTATATTTCTTTACGGGGATACGAGTAAACGGTTGAATGAAAGGGCAGAGAGGTATTGAGTTATGATTTACGCACATACATTTCAATGGATAGCGTAAGGGTGTAATACCCTGGCATGGCGTAAAGCTTGATCTGAAAGGGTGCATGAAAGGTTTTACAGTTCTACGGGTAAAAGGATTCTGTAAGAACAAAAGTAAAGTTCAAATGTGATTACATGCATACGTTTTTTAGCTTGTGGAAAACCATAAAGCCCTATTTTAGCAGTAAAAGTGTCGAGTGGGACCTATTAAATTGTTAAATGGGCCCTAGTGTAAGCGAATCAAATGAAGACACGATATCCACGTCAGATGGGCCTAGCCCGCATGGCATACAACTTAAGGTATGAATTTTGAATCAGTACAAAATCAACGACGATGTTATTTTTAATTTTCTAAGATCAAATCTAGGTCGTTGATACTTGAAAAGGGTAGTTTTGTCATTACGTCATTACACTTGCAAGCTAAGCGTGTGAGTGAAGTGCCTTTTTATCCTTTCTTTGTGGTTACAAGTTGAGTTTCAGCGTATAAGCGTAAAAAGGTAGACAAAGGAGATGAAGAGAAGGCTTTACACTTCTACAAGAAAGAGTAAACATAAGATTGGGATATCATCTAAGAATGCTCTTCGAGGTTATGAGGTAAAGATAACTCATAAGGGTGTAAAGGAGAAATAAACAGGGTAAAAGGAAAGCCTTAGCAAGGGTTTTACACTCATACGAGGAATAGTTGAATCATGAGATCGAAGGTGTCAGTAAAAAGGCTTCTAATTTTGTGGTGTAAAGGGTTGTGTATAGGCATAAAAGGTGAAGAAGGCTAAGATAAGGGTTTTATGCTTATAAAACGAAAGTCTAAATCGTAAAAATGGAAATATCAAGTGAAAAGGTTTGAGGTCATACGGGGTAAAGAGCATCATAAGAACGTAAAATGGATTTTCAATATAGTGTCAAGACATCATTACGTTCTTACAATTAGGGTATGTTGCAGCATCTCCGAGTGAATGTAGATATCCATCAAGGGCATTTCCAATGTTATGAAGATTGAAGGTTTGACTCAGCGTAAGAATAGGAGACCATAATTTGAAAGAAACCAGCTGATGTGTCATGCCAGGTAAGCAGGAACAAAAAAATTGCCATAGCCAAGTAAAATAGAGCTTTGAAAAGTACATCCGAATCAAATTTCATGGCTGATATACCTTGATGATGACTTGCATGAATGGTTTTAAAGCTTGTGCATGCTAAATTTATTGAAAAAGATGGTAGATGCATGATTAAAACATGAAGGGTTTAATTAAATAACAGAATATTTTCTACTTTGAAGAATTTTTTTTCTACTCCATTCTAAAGCCTACCAGTTGCAGAGTTTTGTGTATCTTGTGTAAAGAGTCATGAGCATACTTATAGAGAAAATGGCGGACAAAGAAGTTGAAGAGATGCATGAAGAAGAAGTCAAAGTTGAAGACGAGGGTGATGATGTTGTAGAGGTCACACCTGAAGGAAAAAGGAAAAAATCTACTACTAAGACTGAGAAGAAGATAAGGATCAGGAAACCAAATAAGCATGCTGAGGATTGGCTGAAAATTCTCCTAGGATCATCAAATGCAATTTCTGCAAATGACCATGTTTTTCGAGACACATATGTTTTTGTTCGAGATGCTGAATGCCTTAGAGTGATTGGTAATGATCTTTTTATGCACTTTTATCAGAATAGAACAGAAAATGTGCCAGTGTTTAACCCATGGAACAGAAACATGGAAAATTTGATATTCATAGAAGTATTCATTGATGTTGATTTGTTGAAGGCCCTAATGAATTCCTACAATCCAATAACCATGACATTCCATAGGCATAATGGGAGCATATTATGCACATTGGACATAACTTCTTTTTTTGAGGCCTTTGGATTAATGGGACAAATGGATGTACCTATTGACATTGCAGATTTGCAGGGAAAGTTTGACAAAAATAAAACCTACTTTGTGAACAATGTTATGCTGCCACATATTTCTTATAGCTTAAAAAAGGCAGGGTTACTTCCAAAAAAGGTGGGGGATTTTCTACCTTTGAGTAGGTTTAAGAATTATTTCAAAAACACAATGCATGGGTTGCACAAAGTGATGGGAAGTGATGGTGTAGAGGATTGTGTGTATGGTTCTCTTTTTCTGATGACATGTGATATACAGGACCCTTTCCACCATAAGGAGTATGATTATGTGGCCTTCATCATTGACAGTATGCACATGTAGATTTGTGATGTAAAGAAGGGAGAGATGAAAGACTTCAAGTTTCACCATTATTCACTGTTGATGCACCTTATCCTATATAACAACATTGGATACATCAGCGAGAACTTCATTGATCGAACTTTTGATGAATTTGGTGAGTTACCTGTGCAACTCTAGACTCGTATTTGACATAAGGATTTCTATTATTCAAATGCCCTTGTGTTCTTTAATTTGTTTAGTTTTGCTATTATGAGGATGGTAGACCATACCTTTTTCAGAGCACCAAATGTTTTAAGACCTTTGCTTAGACCTGCTCTCCTAGATGGGAAAAATAGGATAGATCATAATTGGGGGAACATCTTTTTGTTTAAGGAGTGCACATTGATTAGGGTATATGCATATCCACAGCCTCCTCATATTTTACCCAAATATTTACCCCCTAGATTGGCCATTATTGAATTCTTTTGGCAATTTCTTTTAATGAATAAGGAAATGATCCCTCCTACCCTACACAAGCCTGCATTTGTTTGTAGAACTTTTAAAATAGGGGGTTTTGAAATTGGGAAATATGCATATGAGGAATTGAGTGAGTATTTGAGCCAATATAAATTTGCTACTATTGCATATAGGATGTATGATCCTAAATATTATATTACCAATGAGGTCAAGGCCATTAGGGGATATGTCCTACCTCCAAGAAAACCTATTCCTATCAAGGATTTAATTGCAAATATAGTACCAATAGGGGAGGCTAATGAGCTACTTGAAAAGTATGGTGAAATTAGGAAGGTGGAAGAGGCCTTGAAGAGAACAAATCCTGATTTTAAGGGTTTTTACACAAAAGTGCCCTATCCTAAAAATTTAAAGAAAATGTTGAAATTTTTTTACTACATTATGTCCCAAATGCCACATGAACCAGAAGGAGAAGAGGCCACTATAAATAGGGAGTCACCTGAACTAGATGTGCAGCTGGGGGTTGAGTTAGAAGAAGAACAACCATCAACCTCAGCATGGGTCCCTAAGCGAAATAAAAGACAAAAAACAATGTATATCCTGGAGAAGGTAGTGAGTAGAGCTTTGCAGGTAATCCCTAGAAATGATGAGTATTTTGTTGAAATTAGGAAAAATTATCTATATCAAAGAGCTACTAAAGCAGGAAAGGCTTCTACTGATTTACAAATTGCAGCTTCAAGACTCGATGACAGGCTCATCCAATTTGAAAAATTCACGGAGGATAATGATTTTATTAAATCATCAGAGTTTAAAAGTTTCTTGTATAAAATAAAGCAAAATGAGCTCACTTTGAGCCTTATGCTACGAGAAGACCCTAAGAAGAATAAAGAACTGGTGGACAAACTGCTTGCATATGACCTTGAGACTGAAACAATGACCCCTATTGAGGCTAGGGAGTTAGTACACATGAGTGGTATGATTTTGATACCTAATTGGGATATCGAGAGGGCTTTTTTCCTTGATCAGATGAGAAGACAAGACAAAGCTATTAGCTATGAGGCTAGTGGTAGTGAGGGATTGAAGAGGGGGTAAGGTTTTAATGTAGATACAAAAACCCTAGTGGTTTGGAGTATTGCCCTTGATACAAGGAAGCCAAAAAATGGTGGATCTACAAGAAACTACCCAAGGTAATATGATTGTTTGGACATTGGACAATACTTCTGGAAGAGAAATTTCTAGCCTGGTCAAACATTTTGCACTCATGAATGAGGCCAAATTTGAGCAAATTGAAGATAGGTTAGCTGCTATGTACAATGAATGTATAGATGTCTGGAAGTTGTATGAGGAGGAGCTTAAAATAAAGCATGTACAAAAGCAAAAGATAGAAGAGTTGGAGGGGAAGATATAGAATTTAGAAGCAGAAATAGTATCCCTAAAGGAACAACTCAAGGCAGCTTTAGAAGTAGAACATGCACCAAGGCAGGAAATAGAAGGAAGGCAAATTGTAGAAGCAGAGGCCCAAACAAAGGAGATATTTATAGGGATAACAATGCCAGTGCCTGTGGTTAGTATGGAGATAGGAGCTTCCTAGTTTGACAGTTCCACCAAGAAAAATGCTTTGATAAATGTATTAAATCATAGAATAAGCACTCTGAAAAGAATATCTCAAGATTCTTATAATGCATTTATCAATCTACAATCTACATAACAATTATGCAAGGATACAATTGGATGGCTTGAGCCTATTTTTCAACAATGGGGGCCCTATATGCAATTCTTTGACAAGTTGATACCCTTGTTAGCCAAGAAACTAGATCTCCCAGATAAAGTTATTACTCTGAAGGAAGGTATGGATAAAGTGAAAGACTTGTTGCAAATTTTCACTAGGAAGCTGGCAATAATTCAAAGCAAAATGAAAGTGCTGACAAATGGTTTTTATTCTTTAATTCTTTCTGTTATGAATTCTGATGACAAAATGAAGGATTTCAATGAATGGTCTAATTATTTTGACCATATAGTAGACTTAGCCATTTTTCAGAATGATATTGATGAGTATGTTTTTAATGAACTAATTGATACCCTATTCAAGGTTGAAACTAAAATGAATAGGTTTGGCGTAGAAGGAAGGGTAATTACTGATGCCAAGTGGCAGAAAACTATTGATGAACTAACAACAGTTAAGGAATGTGAACGCCCAACCAAAAGAGAAGTATTTGTCTAGGAAGCGATCATAGAAATCAAAGCTATACCAATAGGGAACAGTTAAAGAAAAAGACAAATTTAAAGATCTTATGCTCCAGCTATCATCTGCAATTGTTTTTTGTTTCTTTTTGAATGAAGGTGTTGAGATATTTTTGTAAAAGGTTGATGTACTCATTTTTTTAAAAGGACACCTATCAATTACATTTTCCCTTTACTTGTTGCAACTCATGACTATATAAATGAGTTTTCTAGGCAATGTGAGGGTTCGATTTTTGTATAATTTTTAGTCTTTTGAGAGAGTACAGTCAGTCCAATAAGGTGTAGTTGTTTTGAGTTTATTTCTAGTTGTACTTTATGATGATATATTGAAATGACAGAATCAACAAGATATTTTGGGCTTTCCATTCTATCGGTCATTGTATTAGTCATTTAAAGGGATAATACAAAAGGGTATTTGCACTATATCTATGTCATCAATTTCTATCTTCATTTTATGGGTTTATCTACTTTGAAGTCGTTTAAAGAAGGTTTAAATTGGCTAAATGCAATCTAGATGGGTTGTATACTAATTTCATTGTAGCTTTTAATTCAAGGAATTATAGATATGCTTCAGTGAATCAGTAAGGTTTATGAATTTATGAGAGGGATATTTCATAAGAATAGGAATGGGTGATTACAATTGATTAATTCATTTACAAGTTATTTGAATTAGATCTCCCGCCAATAGTCAATTTTCTACCCAATGGATAAGGCACTGATCACATAAGTCAGAAGTAAACAAGGATGAATTTTGCTACTGCATATCAAACCAATTATAAAATTAAAATCATTTTTCATTCCATTTTGTTCAAAGTTATAAATGTTGGTCACTACTCATTTATATCTATTCCTTGAGTCTTAGGTAGCTACTATTTCTAGGAATATTTGTAAATCCTAGGAGAATTATGACCAGATCTGCTAATAAGGGATGCATACAAGTTTGAGAACATTAAGGGCCCATTTGGTTGCTGGAATATAAATTAAGCATTGGCATTCAGAATGTTGGCTTTGGGATTCTGGAACTTGGAATCTAGATTATGATTAGGGAATCCAATTTGGGACTATTTGGTTGACCAAGAATTCATTGTGAGAATACAGATTTCCTCTGATTGGTTGCACATTCTGGAATTGGAATACTAGCCAAAACAACATGCAAAATATTATCATCCAGCTATAGCATTATCATCATGCAAAAAAATTCAATACTTATTTGGTTTGTTGAAGTCCAAACATTTTTAACAAGTATAAAAAGATTAAGTCATGTTGAAAGTAAACATTATCATAATAGATGAGGACGAGATTGTACTAATGGATACTAAAACTTTTATGACTCTTGCTCTATAAAAAAAATACCATTGATTATAATTCACATAATTACTGATATGAAATATGTATATTGTTCAAGTCTCGTTGAATGAATCCAAATCACAAGAATTGATGAAATAAGAGTCAGAAACATCCCATTAAAAAATATATATTTGTAGAGATCCAATTAAAAATTTGATCATCACAACATTCAAACTCACAGGTGCAAAGTCTAAATGTTTATATTAAAATTTTACGAAATCTTACCTGGAAACACTTTTACGCCAGAAAAAAATCAACAAAGTAGATTGTTTTTGTCCTGTATACAATTCATTTAACTGAGAAACAATATATGTGAAAAAGTTATTTCACCAAACTTTTTTGCAGTAACTACTGAGGCAGATCAGGTGGAAAAAGCCTAATAAATTACTCAACAGTGGCAAATATATGAGCAAGTAATAGCAGAAAATTTTCCCCCCATTTAAAAAAATTAAATTTCAAAAATTAGTGCAAAAAAAAGTGCCCCCAAATGGGCATTCGGAAGTCAAACCCAATTAAATTTTACTTTAGTTGAAATCCTCATTTTTGAAAAATGGAAATTAAAATGGGAATTAAAACGAGAATTCCAAATAACAAGTATTTTGAAGGAATTTGGAATCCTTATTTTGGGGGTCAAATGGGGATACCGGATTCCACTTTTTCCAATTCCAATTCTGATTGTGGGGACCCAAACAATGAATTAGAATTTTTTTAGAATTTCAAATGCCAATTTCATTCTAATTCTAGCTACCAAATGGGCCCTAAAGGAAGTGAAGTAAACTACTCATGTGTTAGTGGGTAATAGATGAGAATCAAAATGAAACTAAAAGAATCTCTACATAGCAGTTTGCATTAGAATCACCCCTAGGTATACCCGCCTTGGTTTAGCAAAGCCAAAAGAGTATGGAACAATCCTTTGGTTTTGTTGAAGTTGGGTCATAGTAGTTTATTCATGTAATTGCTATTAGGAATTGGCTAATCCTTAGATTGTATGAGTATTTTCACTATGATATTGAGCATTTCATTGTTCAGTAGTTTGAAACACCAACAAAATGGTGACTCCGCTAGGGAATTACAGTTAGTGTACTCATAAGTAGTGAATTATTAGAGATTTGTGTCCCCTTGGGTAGAGTTGCAAATTTTATGTTGAAGTTTCTCATGGATTTGGAATTTGTATACATTTTTCCCAAAATTGTCACTAAAGGATTTATCATTTGTTCAGTTCTTTTTCCCATTCTGATAGAGTAGGTAGTGACTCAAAAGGTTTTAACCAGTGTCAAGATTAAGAAAATTGTTGTCCCAAATTATGAAGAATAAAAGAAATACACAAGAAAATGTGAGGAAAATCCCAGCAATCAAATTACAAATTGATCTCCCTCCTAGAGGAAGACAAAATTGGGCTGTGAAGGGAAACTAGATGCAGAAAGGAAGCTATTCATAGGAGCTAGTAGTAGGTAAAGATAAAGCTCACCATTTTGCTATTGAAAAAGTGCCTTTCTCCAAAGGTCCAAGATCTCATCCAGTTTTGTCTGATGATGATTTCTATAATACACATGAAATGATATGCTAGGAGAATATTGTGCAACCACATGTATTTAGTCTTGAGGATAGGACTAGTAATAATGGTCAGACCTAGACACTTAGAACTTGAAAGTTTTAATGATGAGAAAACATCTGGTTCTGAGTTCACTATTCCTAATCCTTATGAGAATGAAATTTTGAAAGCACAACTTGCTGAGAAAGAAGCTATAAATAGGAGATTTCAAAAGGAAAGCGAAGAAGTGATTATGAAGAACTATGAAGAAAAAAAAGAAGTACTAAGGTTAATTGCTACTCTAAAGAAGAAAAATGAGATAGCAGCTAGTGCATGGTAGCCTAAGATTGTGCGACAAGTTGAACAACTTAGGAGGCAAGAGCAAAAGTTGCTGGAAACTCAAAAAATGAATCTAGAGGGACCTGTGATATAGCAAGTTAAGAACTATACTACTCTAGAAGTTGATAACGATAGAGTAAAGAATGTGGAACCTGTTGTAGGGGCTAAGGACAAAGGAAAACAAAAGGAGACTGGTGTTAAGATCAATGAGCCAGTAAAGATAGTTTAGATCCATGATTCTATGTCACTCTGTGATATTGAATTGGAAAAGAGAAGGAAAGAAAGGGATGCTTTAGCGAAGAGATTGGAGATTGCAGAAAATGAGGCTGCTATAGTTGAAATGAAAAATAAGATTAAATTCCTGGAAAATACCAAGAAGCAGTCTCCAGCTATGCCTTAAGATAATGATGGATCTAATGATGCAAATCAGAACACTACTAAGGTACCTCTTTCTTTTTTGTCTTCATCTTCACTAAAAGTAGATCTCAACAAATATGTTGGTGATGCTAGCACTAGTAACACTATGAATAATAATAAGAAAGATAGTGCTACTCAGCTTAAAATTGATGTACAAAGGAGACCTGTCCACTTAGAAGGGTATAGGAAAATATGTTTTGATGGGATCCCTGGTTTTCATAATCCTATACCACAAGAAATGAGGAAAAGATTGCCTAAATTTGATGGAAATAATGCTATCTCTTGTGAGGACCATTTGAGGAGTTTTCTTGATATGATGAGTGATTATGAGGTTGAAGCTGAAGATGGCATTATGAAGTTGTTTGTTTAGTCACTAACTGAAGATGCTAGAGAATGGTTCAAGAGACTCCTTGAATTATCTATTGTTGATTGGAAAGATATTGAATATTGTTTCAAAGAGAAATATGGTGATAAGAAAAATTAGAGTTATATTTTGAGTGAATTCAATAATATTAAGAGGTTGCCTAATGAATTTGTCACTGAATTTATCACTAGATTCTAGAAAAGGATGTACAAGCTAATGCAAGCCATGCAAATTGATGACAAGGTATGTCTGATTACTTATCTAAATGCTTTTGATGGTAAAGTGTCATACCAACTTAGGGATAAGGAGCCTAGGACTTTCAGAGATGCTTCTAGAATTGCCATTAATATAGAAAATATCTTAAAGATTTTAGGGAGGTTAGAAAGCAAAAGAGATGATCCTAGATTATTTGGGAATAAGGGAAATAGAAAGGCAGAACATAAAGCTACTGGAGGGAAAAAGCAAGAGCCTAGTGAAATGAGTCAAATTCTAAATGCTATAAAAGGTTTGAATCTTCCTCAGGTAAAGAATGATAGGAACCCCATTGAAAATAGGGTCCCTTACCAATCAAATTTCAATAGACAAAATAGATTGCAAACTTTCCCTTATAACGCTACTTGGAAGGATGGTTAGCCTAATGTTCCTCCCCCCAAGAACACAAATAACAAGGTGACCCCTGATGCTTTATCCAAAAACTCTATAAATTTGGTAGATGATCCTGAATTTACTACTAAACCTACATGGTGTTATGCTTGTCAACTACCTCATGCCCCTAAATATTGTGTATTAGCTTTGTCATTTTCTCGAAATCAGAATATAGTGGAAAAATGTCAGGAACGGGAGGAAACCAATGGTGATGTAGGGTGTAACATGTTTGATTCACATTTTTCTGACAATGAAGGTTGTGACAGAGATCTAAATGATCAGAGATGTTTTCATAGTGTTAATCAACAGCAAGTATTTTTTGATTAAAGTGATGTTGAGGATAATGTGTGTAACATGATAGGTTCAAAGGAAGAAGTGACCCTAAGAAAACCCTCTAGAGAAGAAATTGACCAAATTACTACTAGTATGGTGGCTCAGGTTCAAATTAGAAGTACAGTTCAAGGAAATGAGGGGAATAAGGTAGCTAGTATTTTCATAAAGGGGACCGACCATAAGAAAGGGGAAATTGTAAAACCTAAAGAGTCCCCTGCTGTGAAGGGTAAATTTGCAAATAAAAAATGGGAACCAAGGAAAGGGGGCAACCCTGAGGATATAGAGCGCTCAAATAATATCTCCAAGAAAAGAGATGGGAAGATATCACAGAATGTCACTGAGCAAGATAAGAGTCATCATAATCCCTTGAACACTTTGGGTAAGCATGATGAGAAAGGGAATGTGAATAATGATAACCTTTCTTATTCTACTATAGATATGTTTGCTATTTTGTATCAGATTAATGTTAAGATTCCTCTATCTGAGTTACTGAGAATCCGAGAGCACCAAGATAAAGCCATAGCATGGTTGGGGAATATTGATGTAAAGGTAAGTCAAGAATGTAATGAAAATCATGTTCTTAAAAGAGTGAACAAGGAAAAGGTGAAGGAACCAGACATTGAAGTGGTCGTGTCTCAGATTCCTCAGATGTTTTTGGATAACTCTATCAATGAATGTTTGGGAAATGTTGAACCATTTTTCTTAAGCATCTTAGTGAATGGTAAGACATTAAAGAATTGTATGATTGATTGTGGTGCTTCTAGTACTATTATGCCTTTTGAGATAACAAAAGAATTAGGTTTGGAGGTACACACTACTCAAGGACGATGTTGTGCTATGGATAAGAAGGAAGTTATAGTCTTAGGCACTATTAATGCCCTACCCTATAGATTGACAGCCTGTCCAAATAAAGAACTCACTATGAGCGTATTGGTTGTTGACATACCACCTCAATATGGCATGTTATTATCTAGAAAATGGAGTGCTGCCATGGGACGAAGTTTACAATGTGACCTATCATTTGCTACTTTTAATATTGATGAAAATTTTGTAAAGATCAATAGAGAACCAAAGAGCATATATATGATAGTAGAGGAAGTTGAGGATGATATGAAGAATTTTGTGAATACAGATCTCAATGCATTTAGAGTTGAGGTCCTAACTCTGAAGAAAAGCAAGCAAAAATATTAGATAGAAATGGAAGTTGATACAAAGTTAGATAAAGGTGACTTATGGGCCATGTTCTTTGATGGTGCTTATTGCAAAGATGGAGTAGGTGCAGGTATTTTATTAATTTCTCCTGTTGGGGTAACTTACAAATTTTCTTTCACATTGAATTTCCCCTATATTAATAACATAGCAGAATATGAGGCTTTGTTGTTAGGACTTAGACTAGCTCAGAAGCATTGGATAAAATGTATACATGTAATAGGGGATTCTGAGTTAATTATATCCCAAGTGAGAAATGCTTATGTGTCAAAGAATAAAAGGTTAAAACAGTATAGAAATACAATATGGGACATGATTGAGAGCTTTGATGCATTTGGGATAATTTAAAAGGACAGATCTAAAAATAAGATGGCAGATTTGCTAGAAAATATAGCAATAAAACCTGATGATATTACATTTGTTGGTATATCTAAAATTGAAACTCAGATCAAGCCTTTTGTTCCTAACAATGTCCAAAATTGGCAAGTATTTCAAGATGACAAGGACATTTTGAGATTTCTAAACTATGAGCATATGTTGTTAGGACAAGAAGTTGATTGTGCAGCTTATGTGGAAACTATAGATGGAAAAGATATTATTTTTGGGCATGAAGTTGTGCAATTGAAGACAAATAAAATTCCAAAGGGGCTAGTTGTTTTAGAAACTATTTTTGACAACCAAGATAGGACACAAATGGATACTAATGGGTATAATGCCAAGGAAATAGAGGAGGTGAACTTGGGAACTCAAGAAACACCTAAAAATGTATATATTGGTAAGAAATTGCCTCCTAAAATTAGGAAAGATCTAATAGACCTGCTAAGGAAGTATAGACATGTGTTTGCATGGTCATATGATGATCTAAAGGCCTATAGGGAAGATTTATTTCAACATGAAATCCCTTTGAAACCACATGCTAAGACTTTTAGACAAAAACAAAGGCCAATAAATCCAACCTTGGCTCCCAAAATGCAAGAAGAATTGATCAAGTTAAGAGATGTTGGGATTATAAATCCTATTAGACATTCTTCTTGGGTATCCAATCTAGTACTAGTAAGAAAGAAAAATGGAGATATAAGGTTATGTGTTGATTTCAGGAATCTCAACATATCTTCATTAAAGGATAATTATGGTTTACCCAATATGGAAGCCATGTTGCAAAGAATCACTGGTTCAGACTTGATGTCCATGATGGATGGGTTTTTAGGATATAATAAAGTAGTTGTCAAAGAATCAGAACAGTTTAAGACTGCTTTCACCACTCCATGGGGTACACATGTTTATGTCAAGATGCCTTTTGGGCTTACTAATGTTGGAGCTACTTTCCAAAGGGCCATGGATGTGGCTTTTGCTGATATTATTGACAAATTTCTGGTTGTGTATCAGGATGACCTTACTGCTTACTCCAAGGATGAAAATGATCATTGCATGCACTTAGAAAATGTATTTATCAAAGCCCTTAAATATGGAATATCTTTAAATCCAAGGAAATGTAACTTTGGTTTCACTGAAGGAAAATTGTTAGTAAATCTAGTTGGCAAGCATGGAGTGAGGATTGACCCTGAACGAGTAGAAGCAATAGATAAGATTCAAAAATCCAAGAGTGTCAAAGGCATCCAGTTATTTTTTGGACAAATCAACTTTCTTAGGAGATTTGTGAAATTTTTTGAAAAGATTAGTAGGCCTATATCAAGAATGCTAACGAAAGGATCTGAGATAAAATGGGATGGTGAACCTAGTATTGCATTTCAAAAAACTAAGCAAGCTATTAAATATGCCCCTATTCTCAAAGCTCCTGATTATGACAAACCAATGCATATATTTTCTTTTGCCTCATTTCACATTATTGTTGCAGTACTATTATAGAAAAATGAAGAAGGTTATGAATAACCAATTGCATTCTTTAGCAAGTCATTGCAAGAAACTAAACTAAAGTATGATATTAATTAAAATCAAGCATATGCATTGGTCAAAGGAGTGAAGCCCTTCATATGTTATTTAATGGGGGCTACAATTATTGCTTTTGTCCCTATTGATGTTGTGAAAGACATTTTCTCACAACAAGAGGTATCTGGCAGGAGGTGTAGGTGGATCAATAGAATAGAAGAATTCAACATTGACATCCAAATTACTAAATTGGTCAGACATCAAGGTTTGGCCAAGTTGATGATAGAAGCAAATCTAGAGGCAAACCAAATTAATCAATTGGATGATAATTGCGGAGAAGACCTCTGTGATATGGACAACTATGATTGGTACAAGGATGTGATTTATTATTTGCAAAATATGAAGTCCCCACTAGAATAAATAGACAATCAAAAAAGAGCTTTGAAGTTGCAAGCTATAAGGTATATTATAGTGCAAGGACAGTTACGGTGGAGAGACATGTAAGGAGTACTTTTGAAATGTGTAGATGAAATTGAGGCTCCAAGAATTTTGAAAGATATGCATGAAGATGTGTGTGGAGGTCATTACATGGCTAAAACATAGCCCACAAAGTCCTTAGATCTTATTTTTGGTGGCCAACACTTTTCAAAGATGCTCATGAATTTGTTCAGATATGTGATACTTGTCAAAGATTCAGTGGAAAGTTGAAATTTTCTTGGAATTTATCATTAAGACCTATAGAAGTACAAGCACCATTTTAGTAGTGGGGAATTGATTTCATAGATGAAATCTCAAACAAATCTAGTGGTGGACATTCTTGGATTCTGGTGGCAATTGATTACTTCACCAAATGGGTTGAAGCAATTCCTACCAAGAATGCAACAAGCAAAGTGGTGATCAATTTCATCTTAAAAAATATTATAACTAGATTTGGTTGCCCATAGAAAATAATAACTGATAATGCTATGTGTTTCAGATCTGATGAATATAAAGAGTTTTGCAGAAAATATGGCATTACGGAATATACATCCTCACCTTATCATCCTCAAGGGAATGGTCAGGCAGAATCTAGCAATAAGAGTATACTAAAGATTATCAAGAGGATTTTGGGGGAAAACAAGAAGGCATGGGATTCAAAATTTCCATTAGCCCTATGGACTGATAGGGTTACTGTGAAAAAGGCCATTGATTGTGCCCCATTTGAATTGGTCTACGGTATACAAGCTAGACTTTCCCAGAATACTCTAAGGGAGATGTATAAATTCATTCAGCTATATGAAGACGATATCATTGATGAGATGCAACTCAGAATGGATGACATTAAATAGTTAGAAGAGACAAGAAGAGATTCCTCTATTTAGAATGCTAAGCTCCAATCACAGATGAAGCACTTATATGATAAAAAGGCCTTTGAGAGAAAATTTGAAATAGGAGATATGGTACTAATGTGGAATGCCAGAATGGAAGATAAGGGAAAGCATGGTAAATTTGACCCAATTTGGCTTGGTCCATATAACATTTGTGATAGAAATGGAGAACATTCATATTTTTTGAGGGAATTAACTAGAGGTATTCTTGAATTTCCAGTTCATGGACAATTCTTGAAGAGGTACTTTTCTTGAGGTATCTATTTTCCATGAATAGTAGTTTTAGGGTTTCTTGGTGTTTTTGTACATTCTGTATGTTTTGTAAATCCTTGTAAATATCCCTGTGCAGTTTGGTTTCTTGTTTCTGTGTGTTACTCTGTGCTCTCTAAAGAAGTTGTCATTTTTGCACCAAGTACGTGGTCTGCTCCTCCATAGATTCTGAATTCTTGCATAGACTCAAGTAATCTATCATCCCTAGATAGAGCCATTGTTGGTCTGATTTTTCACAGTATAGAAAAATTCTGAAAATTTGGGTGAAAAATCATTTAAGTCTTTGAATTAAGCAGATTAAGGTTTTCATTCCTCATATTTTTCAAATTTTTAGGTTACCCTAGTTGTGCCCTGTTTCATGTGTTGTCTTCTCCTTTTAAATTCTCAAGGTTTGTCTCTCATTTTAGCCATTAAAATACCCTAAGTGTGAAAAACCCTAGGTCTCTTTTTAATTTTCAAAAGGATTTGTAGAGCACTTAAAATTTTCCCTCTACAGTCTTACGGTGTAGGGTTGAGCGAGTGAGTGCAATGGGTTTGAAAAGGCATTCTCAAGCATATGCTTAAGGTGATTTGCGAGTAAGCATAAGGGTTTTAAAGGAAGATGTTATATTGCTTTACGGGGATACGAGTAAATGGTTGAACAAAAGGGCAGAGAGGTATTGAGTTATGATTTATGCACATACATTTCAATGGATAGCGTAAGAGTGTAATACCCTGGCATGGCATAAAGTTTGATCTGAAAGGGTGCATGAAGGCTTTTACAGTTCTACGGGTAAAAGGATTCCTTAAGAACAAAAGTAAAGTTCAATAGTGATTACACGCATATGTTTTTGAGCTCATGGACAACTGTAAAGCCCTATTTTAGCAGTAAAAGTGTCGAGTGGGACCTGTTGAATTGTCAGATGAGCCCTGGTGCAAGCGAATCAGATGAAGACACGACCATGTCAAATGGGCCCAACCCGTGTGGTATAAAACTTAAGGTATGTACAAAATCAACAGTGATATTATTTTTAATTTTCTGAGATCAAATTTGGGTCGTTAATACTTGAAAATGGTAGTTTTGTCATTACACCATTACGCTTGCAAGCTAAGCATTTGAACGAAGAGCATTTTAATCCTTTCTCCATGGTTACGAGTTGAGTTTCAGTGTATAAGCGTAAAAAGGTAGACAAAGCAGATGAAGAGAAGGCTTTACGCTTCTACAAGAAAGGGTAAACGTAAGAGCAGAATATCATCTGAGAAGGCTCTTTGAGGTTACGAGGTAAAGGCAACTCGTAAGGGCATAAAGGAGAAATAAAAAGGGTAAAAGGAAAGCCTTAGCAAGGGTTTTATGCTCATACCAGGAATAGTTGAATCATGAGATTGAAGGTGTCAGTAAAAAGGCTTCCAGTTTTGCAGTGTAAAGGGTTGTGTATAGGCATAAAAGGTGAAGAAGGCTAAGATAAGGGTTTTACGCTTATACGATGAAAGTCTAAATCATAAAAATGGAAGTACCAAGTGAAAAGGTTTGAGGTCATATGGGGTAAAGAGCATCGTAAGAATGTAGAAGGGATTTTACGTATGTCATAGAAGTTATGTAATTCCTTCACAGAGGGAGATTACTACATGAAGGAGAAGAAGTTTTTGGTGAAAATCAAAGAGGGAGAAACTTTCTACTAGAGAAATTTTTGTTCTCAAATTTCATTGTGCTATGACATGTTGTATTGCCACCAATGCCAAAGAGGGAGATTGTTGGATACAATTTTCTAATTGTGTGTTGTCTTTGATGTTACACAAATGTCATATTAGTTGTTAGTTAGTGCTTACCAAGCTCACTTGGTTAGCAAGACAGTTTTCCTTGTCTACTAAGCATTCGTAAAGATTACTCTATGAAGATAGTTTCTACCCAGCTCACTCGAGCATTGAAGGAATTCAAGCAAGAAATAGTGTTAACCTAGTTCACATGGTTAGCAAAGGAAAGTTGGACAGAGTGAGTGTTCATTGAGTTTAACTAATTGCCAAAGGATATTTTTTATAAGTACGCCATGTTAACCAAGATTCTGTTGGTTAACACAGGAAATCATCTCAGAACCAGTGTTTACTCAATAGGGTTGACCAATGAAGGATTTTGTTGTTTTGGCATAAGAAGCTTAATCATTTTAAGTATTTTTTCTACTGACTATGGTGATGATTATTGGTTATTGTAATTTGAATTTGAGCCAACTTGACAATCTGGATGGTATAAATGAAAGGTCAAGTTGAGATTTTTAGTGTGTATGCAAGTTTGTTGATTGAATTGTGAAAGAAAGAGTGAGAGAAAACCTAAAGGATAAACAAGTATCCTTGTGGAGCATAAAAGTATTATTCGATCAATAGGGATCAGGTATGAAGCAGAATAGAGATCTGTAATCAAAAATTTAGTTGCATCATAATTAGGTCATCTCATTGATACTCTCTTACCATTGTAGGAGTGATCTAAAATCTCTTAACAAAGTTTGTTTAACAACCAATTGTAAATTCTCTAACAAGATGATAGTTCCATTGAATTGTTTTAAGACCTCTTACAAGGCCACTCCTTATAGGGTGATTAAATCCTCTAACAAGGTCACACCTAACAGTTTGTTTTGTAACTTTTAACTAGGATGGCTCCTAATAGGGCTCACTTTAGAAGAGTGAAAAATAGTAACTAGTTACATTGGTGGCTTTTCCCTATTAGGTTTCCATGTTAAATCCTGGTGTCTCATGTGTTCATGTTATTTCTTTTATGCTTGAAAATTAATCACTATGAATTTTTAAGATCAGCTAAATGTAAATCACACTCTACATTTACTGAGTTACAACATTTTCTATGTGTTTACTGAATAACAACAACAATTAGATTTCTCAATTTAAATTTTATTACTAACATCTAAGGGATCTGGGATTTATTTTAGTGATAACTAATTCACCCCCTTCCCCCCACCCCCGCCCCCCACCTCTCAATTACTCCTATAATTCCAAAAATTCCTATTCTCTATTTGGTTCAACCAAAATTTGGTGGGGAATTCACTGACCCAAAAATTTATGTTTTCTAAAATAAATAAAACTAGAATAGAAACATGTATTCTGATTCCATCTATTTAGGTAAAATTTCAAATGCTCATTTTTGGGCCAAAATTGGAATATGTATTCCTATTATATTCATATTCATAGTTCCAATTTGGTGCACCTAAATAGATAATTCAAAATTTTAAGAATTTACACATGCCTATTATCCTCAGTTGCCAAACAAGCCCTTTTAATGTCTCCCAGAGTGAAAGGGATCGATTGTTTACGTTGCCTTATCCTATTTAGCAATTTAGATAACATTTTCAAAATGAAACAAAATCAAATCAAATCAAATTCAAGCATAACATTGTATACTAAAATGCTAATAGAGAAAAAAAAATTAAAACTGTAATAGTAGGGTAGTAAGGAGCAAAAGATAAGAAAGAAGATCAATTAGTGTGATAAAGAATCAAACTTAGAGAATTATATAAGATTGGATTTAGTGAAAACGTAGAAAAATATACATATATTTGTATAATAGACACATCCATCGATTAATTGGTCACTATAATGTTTTTGAATTAAAAGCAACCAAAACTAGGGGGCTAGCCAATAACAAACAAACTAGTCAACTACCAGTGGAAGACGATCAAATCTAAACTAACTCCTATTGCTACTTGAAACAAAAACAAAGTTTGAAACCATAATTAAGAAAGTATCAGCAAGCTTAAACAAATTGCCTGTTATCAAACTTAATAACTATAGTAAAATATTAACGAAGGCATATTAGCCTTGCAACCTATTAAGTCTGGTAACTAGCAAACTAACAACATAAAAAGAAAAAGGAGGGAACTCTTAAGATTTCTTGACCTTCTTCCTCCACGGGAGGATGTTCGCCCAATCTTCTGCTAGGAAGTCAAACAACATCTTAGAGTCCTCCTTAGATAGGTCCCCTTTAATGTCCTTAAGTAGGGTCAGTGTGGTGGTAGTCGCATGTGTCACTTTTATCATAAACTTGGTCAGTAGGCACATTCTCTTCTCTAGTGTATAGATTCTCTCCCACACCTCATTACCAGCATTTTGCAATTCACTCAGATGGCCATCAGTACTAGCCTTAGTAGTATCCTGCACAATCAAGAGGTTAGTAGCATTTTTAGAAACGACCTTAATATGGGAGGATATTTTTGTGGGGGAGGGTACCTTGACCACCGTATTGGGAAACTGGTCCCCTGTTAGGTTCACACACACCAGATCAACTATCATCGAAACATGTGACACATCCTTATTCTCCTTTCCTTCTCTCGAATCTGACCTAAAGGAGTTTAAAATCTCCTCTTGCACCTCCTCCATGCCTCCCTCCCAAAAGTTTACCACTTTTTCTTTCATTCTTCATTTGGGGCAGCATGAATCCTTCAAGCCCGACTCCTCCTCCTACGAGGCTCCCTCCTTCCATTTCCTCTTATCATTAGATTTTTCTAACCTCCCCAACCTCCTCTTACCCCCTCTCCCCTCTTCCTTTGACTCCACCAACTCCTCCTCCCCTTTATCCTATCTCCCTCTTTTCCCCATAGGGAAGGGATTCACTAGGGACCCACTAGGTGACGACTATGGGGTAGGGGCTCTAGGACCCATGATCCTAAGGGGGACCATTTGGGGTTGGGGTTGGGACCCTTTTTTCATTTTTTCTTACACATCAACGACAGTATCCTCTAGTTCATGCAGCAAGAAGAAAGGAAGCAAAATAAAATCCTACTGATGAAAATGATTAAGGAGAGGAAAGTGATAGTAGTAGTAGACTCCATACCTTCCTTCTAGGGTAAGATATTTCATCAAAACCAAAAAAACCTCATTCCATGGGTCAGAAAGCTCATCCCATATGAAACCACCTCTATGTTGAATCAATTCATAACCATCCATAAAAAAACATTGCAAGCTTGCATCATCTATCACCCTCATCACCTTCTGCCATTTCCTACCCTTCATGGCCAAGGCCGTTGCTAGAGTAATCACCTCCTCTAAAATATGGAATGAGATACCATTAATCATTACTTTGTGATCCTCCCAACAGTTAACAAATTGCATAGAGTAATTCTCATAATGCCCATTAAATGCCTCTGTAAACAAGACAAAACTGCCCTCCTTCAGTAAGTACCGCACCAAGGGCTTCCTCATATTTTCATTGATCATAGCTTGTTCAATGCATATAAAATCACCATTCATCTTTGAAATTTTTTCCTCTCCTCTCTTTTTCTTCAGGACCCAAACATAGTTTCTAAAAAAGACTTCACACTTAGGTAGAAAAATGCCAAAGTAGAAACAAAAATCATAATTAACTATTGTAAATGAATTTCCAAAATCCATAATAGTAATTGTGCTTCTAGATTTTTGATTGTGTGAGTCTTTTTTGAGCCAACATTTTGGGTCACACTCTATGAACCATCATCATGGGAGTAGAGTAGTAAGGAGTTGAGAAGTATGAAGCTTGACCCTTAACAACTCAAATTTTTTTGATTTAACATATAGTTCCCTTCCATGGAGGGTGTCAATGATTGTGAATGTGTTTCCACAATCCATAATAGTAACTCTGCTTCTAGATTTTTGATTGTGTGAGTCTTTTTTGAGCCAATGTTTCAGGTCACATTAGCAAGAAAGATCATGTGTCGACCGCCACGATCTATCCCCCAATAATTTCCATCATTCCCAATGCACATCAGCCTTTTAAAAAATAATTATTTTCTTTGCACAACATACGATGACACATGTAAGGAAATAAATAAAAATTCCCCCATTTCAAACTTCCAATTTTTGGGCCATGTGTATTTATTATTGCACGTACCCAATTATTTTCTCCTTGCCACTTGTACATCAAGGACATGTCCTCTTCACCAACTCAATAGCATAATACAAAATATCTAGCTAGGACTCATCATTTTTCACTTCGTGGCTCACTAACACCCTTACTAACTTTGGCAATGCATTCAAACTCCTCTAACATCTAAGCCCCTTCACCTTTAAGCCAATCGTCGCCATATCATCGGCCATTCTATCTCCCTCCTGAAATATGTGATTCAAATCAAACATATTAAGAATGGTTAATAGGTATGTGATATCATCTATCACACCTTTGATAGCCCATTTCTCCCTCATATTACCTTTGATAGTCTCAATAATTATTTTAGAATCTCCTTCAATTTGCACATCCCTCCATCCCATACTTATGACCGATTTTAAGCCCCAATACAGAGCCATCACCTCTGTGGTATTATTTGAAACTTTCCCCAACTGACCAGTATATGCCAATAGCATCCTTCCCTTGTTATCCCTAACTATCCCTCCACTCGCCGAACCCTCCTTTTTAGTAGCACCATCGAAATTTGAGTTTGACCCAATTAATAGGCAAGGGTTCCCATCGGCTTCTTTTTCTAGCCATCAGATTAGAATTATCAATCTCCATAATCCATTCTACCAACAACTAGCAATTGGCCACTCTAACCTCTAGGGTGGATAGGGGGAATGCCGATTTTCCCCACTTGCTGCAACTAATGTTCTCGACTATCAATTTGTAGATCCTTTCCACCATGACATTCACCTCTCTCTCCTCATTCCTGAACACCCTATTATTTTTCTCTTTCCAAATACCCCAACAAACATGGGGCGAGAATGATTTTCCACATATTGATAAGGAGGGGCTAGGTAAAGGGGCCCTGGCAGTTCATCACAAATTGCCCCATGTCCACATTAAACACCCAATTCTCTCTCTATTTTCTCCTTAGCCATCCTATCTGGCTTCTTATAATCTACAATAAAATGCCCAAACGATGAGCATTTTTGTCAAAACAACCCCACATTCTCATAAATGATTGGCTAAATCTTCTTACCCCACTTTGAGCTTAGTGTAATAGCCTCAGGTAAGGAAGTTCCCACCACCACATTAACACTGAACCTCATAAAGACCAGTAGGGGCCTTTGCAAAGTAACCATATCTACAACTAAAAAGTGCCCAAAGGAATCCCCAGTGAGTTTCAAGATCCTCTCATCACAAAACTCAAGTGGAAGACCTGGTAACCTAACCTAGACCAGAGCCATCTTATTTAATTGTTTCATCGGATCCAACGCTAGATGCCACTTAGCCACCACTAGGCTATGCTTTTTGTATGACTAGGAACCAACCATCACCATTGTCATATCTTCAACTACTTTAAATTTAAAGCAAAACAGGCCTCCTAACATGGTTGAAACCATCACACTCCCCTTCAACTTCCATCTCTAACTAACCCACTTCCTGACTATCTCAATAAATGGAAGGAAGGAAATAAATCAACCTATGAAGCAAACACACTATCAACCAAACTGTCTAGTACCACTATTTCCACCCCCTCCTCACCACTGATCACTTTGGGAGCTTCCAACGGGATGTTAGCCACCTTCTCTCGAAAGAACCACTTCCTTCCAACCTAGAGCTCTTGTATGACTCGTTTGAATCTCCTGACCCACCAACAGAGCCCTAGTATGACTCATTTGAACCTCTTGGCCCACCAACAGAGCCATTGACTCCACCGACACCCCCCCCCCCCCCCCCCCAAACAAGACGAACAACATCGACATTCCCTTGGGTAACCCCAGTCGCAATCAAAACAAGATGCAGGTCTGAATAGGGATCTAAGACCAAGCCCATCCACACTCATCCAAATTCAAAAAAGAAATCAAGCAAGAAATGAAAAAGTTGCAAATCTCCCCAATGAAATGTTAAAATCAATCTTTATGTCACTGTAATGTTATAAATTATAACATATTTTTTATCATAATCAAAACCATATACATAAAGAGAAAGGTTTATATTATATTTGAGCTTTAAAGAGTAGATTAAACACAAAACAACAAAATCAAACATGGAGACAATAATAAAGACACATGTAGCACGGCAAGTTGGACGGTTCACTATTAATGTTTACATCTATGAAAAATTATTGCAATATCTTCTATTCACCATTATGGAAGATATATAATAATTATCTACTTTATCTACTTTTACTTTCAAAATATGAAAAAATAAATAAGCCAAGGACTATTACACTTCATACTAAACACTTACTAATCAAAATACCTTAACAGAGCTAAGAGGGGATGGCTAGCTTTAGAACATATTTATCCCAATTTGAAGTGATCTTGACTTTTTAAACTAAACCCAACTCTTCTAATTTAGATATCTAAAACCAAACATACCATAAATCTTGTAAATACACAGAAATAATACCATTTTCATAGATCAATATAGGCGGGTTATCATAGTGTTCCTTGAAATATTCTAATAATACTTGCAATCCCCATGGAGCGACTGCTAGTCCAGATGGTGCTATCTGCAATTGCATTATTTTATTACTATAACTGAATAATATTTTTTTGATGAATAGTCCTTTTCTATTAATAAAATATAGTAAGAGTACAATTCACAAAAAAGGGGCCGGGGGATACAAGATCACCTCGTGAAAGGGTATGTGCAAGATCATGGTGTACCAAACTATGGCCTTAAGTGGCAGTGAAAAATCAGCAAATCAGGTTTATGTCAACTTGACACATAATTTTGAAGTGGTTATGGACTTTATATCAAAAAGTTGTAAGAAAATAATTTGTAAAAAATTGAATGTAGTTTCTAAACTACTAGGCCTTATCAGGAGAAAAAAATAATTGATTGGTCAAAAGTTTGAATTTTAATGCAATACTAAGAAAATTTCAGGGCGAAAAAAAAGTAGGTGTATGTCTAACCACCTTAGTCAAAATCAAATCATAATATTTTTTTAATATAATTATAGATATGAAAACTAGACTCATGCCCGGATGTGACGCATATTTTTTGATATTTTTATTCCAAATAAATAATTAAATATGAATTTTCTACCAAAACTTTTTCGGATTAAAAAAAGTCTCGTGTCTGATCACCCTAACTAATAGAAAATTTGATCAAATTTTTCTTTTCTTGTTTTTTTCTTATACTAGGCGAAGTATAGAATGTGACACAACTTTTAGATTTAAAAAATGTTATACCGTTTGAAAGTTATAGCTATTTTTCATTCAGTATGTCAATCAGCACTTTACAATAATCTTCATTGATAATTAACTAATAAATACTTATCGAACTCAGAATTTGACAGAAATTATATTGATGAAATCTAGAGAGCAATATTAAAAAACC
This sequence comes from Cupressus sempervirens, assembly GCA_028749045.1. Taxonomy (NCBI): domain Eukaryota; kingdom Viridiplantae; phylum Streptophyta; class Pinopsida; order Cupressales; family Cupressaceae; genus Cupressus; species Cupressus sempervirens. The sequence goes on along the minus strand of CM053791.1, from coordinate 600,181,769 downwards.
CATTTAGTTTCATTCAATTTCGATCAAAATAACATTGTCAAACGGCTACCCGAAGTCTGAGTATCACTAAAACTCTCTATAAACACGTCTTTGGGGTTGATCGGGCAGGCTTGGTAAATACCAAGCCTGATCAAATATCCGATTTCAAATCGGATAGTCAAATTCCAAAAATCTTCAAATTTTAGAGGAAAATTCGATTTAAACGTTCTAGTTTTTTATTTTAAAATTATTTCACTTATATTAATATGTAAAGGAATATTTTAATATATTATATATATATAATAACGTAATGTAAACATACAAGATATAATCTAGTAATATATAATAATATCTTATGTTAATCTTATTACAATCTATAAATATAATATATATTATTATTATTTTTACTAAATATAATAACGTAATTTATATATATATATATAAAATACGTATTATATATTATTATATTAATATGTATGTTATTAATATATACAATAACGTAATATTTTCATTAAATGTAATATGTTTTATATATTATTATATTATTATGTATAATAATATAATATTTATATAACAACGTAATATTTTTATTAAATATAATATATATTATAAATATTATTACATTAATATGTATGTTATTAATATATTTATATAATAATGTAATATTTTCATTAAATATAATAATGTAATATGTATATGTATATATATATATATATATATATATATATATTATTATATTGATATGTATATTATTAATATATAAGAGTCAAAGGGGGTCATAGGGTGACCTATAACCCTCTTTGACCCATTAAATGATGATATATGTCTCTGTCGTCCTTTAATGGGTCAAAGGGGGTCCCTTTGACCCATTAAATGATGACATATGTCCCTAGGACCCCCAAGGACATAGCCGAATCTTTCATATCGGTCAAAGGGGGTCATAGGGTGACCTATGACCCCCTTTGACCCATTAAACGACAACATATGTCTCTAGGGGTCCTAGGACCCCTAGGGACATATTCGAATGGGTATTATGGGTCAAAGGGGGTCATAGGGTGACCTATGACCGTCTTTGATGTTGTTTAGTGTGGAGCCTGATCAGTCCCCAAGTGGGAGATTGTTAGATTGTGGTGACTGATCAAGAAAGTACTGTACATACTTCATAAATAGTTGTTATAACCGACATATGGCCGACATGTTATAACCCTAAAGCGATTTAATACTTGTATAAAAAAGGCTTAGGGTTGGGTATTTTTCATATGAGGTGATACGAAATTGGTTCTTGCTGCGGTATTGAGCTGTAAGGGATTACGGATTGTAATCAGGTTGTAATCACTGGATTGTAATAAGATCGGACTTGCTGTTTGGTGGATGTAGCCCAGGGATTGGGTGAACCACGTTAAATCTTGGTGCCTTGTGTTTATTTCTGTGTGTTCTATTATTTTCTGTTATTGGTTATATTTGCATGTAGTTTTTTTTATTTCTGTCCATGGTTTTTTCCTAACATTTGAAGCATTAAACGATGACATATGTCCCTAGGGGTCCTAGGACCCCTAGGCATATAGTCAAATCGTTCATATGTGTCAAAGGGGGTCATAGGGTGACCTATGACCCCCTTTGACCAATTAAATGATGACATATGTCCTTAGGGGTCCTAGGACCCCCAAGGACATAGTTGAATCATTCATATGGGTCAAAGGGGGTCATAGGGTGACCTATGACCCCTTTTGACCCATTAAATGACGACATATGTCCTTAGGGGTCCTAGGACCTCTAGGGACATATTCGAATGGGTAATATGGGTCAAAAGGGGTCATAGGGTGACCTATGACCCTCTTTGACCCATTAAATGATGACATATGTCCCTAAGGGTCCTAGGACCCCTAGGGACATATTCCAATCGTTCATATGGGTCAAAGGGGGTCATAGGGTGACCTATGACCCTCTTTGACCCATCAAACGATGATATATGTCTCTAGGGGTCCTAAGACCCCTAGGGACATATTAGATTGGGTAATATGGGTCAAAGGGGATCATAGGGTGACCTATGACCCTCTCTCACTCATTAAACGACGACATATTTCTCTAGGGGTCCTTGGACCCTAGGGACATATTCGAATTGTTCATATGGGTCAAAGGGGGTCATAGGGTGACCTATGAACCCCTTTGACCCATTAAATGATGACATATGTCCCTAGGGGTCCTAGGACCCCTAGGGACATATTCGAATGGGTAATATGGGTCAAAAGGGGTCATAGCGTAACCTATGACCCTCTTCGACCCATTAAACAACGACATATGTCCCTAGGGGTCCTCAGACCCCTAGGGACATATTTGTATCGTTCATATGTGTCAAAGAGGGTCATAGCGTGACCTATGACCCTCTTTGACCCATTAAATGACGACATATGTCCCTAGGAGTCCTCGGACCCCTAGGAACATATTCGAATCGTTCATATGGGTCAAAGGGGGTCATAGGGTGACCTATGACCCTCTTTGACCCATTAAATGATGACATATGTCCCTAGGGGTCCTAGGACCTCTAGGGACATATTTGAATCATACATATGGGTCAAAGGGGGTCATAGTGTGACCTATGCCCCTCTTGACCCATTAAACGACGATATATGTCTCTAGGGGTCCTAGGACCCCTAGGGACATATTTGAATAGGTAATATGGGTCAACGGGGTCATAGGGTGACCTATGACCCTCTTTGACCCATTAAACGATGACATAGTTCCTAAGGGTCCTTGGACCCCAAGAGACATATTCGAATGGGTAATATGGGTCAAAGGGGGTCACAGGGTGACCTATGACCCTCTTTGACCCATTAAATGATGACATATGTCCTAAGGGGTCCTAGGAACTTAGGAACATATTTGAATTGTTCATATGGGTCAAAGGGGGTCATAGAGTGACTTATGACCCCCTTTGACCCATTAAACGATGACATATGTCCCTACGGGTCCTAGGACCCCTAGGAGCATATTCGAATGGGTAATATGGGTCAAATGGGGTCATAGGATAACCTATGACCCTCTTTGACCCATTAAACGATGGCATATGTCTCTAGAGGTCCTAGGACCCCTAGGGACATATTCTAATCATTCATATGGGTCAAAGGGGGTCATAGGGTCACCTATGACACTCTTGACCCATTAAACGATGATATATGTCTCTAGGGGTCCTAGGACCCCAAGGGACATATTTGAATGGGTAATATGGGTCAAAGGGGGTCATAGGGTGACCTATGACCCTCTTTGACCCATTAAATGACGACATATGTCCCTAGGGGTCCTCGGAACGCAAGAGACATATTCAAATGGGTAATATGGGTCAAAGGGGGTCATAGGGTGACCTATCACCCTCTTTGACCTATTAAACGATGACATATGTCCCTAGGGGTCCTAAAACCCTAGGGACATATTCGAATCGTTCATATGGGTCAAAGGGGGTCATAGGGTGACCTATGACCCCCTTTGACTCATTAAACGATGACATATGTCCCTAGGGGTCCTAGGACCCCTAGGGACATATTTGAATCATTCATATGAGTCAAAGGGGGTCGTAGGGTGACCAATGACCCCCTTTGACCCATTAAATGATGACATATGTCCCTAGGGGTCCTAGGACCCCTAGGGACATATTCGAATGAGTAATATGGGTCAAATGGGGTCATAAGGTAACCTATGACCCTCTTTGACCAATTAAATGACAACATATGTCTCTAGGGGTCTTAAGACCCCTAGGGACATATTTGAATCGTTCATATGGGTCAAAGGGGGTCATAGGGGAACTTATGACCCTCTTGACCCATTAAACGACGATATATGTCTCTAGGGGTCCTAGGACCCCTAGGGACATATTCGAATGGCTAATATGGGTCAAAGGGGGTCATAGGGTGACCTATGACCCTCTTTGACCCATTAAACGATGACATATGTCCCTAGGGGTCCTAGGACCCCTAGGGACATATTCGAATGGGTAATATGGGTCAAAGGGGGTCATAGGGTGACCTATGACCCTCTTTGACCCATTAAGCGAAGACATATGTCCCAAGGGGTCCTAGCACCCTAGGGACATATTCGAATGGTTCATATGGGTCAAAGGGGGTCATAGGGTGACCTACGACCCCCTTTGACCCATTAAATGACAACATATGTCCCTAGGGGTCCTAGGACCCCTAGGGACATATTTGAATCGTTCATATGAGTCAAAGGGGGTCATAGGGTGACCTATGACCCTCTTCACCCATTAAATAATGATATATGTCTCTAGGGGTCCTAGGACCCCTACGGACATATTCGAATGGGTAATATGGGTCAAAGGGGGTCATAGGGTGACCTATGACCCTCTTTGACCCATTAAACGATGACATATGTCCTTAGGGGTCTTCGGACACCAAGGGACATATTCGAATGGGTAATATGGGTCAAAGGGGGTCATAGGGTGACCTATGACCCTCTTTGACCCATTAAATGACGACATATGTCCCTAGGGGTTCTCGGACCCCAAGGGACATATTCAAATGGGTAATATGGGTCATTTTTCCTCTTTGACGCATTAAACGATGACATATGTCACTAGGGGTCCTAGGACCCTAGGGACATATTCCAATTGTTCGTATGGGTCAAAGGGGGTCATAGGTCACTTTGATCCATTAAACGACAACATATGTCCCTAGGGGTCCTAGGACCCCTAGGGACATATTTGAATCGTTCATATGAGTCAAAGGGGGTCATAGGGTTACCTATGACCCCCTTTGATGCATTAAACGACGACATATGTTCTTAGGGGTCCTAGGACCCCTAAGGACATATTCGAATGGGTAATATGGGTCAAATGGGGTCATAAGGTAACCTATGACCCTCTTTGACCCTTTAAATGATGACATATGTCTCTAGGGGTCCTAGGACCCCTAGGGACATATTTGAATCGTACATATGGGTCAAAGGGGGTCATAGGGTGATGTATGACCCTCTTGACCCATTAAACGGTGATATATGTCTCTAGGGGTCCTAGGACCCCTAGGGACATATTCGAATGGGTAATATGGGTGAAAGGGGGTCAATGGGTGACCTATGACCCTCTTTGACCCATTAAATGATGACATATGTCCCTAGGGGTCCTTGGACCCCAAGGGACATATTCGAATGGGTAATATGGGTCAAAGGGGGTCATAGGGTGACCTATGACCCTCTTTGACCCATTAAATGATGACATATGTCCCTAGGGGTCCTAGGACCCCTAGGGACATATTTGAATCATTCATATGAGTCAAAGGGGGTCATAGGGTGACCTATGACCCCCTTTGATCCATTAAACGATGACTTATTTCCCTAGGGGTCCTAGGACCCCTAAGGACATAGTCGAGCCATTCATATGGGTCAAAGGGGGTCATAGGTCCCTTTGACCCATTAAATGATGACCCTCTTTGTATTATATATTATTATATTAATATGTATAATAATATAATATATATATAACAACGTAATATTTTTATTAAATATAATATATATTATAAATATTATTATATTAATATATATGTTATTAATATATCTCTATAAGAACGTAATATTTTACTATATATAACGTAATATTTTAGGGTATACTATTTATACTATTTTAGGATAATAATTATAATATAAATAAACACTAAATATTAATATTATTATATGTATAGTAATAATAATAATACTATTATAGCTATAATAATAATATATATTAATACTATATATTGTAGCTTAATATAAATAAACACTATATATTTACACTATTATATCTATATTAATAATATTAATACTATTATAGGTATAATAATAATATTGATACTATAGGTATATTAATACTATTTTATATTAATATTATTGATATTTTATACTAATACTAATATTCTATTAACTTAGTTATAAATTAAAGTCGTTTGCCTCCAAATATTTTCATAATATTAATATTATTGTGGCAAAGGAGGGAAACCTTAGCAAGTTTTGCCCCCAAAAGTCCTCTTCCTATATCGGATATCCGATCCTGGATCAGATATCCGATCTATTATCGGATATCCGATTATACTGGCATCAATTTCAAATATTTGACTGTCCCTACAGTCCCGATAACATTACTTTTTTACCTCTTTTTTCACGGGATTTGTAAAAAGTCATGTTTTGGGGCCCAACCAATCGAAAAGAATTTGAAAATATAACCTTAGGTGTTCGAATTTGTCATCTGAATGGGGAGCAGCAGTCGTCGAAAGAATAAACGTAAAAGGAAGATATCCAATGAAGACATTGCAGCATATAGGGAAAAGGATAAAATGAAACACCGAAAAAAAAGACAAGGTATGCTAAATATCAATCAAGTTGACAATGAATTAATAGAAGGTGAAATCATAGAGTCAGATAATGAAAATGTACAGTTGGGGAATGAAAATGTACCTATTGAAAATGATAATGTGGAAATTGAAAATATAGAGATTGAAAATTTTGAAGAAGAAATGCCACCAAGTCATAATCCAAATTGCATAATTGACCATGTCGAAGATGACAATGCATAGGAACTTAATGCACAAGAACCTTACATATCTCCTAATTATAATCGACATGAAGGTTCTAAAACACCAAAATGGATAATTGAAATTGATGAAACGATTATGACTAGTTTGGAAGGAAAAAAATCAGAAAGAACCATTCGGTTATGGACTTCAAGACTATATCAGATGTTTTTCGGCAACAAGACAGTGGTAGAGCAATGTCAACTTTTCATGCACTTATTAAAGATGCAAAAGATGAGACCTATGCTTTCCAAATTGAAAATTCGTGTCAATAAAAAGTTGGAAAGAAATGCCATTATTGTGAAGAATCTTTTTAGTGCTCTCAATAGCGTTGGGAAAAATAGCAGAGAGAAGGATAATAGAGCTGCTCGAAGGGTTATTACAACCTCTTTGGTAAGTCATCATTTGAGAAAGGGTAGATATATGAGAAAAACTTGTATTGATTTGAATCTAAATCATACTACTTTGAGAAGAGCACTTAGTCGATGAGAGAAAATTGATGATCCTCTTCAAAATGAAACATGGACATTTGGTGGGAGACTTCCACATTTTGATAAGAAGCTATCCGACGATGTGAAGGAGGAAATTATACAATTTTGGCACTCTAACTCATGAGTATCACCCAATGCTAAAGATGTCTTAAAGTTGAGAATTGGCATCAGAGACCGCACGCCACATCCTAAACACTATTTGGAGGTAAGTCAAACTATGTTTTTCAAACAATTTAGAGAGAGTCATCCAAGTGTTCATATATCACAAAGGGCTTTTGAATCTTTGAAGCCATTTTATTGTGTGCCACTCAAAATTTGAAATACATGTTGTTGCAAATATCATGTTGAGTTTTCTATGCACCATGAACTATTATGCTCCATCCATTCTACTTTGCATAGTAAAGAAATGTTGGAGGATTGTGGGGCTAGTGGGCTTCCAAAATCATCAAGAGACTTGTTAGATCAACTCTTATCTCGTAGAGTTGATGGTTGTTCCTTTTATAAAAATGCTTGCTTAAATGAGAAGTGTTCAGAATGTGGTGGCTTATCCAAGTTTCACACATGTTTCCATGAGGGGTGTGAACAAGATCTTGGAAAGACAATAGTGAAAAAAATGTTCTATGAAAGTGTGAAATACACATTGAAGAGTGGGAGTGAGAGATCTAGATGTGAATTGGTTGGAAAAGATATCAATGTGGCTAATTTTATTTCAGATTTCAAGGCAAATCTTTTTTACAAGTATGCAAGACATAGTCACAGGTCTCAGTGGTTGGATCAACAATTTAGAACGTGTAAGGAGACTTTTTCCATTGGCACTATTATATCAGTTGTTGATTTTGCTGAGAACTACACATTGCAACCTCAAAATGAGACACAATCTCAGTATTACAACTCTATTCAGATTGCAATTTTTGTTCACATAACATATAGACATGCCCCTTATAGTGCGGAAGATAATCGAAAGATTATTAGAGAGTATCATTTTTATATGAGTGATGATAGATCTCACTCTCACGAGTTTGTGCAACATTGTTTCGAGAATTTTTTTTATTTCTTACACGAGCATGCAATTGCTATGGATAGACATATCATTTGGTCAAATAACTATACAGGTCAATTCAAGAATGCTCGCATGTTTTATTGGTTGTGTAGGATGCACGTAGAGAGAGGGGTGCCTCATATTTGGAGTTTTTTTGAGTCCGACCATGGAAAAGGGGAACATGATGGAGCAGGGGCATTTGTGAAGAGAGCTCTAGTTAAGGAGCAACTGAAGATTTCAACAACAGAGTTTCTTGATGCTCGTAGCATTGTTGATTGGTGTAGTTTAGCATTATCACAGGGGGGGACTCTTAATTCAGTGGTACATAGGTTCTTTTGGTTGGTTGAGGAAGGGTCCATAGGTGATAGATCAGATTGTGCTATAGTGACAAACTCATCAAAAATGCATTCATTTCGGAGCTCTAATTCTAGTACATGGACCATTTGGACACGACAACTAGCTTGTTTTTGTCGTACTTGTTTTCAGTGTGATTGGGATCACTATGAGTCAAGTGAGTGGGTGGACACATGGGCTCCACATTATCTTACTCCATTGTCTATCATACCCTCTATCAAAAATGATGACATGGAAAGTTCACTTGAGCATAATCATCTATCAAATCTACTTCAGCCAGGACATGTCTTTGCATTGGTTGTACCACAGGGGAATGATGAGAAATCCGATTATTGGTTAGCACGTTGTGTAAGAGGAAAACAAAAACTTGCACAACCGATCACAGATGATGATGGATTCATATATCCTACTGGTTCAGTGGTTGTTGCTGGAACATGGCTGCGGACATACATGCTTAGTAGCAACGGAATTCCTGCATTCGAAGACTATCAGAAGCACAAAGTAATTCTCATATATTTGCATCTTATTATAGCAACAAATGTAAAGTTATTGAAGCATCAAGGAAGACCAAAAGTAAAAGAACTATTTACTATTGCTAATGCTGATCATGAAGCCTTGTTGGAGACCCTAAAACAGAGAGAGGACCCTATTGGAATACTTGACTAGGTATATATACTTCTTATGTTATTTTCTTCATAATGATTTAATGAATTGATGATTATCTTGTTTAATAAAATAAGTTACTAATTTTTGTATGATATTGGAATGTAGGTACATCATGAAGAGTTGGAGGGGGGTGGTATTGGGGAGAATTTCTAAAATTTATGATGTATTATGATGTAAAATGTGTAGTTTTTTGTATATGGTTTTTGTATTTTGGTAGGTTCTTTGTAAGGAATTATAAGAGGAAGATATTGAACAAGTTCTTCCAAATCATATTTGCATGTGATACAAGGCTATAACGACAATTTTAAGAGCATTTATAACTATATGAAAGATAATTGCATGCGGATATCTTATTACAAATTTGGTTTTTTCCTTATTTGACATAAAGCTGACATTATGATTATTAAAACTATTTTTATCAAACTAATCAAATAAGAAAAATCCATAAAGTACGGATGAACAATTAGAATACTTGATTTCTTCCATTTTACAACCAATCATAGCATTTGAAAGCATAAAGAGTCATAATATTGTATAATGTTTTGAAAGACTTTCATATTGAAAAGTTGTATGAAGCACATTTGGGATAAGCCATAAAATCCATGAAAGAAGATAGCATGTAGGATAAGCAATTAAAGCCAATAAGCCAGATAGCACATGCATAATGACATGATATGAAGTTGGATATGAAGGCTATGAGTGGATGAGTCATTAGAGGTATCAACAATCCCATCATAAATGAGATCTTGGATTTTATGTTTCAACACTATGGAATCTTTAGTTTTATGAAATTTTCTTCCATGGAGATTAATTTAAGAATGCCCCGTGTGTATGTAAAGGTCTTAAGGGAGATTAATTTAAGAATGCAATATTCTCCTCTAACCTTTTCTCAAGTTTAGAATTGATTTCTATCATGTGCTTAGAGAGATGAAGGTAAGAAAGATTATTTGTCTCTTATAGCTCTTTGTATTGAACATATAGAAAGAGAGATGACAAGTGAACAAATTTAAGTGTAGTCAATAGATCAAGGAAACCATTTAGTGAAAGAAATTCTTAGTATGCATATCATAGACCATGAAGTTAGAAAATACCAATAGCTCTAAGACCAAAGAGCCATTTTAAGTATGTTCAAGCACTAGAGACATAGAAAATCAAAGTCAATTTATGAAACTCCCCTTAGCAAAAAATGCAAACAAATATTTGCATTTGACATTTTGACTTGGTTGAAAAAGTTTGACAATAATTGATAATATTGCAAGCTTGATGTTCAAAAGCAATTTTTTTTCCAAGAAAGATAGTGACACATGGAGTAGTCTTCAAACAATCATCCATCATTTGCGGCCACCCTGTACCAAGGAGTCTCCAAGGTGCTCTAAGTGCATTTGCAGGTTGATCTTTCGAGGGTCATAACTCACAGCTCGTGAGGGCTATTAATGAACTGTCAAATGCTACAGGATGATGATCCTGAGGCCTAAAATAACCTATCTCATTTTTGAGAGATCACATTCTGTTTGGATTCAGCACAGCGATCTCGCTCGATGCCAAAACTCGCAGTGTGCCTCAGTTCATAGGTGCACCACAACGTAACTTTGAAACCGCTGATCTTGGCATCAAATCGTCAGTGCCATTAGCTCCGGATGGGCGGGTGAACCCTAGTCACACCCTTGTTCTGGCCACAAAGACCATCCATCATTTGCGGCCACCCCGTACCGAGGAGTCTCCAAGGTGCTCTAAGTGCATTTTGAGGTCGATCTTTCGAGGGTCATAACTCAGAGCTCGTGAGGGCTATCGAGGAACTGTCAAATGCTACAGGACGGTGATCCTGAGGCCTAAAATAACCTATCTCATTTTTGAGAGATCACATTCCATTTGGATTCAGCACAGCGATCTCGCTCGATGCCAAAACTCGCAGTGTGCCTCAGTTCATAGGTGCACCACAGCATAACTTTGAAACCGCTGATCTTGGCATCGAATCGTCAGTGCCATTAGCTCTGGATGGGCAGTTGAACCCTAGTTACACCCTTGTTCTAGCCACAAAGACCATCCATCATTTGCGGCCACCCCGTACCGAGGAGTCTTCAAGGTGCTCTAAGTGCATTTTGAGGTCGATCCTTCGAGGGTCATAACTCAGAGCTCGTGAGGGCTATTGATGAACCGTTAGAGGAGACAAGTTTGTAAGGATGGAGTGGCTTAGTGTTTTTGCTAAAATAAGTTAGTGGGAAGGCTTTATTAGAGGGTCTTGGCCAAACTAGTGGGGTGTTTGCCAAAATTTCTTGTTTTATTTCTACTCGGTTTTGTTTTCTTGTTTTGTGCTTGAGTATTGTTATGGAATTGGGACTTACACTCACCCTTGTGGGAAGGGAAGAGAAGTCCAGGGTGAAGGGCTTAAGTTGGGTTTGAAAAATGTATTGAGAACCTTGGAGTATGGGCTCCATTGTATGCCATAACATTTCATATCTTGTTGGGGGTGATGAGGAAAGTATGGTGTAGAAAGGAAGTTTGAGGAGTTATAGGTGATGGTAGTGGGTTTGGAGGAGGAAATGTGGAGGCCTCGAGAGGGCATTAAATGGTTCATTTATGATAGCCCTGAGAGGGCATGAAATTTGGTGAATTATGATAGCCCCGAGAGGGCATGAAAATTGTTTATTGCAAATATGGTTTGGTATGGCAAGTCTCCATTTTAGAACACACCTTCACCCTATGTTTATGGTTCCATCTATGAAGCCATTGTGAAATAGTCTTGGGGGAAAATTGTTCAAGTTTGAAATGTAATGTTTATGCATTGAAAGATTGTATGTGTATCCCAGTTTGAGCCTTGTCCCCTAGCGCGGGGGTGGTCTCTTTGAGGCCTATGGTTGGGTGGAAAGCACCCATGGTCCTTGTTATTTTGTTGTGTTGCATATGCAGATTTTTGTCCAAGGGAGCAATGGAAATGGCTTGGAATGATCATCTTGCAGATTGATGTTGGATGAGAAAACTTGACATTGTGCCCTCATTTGTGAAGGAGGATTCACCAGCTTGTTCATGTTCTCAATGATCATGTTGGACAATGTTCATGCTACTCATTGTCCATATCTTTCAATGTCCATGTTCCTTATGATTTTGAAAATTCCCTTATGTTGCCCCATTGTGATGGAAGGAGATTGTATCATTGTTACCTAATGTACGTGTAGAAGAAAATATTGATAAGGTTGTATATGCATGTTTCATTTGGAGTTTATATTGTTATGAAAGCATTGGTACGAGTCACAGATTTGCTTTGACATCATTGTTATCATTTGAAAATGTGAAAGAAAGTTTTCTCCTTGTGGTATTGTAAATGACTAGTTGATAATAACAATCCATAGATGTTATGTGATACCATTGATTGTATAAATTTAAAACTTAGTAGATTGCTTACAATCTTGTTGTGCACTCAATAATTTGGTGAGGAAGCAATGTTGATAGATAATGAGGATATAGTAATATACTAATTGTCACATTAATATATATTGTAATGATTAATGAATGTGTGTACATTGGTAATGAGGATAATAAGTAATTCTGATCCCCTTCCCTTACATGCTAGAATCACGACCTACTCCATATGATACAACTGACAGACCCTAATAGAATATTAGTATCAGAGGCTTGTTAGGATATGAATTACCTCACTAATTTATGAGTGTTGTATCTTGAACTTGCTCATTTGACTCGTGGCGCTAACTTGAACTAGACTGTCATCCAATCTATTTGAAAACCACCTGTGACTAAAATGTTAACACCTTCACACTATTCACATGAGTCTTGAACTCCTATTCAATGATAACCTTGTTTTACAATATGTAATTTCTTATGCAACTTCATAAGCTTAAAAAAAAAAAAAAATTTGTTGTGTTTTTACTAGTAAAATTTAGGGCATGACACATGATCCACGATAAATTGAACAATACTAGATACTAAATTAATATGTATATCATTGTGCACGTAAATGATAAAAATATATATCAAAATACATGTATCCATAGACAAAATTTTACACAAATATATATCAAAGATCATGTATCCATAGACAAAGTACTCAAATATATATATATCAAAATACATAGATCCATATACAAAATGTGGCTGATCCTGCCATCGGAATGTGTATAATATCAATGTTTCTATATACAATGTGGCATATGCCATCTCAAAATGTCTCATGATGCATCCTAAAAAAACTATACTATCCTAGGGTGCTAGTGGATGATCAAAATGCAGCCTCTTCGCTGCACTAGGTGGATCGGATGCCTCCTACATAAACAAAAAAGGAAAACCCAAAGTTAGACTACTAAATTTATATGATTCTACGTATCTAACATTGAATTACTCAAATGCATAATGATATTTTTCATATTGGAGATTAATACTATCAAAATTTCATAATAAATACCTCTCTCGTCGACCTCCTGCGCTGGTCAGGAGTCCTCTCATATGCCCTCAGCAATGCTGGTACCTCTGTGATTGTGGGCTGTATATGTTCAAATACCTTTGTCAGATGAATCTACAATTTAAACTATAACATTATAATTCATAGCATGCTAAATTTATAACATATTTAATCATGAATTCAAATTAAAACTTACTATTGTAGGCTCCTCCTCAGGAGTGAGTGGCCGCGTCATCAAATCTACATAACTATCCCATCGAACCTCATGTGCACTAGGAGTCTCCTATGAGATACAAAATAGTAGTTGTTAATATCACGGAAATTAGTTTTGAATTTATTTATGAAGATAAGTGATGCAAGGGCATCCCATGCTCATCAGGGGAACATTGAAGATCCAAGGCATTACAGAGGTCATGGAACATCTCTTGAAGTCAATTGGGCAATCCTTGCACCAATTATGGCTCATGGAAGCATACAAAGTTATAATGTTGGACTCATATGTGGAAGAAAGTTGTAATTGGGCATGAGATAGGATTTTAGGATTTCATATGGTAGATGTGTCATTTGATAGGTTCATGTAGGTTGCCATGATCATATCTTGTCATTAGACAAGTCAAAACGTTCTAGAATTGAGTTTTGGGGTTTGAACAAGCAGGCCCTAGTTTTTAAGCCATTTTAAGGAGGGTTTTGAAGTTTGGGTGTTTAGGAGTGTGACCAAGACCTATAATCTTGAAAATCCTTAGTGTGTTGGTCCCTTTGTTGAAGCCTTGGTGTGTCCCAAAGTTGAAAGGTACATAAGTGGTGTCCAAAGATTTCTTGGTGAGGAAAGAAAGAGAATCAGTGAGTTGGCCCTTGGGAAGGAAGAAAACTTGTTGTGAAAATGCCTCCTAAAAATTGAATGGCTAGAGAACTTGAAGAATTGAGAGAAGAGTTGGCAAAAGAGAAAAGAGAGAGGAGAGAACTTGAAGCATCTAGAGTGAGGGAAGAAAGACAGATGAGAAGAGAGAGGCTGAAGCTTATTGCAAGGATAGAATCCTTAGAAAAGGAAAGGCAAGAACCTAGAGGAGAAGAGGTTAGAGGAAGAAATCATGGAGAGAACCATGAAGAAGAAGAGGTTGGTAATGCAAGGCAAGAGCATGAGACAACAGATGATCCTGAAGAAAGGAGATTTATGAGAATAATTAAGGCAGTACAAGGTAATGGTGGGAAGAACCATATTGATTTTTCAATATACCAGGGTAAAATGGATAGTGAAGAAGTGCTAGGGTGGATAGAGGCCCTTGAGAACTACTTTGATCTTGAAGACATAGAGGCAGATAAGAAGGTAAAAGTAGCAACAACAAGACTGAGAGGAACATCACTCACTTGGTGGACTAGTGTTCAGAATGAGAGAGAGCAAAGGTGGTGCAGGGCACCTAACCTATGTGGCAGGGGGGAACAAGTATCTCTGTTGCCGGACACCTTGCCACTCCATGAAAGCGATGATTCAAGTAGATTAGGAAGTTGGAATAAAGGTTTGGTCCATATTTTACAAGTTGGTCTATGTTTTGTAATAAAGGCACATGTAAGGCCCACAAGAATTTTGGTGTGGTTATAAACCAAGTGACTCCATGGGACCAAAAGGCCTTAGAATAGGGTATTTAGAGTCTAAACAGTATTAACAAAAAGTGGTTGTTTGTTTGTTTTATGGTTGGGAACGCCTATATGGTTGTTCCAACGGTCATGTAGACCTTTATATATGTCATATGTGATCTTAGTTGAAAGGGGGAGATCAGAGTGTACAGTGGTTTGGAGAAAAAATAATAAAAACTTCAATTTTCTAGAAATTTACTTAGTTGCATTTAATAAATCCATATGACCAATTTTGAGTCAATGGAATAGTTTAGAAAGTTAGGGAATGCATAAAAACTATAGTTTGAAATTTGAATTTCAAATTCAAATGGTCATATTAGTTTTGGAGGGAAAGTAGTAATTTGGTATTTGTTTGATTAAATAAACCTTTGTAACCAACTTGGTCGGTTGGACAGGTGCATATAAGCCAATTTAAGTTGTAATGAACATATGCAAGACATGAATCATTATTGGTACAGAAAAAATCATAGAAATTGTATAGAACAACAATCATACTTTCCTCTAAATCAATTAAAAAAATAAAAAATAAATGATACTTATACATACAATGGGGCTCTCTGTGCGAATGAAAATCCCTGACGATCTAGGATGCCGAATCTGTACAGGCTCATCGCCAGTAGCCACACCCTATATAAAATAAATAATGTAATTAAATGAGATTACCACAAACATTTTACAAGAATGCATCAATATTTAATCAATTAGAAAACATCTAATTACCTTTCCTTTGTCAATGCATGCTGGCTCACCCCCCGCACTTTGTCCCCCCGAGGTAGGTGGTATCTGCAAGATAAAAGAAAGATTAGCAACCATATATGCTACAATATAAAATAGAAAAAAGAAATGCGAACACAACATAATGTACCGTAGATGTCTCAAGGCCAAATGAAATGGCCGAGAGTATAGCATCATCTATCTGTCTGAGCTCCTCCTCGGTCATCAACTAAACATGAATGAAGATCACATACATGTAAAAGTCAGTATGGCTTAAAAATTAAAATTACTCTATTATAAAAATTAACTTTAAATCACATATGTCATAAAAAAAAAATGTATACACGTACCAACACCGAAGGAGTCCATGCCTCTACATTCTCCTCCTCTCTCGTATCAGGGTCTGTAGCCTCTGCACGTGCATTTGGTGTATCCTCATCTAATACAAATTGATACTCAGGAAGATCACCTATGGGAGCCAGGCAAATATTCTTGCATGTAATGCAAGTGTGAGGCACACAAACGTGTGATGAGCTAGCCGATGATGAACTGGCACCAACATCATCAACACAAGGAGGCAAGACTGACCTAGCCTGAGATATCATTAGGCTACTCAGCCTATGAATGGCTCTGATGGTCTAAGAGCTAGCCTCTGCCATAATATCTGGATGCTACACTCGAGGAGGGGGGGAGATATCGGGGGGGGGACAAAAGTGCCAAGTTTCTTCCGTTGGGAAGAGGGTCTATCCTGAGGAGCTCCTAGTCCTAAGCCCATGTTGGGCTTCATGCTCCAATAGTTCACTTTAAGTTTCAACACAAATTCTGCATATAATTTTTTAAGGAAATAAAATGGTATGTCTAAATTGCCATGTGGAGGGATATCAAAGACCATCCACCAACGGTCCCAAAAATTTGCACGTATGGCATCATTTGTGCACCATTTAATTGATAGTTTGGCTTTTTTTGGGTCAACTGGTATACCCGTTTTTGGGTTAGCAAAAAGGCTTGCCAAATCGTCTTTGGTTATGTTGAGGACCACGACCTCATCATAATCCAAACCATCATCAAACATCTGATGCATTTCATCAGGCCAATGAAGAGCGGCATTTTGTTGGTTTGTAAGAGTTTCAATGTTATCCACTATGGTGTTTAACGTGGATAACATAGGAGCCAGTGCAGGTACATTATTGTATGTTCTATGCAAACCTCTCAACTCAGTGAGATTTTCATTTATCAAATCCTCGATTCAAGGAGGGTTTTGAGGAGGTAGAGGATCATTTGGTGGATGGTTTTGTGGGGATACTGGATTGTTTGGTGGTGGGTTGTGAGGAATATTATTCCCTGCCTCAGTGTCATCATTTTGATCAGCCATTCCTATTGAATTGCAAAACGTAATATCTATTAAAAAAAAATCTAAATTTTAACCATTTTTGTCAAAAAAACCATAGATTCAACTAAAACAAACAAAATCTTGTTAAAATCTATTAAATTTAGGTTAAAAATGAGTCGGGGGGGGGGGGGGGGGAAACATACCTGATATTTGATATCCGATTTGCTATCTGATATCCGATTTATTATCTGATATCCGATCTGACTGGCCCAAATTCGCGTGAAAATAAGGGTCGCGGGTCTGTGATTTTGTGTTTAATCCATGCACAGGTATCGGATATCCGATATTATAATGTATATAATATAACATATATATTACATTTTATATATTTTTATATTATATTTTATATTTATTATATTAATTTACTATATATTATAATATAAAATATTATTATTATACTATATTATTATAATTTATAATATATTATACTTTTTTATTATATATTATATTATAAGATATTACTTTTTATTATAATATTATATTATATATATATATATATATATATATATATATATTATATTACATTACTATATATTATAATATATGAAATATTATATTATATTATTATAATATAATATGTTATTATAATATTATTATTATAGTATAATATTATATGATTATAATATAATAATAATATTATTATTATATTATAGTATAATAATTATTATAATAATAATATTATTATATTATAGTATAATAATAATTATAATAATATTATTATATTATAGTATAAAAATTATTATAATAATAATATTATTATAATATAATAGTATGATATATTATTTAATATTATTATTATTATTTTATATCAATAATAATAATATTAAATAATATATCATACTATTATATGATTTTAATTATTAGTCGGATATTGGATTTAAAATCGGATATCTGATATCAAATCGGATATCCAATATCAAATCGGATATCCGATATGATATCGGATATTCGATATGATATCGAATATCTGATAAGGCTCAGCTTATCCTTCTAGGTTTGGTTCCTGGATAGGTAAAAAAAAGTCAGAGCAGATTTTGAAGCACTTTTAGGCATCTTCAAACTCTTTTTTTTTCACATCGCCACTTTTTGGCACACCATGATCCTACACATACCCGAAAGAGTTCACACGGTCGAAGCTAGACTTAACAACATGGCCTTAGCAAGAAACAAAAACTATTCATCAAAAAATAATAATAATAAACCGCCTCAGGCTGCCAAGGCAATGCTAGCCAAAGGAGGAGGATCATCTTTATCAAGAAATCCCCATATATCAGTGGGATTGTGGGGTAGACTAGGAATAGTCCAGTCGTCATCAGTAGCAGCAAGATCAGGGGCAGCCTCCACTTCCTTAACCTCTGGCTGCGAAGGAGAAATCGCCAAAGCCAAGCGAGGAAATTTCCTAGAATGAGCCTGCCAAGGCGTAGGAGGCAGGGTCGGGGACCAGCCAAAACCACCATGAGGTAGGGAAGTAGAGCAATTCCTCCATCCGCCATCACCACCACTGGGAGAGCGGTGGTAGGAAACTTGGGAGCGCAGTGTGTGTGAGTGGCAGCCTAAGGAGTGGTGATGAGAACGGAAGCCACGAGGCGTAGAGGCATCAGCCGAGGCATCTAGAGGAACTCTGGCAATGGTACAAGGAGCATTGCCCCAATGATTTAACAATTCTTGTAAGTGAGCAACTTCTAGGTAAACTTTATTAGCTTGCACCTAGATCTACATAATCACATTGTTACAAATGCATGGTTTAGTGTACATAGCAATGTTAACATCAAAAAAGCTATGAGTGAACAGAACAACATTCCTATCTTTCCATAGAGAAAAAAAATTTTCCATCTTGAAGGTATGCCAAATTTGAGTGAATTTCGAAGAAATTCTGGGAGAATTACCCAACAGGATCATGTGCCATGATAATGGTTTGGGCTTGAAAGGCTTGAAAAAATCATGAATCCAATGCCAATAATTTTGAGCACGCTTACAAAACCAAAAAATATGCAAAACAGACTCAAGTTGACCATAGAAGGGGCATCTGGGATCAGGAACCCCAATGTGCTTGAGCCAAGGCCCCAGGGGAAGACCTTGGAAGGAAAAGCACCAAGAAAAGTGGGCAATCTTGGGTTTTGTAATATCACTCCAAATGGTGTCAAAATGTTTTCTCCATTGAGAGAGTGAAGATTGCAAATGCCACCGCTAGTTAAGCATGTCAACCATCAGAAGATGAGATGAGCACCATCAGTACCCCATAATAGGCTTATAGTTGGCAAATGGAGTGGCAAGATACCACTTCCAATCATGCCACCAAGGCCAACTAGACTGAATCCCCACCTTATGAACAAGGTGCATAGGGATGGAAGACAACAGAAGATCAAAATTCTATTGATCTGTACTGACAAGGCGGTACTGAACTTGCATATCTTCCCATGACCTGAAACTCATGGTGACTCTTGAAAAGAGATCCTTAGGAGTGTGGATGCCATTTTTTTAAAAATGTAGAGCATTGGCACCTTGAATCTTGGCGAGATGAGTACCCTGCATAGCAAACAAGGGAGACCACCAAATGTTCTATTGATTCAAGGAAAGCTCATTGCAAAACTCATCTCCAGCACAACGAAGCCATGGCTTAAAAACTTCCCAATCTTTCTAGATACTCTTAATAATAAATGAGCCCTAAATGGCTAGTGGTTCATGCATGATGAGAAGGGTTTGAAAACCAATCCCCTTCCACGTAGGCTTGTTAATAGGGAAGCCAGAAGAAATGCAGTGCCTTAACAGAATCTTCCAAGCTTCGTCCCTAGAGATAGCTTAGATAATCCATTTGGCAAGGAGAGTAAGGCCTTGTTTCCAAGTGGAAAGCAAGCCAAGACCACCAGACTCCCTTACGAGACAACAAAAATCCCAAGAAACTCTATGAAAACCATGATGGTCAGAACCAGAAGCCCAAAGAAAATCTCTGAGCAAACGTTCTAGCTTGAGATAGGAAGCTTTAAATGGTGCCCAATAGGAAGAATAGTAGACATGGGTGGCGGCTAGAATCTTAGAACAAATCTAGATTTTACCAGCAAGAGAAAGCGGCTTGGTGATCCAATAGTCGAGCATTTTGCTAATCTTAGCAAGCACAACATTCCAAAGCTCCACAGGAGAGGCCTAGAAGGCAAAGGGAATGCAAAAAAAGTGAAAGATTTCCTCGTGAGTAACCCATTTCCACTGGAACTGGCTAAGCCAAGGTGGAGCTAGCAAAAAAGACTGGTGGTAACAGAGCATTTTATGAAATTGGATGGCAAAGCCAGAGGCTTGACAAAAGGTGTCCAGACAATTTAAAGCATTTTTTATATTTTCTTCATCCTCAAGAAGTGTAAGAAAGGAATCATCAAAAAAATGGCCATTGACTAACTGGGAGGAAGAATTAGGCAGGGAAATGCCACGAACCAGTCCAGAAGACACAGAATGAGCTAAAAAATAGCCAAAACCTTCAGTAGCAAGGACATAAAGTGTTGGAGCTAGAGGGCAACCTTGCCTAATTGAATAAAAAAATCCAAAAGCCTTAGATTGTGAATTATTGATGGTAATGCAAGCATTAGCATCACCAAAGAGCATCTCCATGGACTGAAGAAAATTGGGGCCAAAACCTAGAGCCTGAAGCATAGCCACGATGAAGGGCCATTCAATGCGATCATAGGCTTTAGCAAAATCAATCTTTGAAAAGATAGCCTGCTGCTTGGACTTGTGAGCCCATTCCATACCCTCCCATATAGCAATAATGTTGTCTAGAATATATCTGGACTTGATGAAGCCAATTTTCTCAGGCCACACAATTGAAGGCAACATGTGCCTGATTTTGAGAGAGAGTGCCTTGGCAATGATCTTATAAGACACATTCAGAAGGGTAATGGGCCTCCAATTGCATATGTCCTCAGGATCACTAGCTTTAGGTATGAATTTGATATTCCCTTTATTTATTATTGCTCCTAAGCTTTTAGTATGGTATGCTTCAAGATAGACTTTGTGCAGGTTAGGACCTATTTGTTCCCAGAGGTGTTTGTAGAATTCACAGGGAAAGCCATCACATCCAGGAGACTTTTCATCCACCATGGAGTCAACTACCTCTTTAAGGTCTCTAGAGGAAAGAAGTTTCTCACAGAAAGCACATTGCTCAACCGCAAGGCAGTTTGGAGTAACAGAGATACACTTTCTGAGAGCCTCCTCCTAAGCAACCGAATTTCCCTATGAAGCAAAAATGTTCTCATAATGATGAACGAAGGCTTGTAGGATGTCAGGGAGACTGGAAAGAATAGTCGTTCCCTATTTGATCTTTTTAATTCCAACATTGGTATGACAGGCCCGGAGAGCTTGAAAGAACTCCTTCGAGGCTTTATTGCCAACCTCCAACCAATGGAGATGAGCCTTGATTTGAGTTCCATAGGTAGCATAGTTGTCAGCAATTTGCTTTTCATGGCAAAGCTTGGAAAGATTAATTTGCAAATCCACATCAAAGGGGTTGAAGGTGAGAGCCTTAGAGGCTTTTTTGAGGGCGAGGGTGTTTGCTTCATAAGAGTGTTTCCTGAAAATTGCCAGCTAGCGCCCATAGATGTGCAAAAACCACACAATTCTAGTAATGGCATAATTCCACCATTGAATCCATCCCCGCTGGGATGGCAGACGTGGCTCCAAATTCTAGACACGTTGGATGTACGAGATGGTGGAAGCATGCAGGAGCATAGATGTATTGAGGAAGAACTGAGACTTGGCCACCTTGGGGATAGTTGTTTGCCCAAAAATGACATAGTAGATGGGATAGTGATCAAATAATGTCACATCTATCAAGGGAATGACAGGCAGATCTCAATCTTTAGAAAAAGAGAAAAAAGATTTGTCTTGCGAAACGTGACGGAGCCCTGGGGAAAAATGCCATGGACGATTTTGTCATCCGAAGCACCGCAAATCTTGTGTAACACAAATTCGGGGCACAACAGGCACTCATATCCGGTATTGGCTCCCCATCCTTCACAGCCACTGCATTTGTAAGAAGTCAGTTCTTCTGTGTAATGGAGGTCATGCTCATGGTGGTTAGGATTATTAAGGTAATGTAATGTTTAATATATGAGAATATATTCAATTTATCAATTCATTTTGCTGTTTTAGTAATCTATTTACATTTTATTATCACAATCATTATGAAACTACAGTTTTAAAAAATATTGATTTATTTTGAATTTCTTATTTGTTAGATTATAAAAATAAAATGATAAATATATTAAAAATTAAACATATTATATCTATTTTATGACAATATATGTAATACATAATTAATTATTTTTAAGATATTATATTAGAATTTCAATATTATTAACATATAACTTTTATAAATATATATAAATACATATATAAAACAATAAATTTATTTGTA
Source organism: Cupressus sempervirens (assembly GCA_028749045.1). Lineage (NCBI taxonomy): Eukaryota > Viridiplantae > Streptophyta > Pinopsida > Cupressales > Cupressaceae > Cupressus > Cupressus sempervirens. The sequence continues at coordinate 600,159,144 of CM053791.1, read as the reverse complement.
AAAAATAATTATTTTTCAATTAACAAATTTTATGAAGAATTACTTTAACATTTCTTTAAATTAATCATTTGTATTAATAATTTATTTCTTGTCATAATTATTTTGATTATTTTTAAGTCACTAGATAAGAAATAAGTTGAATAATATTGTTAATAATCATAATAATAATAATAATAATAATAATAGACTTATTTTATAAAATTTAATATATTATATATTGTACATTTTGAATAGATATTAAATATATAATATATTTATTAGTAATTAAGTAAGATAATTAATAAATATTATTATTAAAAATTAATTTATAAAATAATGTTTTACAATACAATATTCTACTCTACTACTTTATTATTTCAAATAAAAAAAATTAATTGCATTAAAATGTAGAATGTTCAATGAAAAAAGTAGTTTTAAAATATAATTATCTTTGTCAAACTAAATTTACATCGGCATCCCAGCAGGCAAAGCTGACAGTCTATAGTAGTGATGATAGATGGGTACGGTGGTTTATATTAGCAGCCATGTCTTCCTCTACATGCAATGAATCATTTCGATGGACAGAGTCAGGATTTGCACCCGAAGCGCAAGCGTCTCCATCCGTTGAAATGACTTGAATGGGAGAGGATAGATGCTTGCCAGCTACATAAAACTGAAGACTTTGACTCTTAAGAACCTTCCCATCCCATAGTCTAGAGACCCACCGTGGAAAGTGCTCATCACTAAGCATGTTTTAGGGGTTCCTTCTACTCATCACGAGTCCAACCAAACTGACATAATTAGGGGAAAATTTTATATATATATATATATATATATATATATTTTGGACATTTTCTAGGTGGTCGTGGCACTTGGTACTCGTAGACAGCCAATGGATTTTTCTGTGTAAGTTATCCCAAGGACTTAATAAGTCTTGTAAAATTTGATATACAGAATTTGTTTTTATTTCATTTATTAGATTGTAAATTATGTTCTCGAGAAACATGATTATCAATTAAAATATGATTTTTCTTATAATTATTAGGTGTTCAATAATCATGATTTTTTTGTCATGTATCAATAATAAATGTTAGGGGTCTAAATATGATAATACATGTATCAATAGTCAATCACAAATGTACTAATAGTCTACCATTTCTTAGTTTTTTTGGTTGGGGATGTATCCATTTATGTACAACTATGAGGATAGTTCATAAAGGCTACTAGGACAATTGGCCACAAGTATAAAAATTTTAAGTGAATTGCTATGGGTAGAATTGAGCAACACTTTGTAAAGGTCATTTTAAGGAAATCCATGAATATTCAAAACTTGAAACCTTAGCTTTAAGCAATCAACTCACATATATAAGCTTATACCAAAAAAATCATTAAAATCTAACTTATGTTTTAAGATTTGTAGGTGTGCAAAGTTAGTTTGTATGACTACTCGACCACATCCCCTATCAAAATTTTCTCTATTTTTTGAATTTACATTTCTCATTCGTTCCTATACTATGAAACATCACAAGAATAAAATTACATGACTTAGGTACATTTAAATAAATGACCTGTTTTTAAATACAGATTTTATTTATGTTTTTATAGAATGAGTTTGCATAACATTTTCACTGAAGATGAACCCTAAGCATGACAAATATCACACGAGAGAACACAATTATAATCTTATTGTTGAATGCAATGAACGTTTCTTGGCCTAAGTTCTATTGAAGCGTCCATGTCCCTCAAAAATTTGAATTTACAAAATTAACTTCCTATTCCAACATATGATTGGCGGCTCAAGTTTTAAGAAATTAAATACAATACAATGGAAGAGAAATAAGACAAACCCATGCCAATAATCATGGATTATTAGACATTTAGTGTAGTCCTTTATTATAATTATAATTATTTTATTATTTTATCTTTTACGTAAAAGAGAAAAGCAAAAAGTTAAATTAGTCATTCGATCAAGTCCACTTTGGAATGTCGGTTACCAATTTCCTGTGATAGGAAAAAAATCATAGATTTAAAAACTGCATGCTGTGAAAAGGAACCACCCAGCCAACAGGTTTATAGATTTAAAAACTGTGTGCTATGAAAAGGAACCACTCATTATTGACTTGCAAATTGGAAACAATGAATGATCCACCTTCCAATCAAATCGTTTACTAGGACAAGTTTATGTCATTTTAGCCTAGAGTTTAATTATTCAAAGATATAGAGGGGCCTACTCTTTTCCTTTTCTTCCTAATTGAGATGGTGTCAAGAAAGAAATTGAATATGTAAACATTGATAAGGAGGAGATAATTTTGAGTTTGACATATGACATGTATTGAGAATAATTGAAGTTCAAGGTTTATGTTTACTAAGTGAAGTTTGAAAGTAATTTTCAATTAGTTAACATTGATAAATATATTCTAATGTAAACATTATTTTTTCTCTTGCACTCAAGTCATTCACATGTTCTCTAGTTGATGAGTGTTGATTAGTTTACATTTCATCAAATTATTTTGCATTTTCTAGCTTTGATCTAATATTATTTAAAATATTATATTTATATTTCATTCATGTTGTCCATGTATTAGCTTGTCTATGAAATGATGATAGAGTGGCTCTTAGTCAACTTGTCTACATACTAGATGTAAAAAAAAACTTTATGTGATCAATATCAAAATCTACGCATGTGGTTCCATGTTCTAATAAGGAGATATAATCAAATAATAATAGTTATTTAATAATGCATCTATGTCTTTCTTACTTTCTTTCTTTTAATTTGTCTTTCTTATTTCAGTTCTTTTAATTAATAAAACCCATGAAAGAAATTTATTACTTTTAAAAACTATATTCTTATTTAAGAGACTTTATTTCTTATTTTAGTTTTAATTTTTGATAATTTTACAATATTACTTGAACTCATTTTGTCACCTTATGATTGTCTGAATTAGGTGTTATGTTTTATCTTTATTTACTTTTGAAAGTAAAAGATTACATTAGAAAACACATAACACAAATTTTGCATGGAGAATGTCTTCCATGAAAGAGACCCATCAATAAAAAGAGGCTCAAGAATGTATTCATCTTCAAAAGTCAATTATATATGATAGGTATTCATGCTCTTTAATATGGATAAATTTTATTAGAGCTTGCATATCTATAAAATAACCTAACGTAAAAATTATTCCTTGCCTCCAATTTATATGTAAACAAAAATAGGTCATCATAAGAATAGGTTAAAAGTTAAGACAATTTTCTACAACTAGTATTTAATATGGATCCAACTAAGTCATGGACAGTAAAAGCAAACTCCATCTACTAATAAAAAACTATATTTTCGATAAGTTATAAATCTTAGATATAATGGCACATGTAACTAGTTAACATGTACACACTAATGAAAATAGGGAAAAATAGGACTTGGTGGGTGGATTAGTTGTGTCCATAGCTCAACAAACTTAAACAAATTTAACCTTAAACTTCAAATATGATTAATGAATATTACAATATAAGCTCAAAACATACCAAGAATGTATATCATAAATAAATTTTGCATGGAGACCTTGTTAAGGTAAAAATAATGGTGGGGATGTATTGAGGTAAATGATAATGGTGGGGGAGATCCCACAAGATGATGTGCTCTATTAAAAGCATTATACCTAGTTAAGAGTATTATAATGAGAATGCACACGAATTGAGCAACTATAATGCCCCACCCAGGAATCCTTGGAAAAAAAAGTATAAAATGTGCATTGAATGTTTTTTCTTAGTATAGGTTACTTAACAACAACTTAGAGTAACCAAGTGTAACAATAAAATAGGGAACATGACATAACACGCAGGTTCACCTACACCAACATAACATTTTCTAATGCTTCTGAAGATCCCTAAGCAGTAAACAATAACTTGGAATTAAAGATCATGTCATCACATGGATACTCATAGAAGACCTGGTTAATATCCACAAACCCCAAGAGGGAGATACTAAAATTATGTATCCAAAGCAAAATGTTATTTTCAAGCTCAAAATAAAAGTTCCTATTATGATTAAATATACATGTCCATTTCTAATTAACCATAACATAAAAAAAATGGTAAGAAACAACGCTAAAATGGTTTTGCACAAGAAAAGGAATCAAGGTTACAATTATATGTTCATTGGTCACCATGTTAAAAGCCAAATGTTGAATCCTAAAATTTGGTTAAGTTTAAAATTTCCTAAAAATATCCAAAATATAAAATATTAATCTCAAATAGAACTTAGTTGAAACCACTCTCAAACATCCTAAAAGTGTGTGTGTGTGTGTGTGTGTGTGTGTGTGTGTGTGTGTGTGTGTGTGTGTGTGTGTGTGTGTGTGTGTGTGTGTGTGTGTGTGTGTGTGTGTGTGTGTGTCAATGGCCTTGATGCAACACAGTGTGATGTCCCTCTGACAGTCTCTAATTATTGTTTCTCTCTTTGTCAACAAACTCTCCCTTTTTAGATCTTATACCAAAAGCATAAACAATCAGAAAAATTCATATTGACACAAAAAACTCTCCCTCTTTGACATCTTAATGTCAAATTCAACATTTGGTGGACTTTCCATGTACCTGAGTACTGATTCGTATGCAATTTGCTCTTACAATATTGCATCAACCTTGATTGATCTTCAAATGCTTGGTTGATTCATCATTAAACTCCTTTTAGTGGGCTTCAGATTTGGGAAAAACCACTAGCTTACCTCTTATATACAAGAATTCATCCTTATGCAATGGCTTGGTGAATATTCTGCAATTTGTTCCTTAGTATTCACATATTCTAATCTCACCCCTTTGTCCTACACCAATTCTCTTAGAAAATGATGTTTTATTGCAATGTGTTTAGTTTGGGTATGCATCACAAGGTTCTTGGAAATGTTAATTGCATTGGTATTATCATAGAAAAAAATTGCAGTTAGGAGATTTTCACAATCCATTTTTGGGCCAAGATTGTGTATACATTTTTTTATCATCAATGTTTCAAATCATAATCCATGATGCATCATCAGGATGAGAGAGTGTCAGAATTTCATAAAGAATAAGATTGTAGACCAAAGGGTATAAGAAGAGGGAAGAGGGTATAAGGGTATAGAAAACAACTATTGGATCTGTGATTTCTTCATTCATACTTGATAATAGTTGTTTGAACCACATAATATTGTAACAATTGACTGATGTTGCAACATATTATGCTTCTATTGTAGACTAAGACATGCAATTCTTCTTTTTGCTTGTCCAAGATACTAGCCTCTTTCCAAGAAATAATTCTTCACCACTAGTGCTCTTTCTATCATTAATGCTTCTAGCCTAATAAGCATTAGTGAAGGCTTTCAGTTCAAAGTTGCCTCCTTTCTTAGACCACAGTCCATGATCTTCTGTACCCTTCAAACATTGATTTTTTTTATTGCTATAATATGATTTTCTTTTGGATTAGTAGAAAATCTTGCCACCATACCAACTGCAAGTGCAATATCAGGTCTTGGATGCACTACATATTGAAGGTTTCAAATCATAGATCTATATGTAGTTTGATCTATGTCTTTGGAATCATCATTTTTGGAAATCTTATGTCTAGTAGACATAGGTGTTCCAACTAGTCTGGAATTCTCAATTCTAAATTTCTTCAGTATCTCCTTTATGTACTTTGATTGAGTAATGTAGATTCCATCCTTTTTCTATTGAATCTATAGGCCAACAAAGAATTGATCTCTCCAAACATTTAAATTTCAAATTCCTTACTCATTTCATCAAAAAGATATTCAGGCACAAATTGTCATATCCAATGAATATTATATCATCTACAAAGATTTCTACTAACAATATCTTCTTTTCTTGTCCTTCCTTGATGTATAGACTGTTATTATCATTTATCCTTTAAAAACCAAAATTTATCAAATAACTATGTAATCTTTTATACAAGGCTCTAAGGGCTTGTTTTAGACCATACTTGAAGCTTTGTGTAATCTAGAAACCATATTCTTTTTTCTACGATCAATGAAACCTTCAAGCTACTCTATGTAGAATTCTTGTAGAATTCTATTCAAGAAAGCTAGCTTCACATCCATTTGATATACTTTGAATCCTTTATGTGCAGCATAAGCAAGTAGTGTTCTAACACCTTCTAGTCTAGCAATGGGAGAAAAAGTTCCTCCATAGTCAATACCTTCCTCTTGACCATAACCCTTGCATACTAGCCTTGTCTTATTCCTTGATATTTCTCCATTTTCATTCAACTTATTTCTGAATACCCATTTTGTGCCAATTATATTTTCATCCTTTGATCTAGGAACAAGAGACCAAGTCTTATTTCTTTCAATTTGTTCTATCTCTTCATTCATAGCTTCAATCCAACTTTCATTATCCAATACATCTTTAACAGTTCTAGGTTCAAATTTAGTAACCAAAAATGTACCTTTTAGATTATTCCTTGTCATTGTGCCTTTTTAACTAATCTCCAATGATTTTCTTAGGTGCATGATGCCTTCTGACATATCTGGCAAGCACATGTATCTTCTTGTTGGATTTTGGATTTGAATGACTTGGTTTACCATGCTCAAAATGATCTTCTAAATCATGCTCGAGTCTCACTGTCTGTGACTTGGGTCCTTTAGACTGTGACTCAGTTTCCATTAGCTAAAACTTAGGTCCTTCTAATAGAGAAGATTGAGAATCAAGTTGTGTTGACTACAACTTAGGTTGAATTAGAGATTTTGGCGACTTAGGTGGTGAAAACTGTTGATTCCCAATTGTATTAGCTTGAACTTCAAGAAAAGTATCAGGTTCATAGTAGACAAATCTTCTATAGTCTTTAGTTTCTTTATTGCTTTGTTCTTCACTCTTTTCTACAAACTCATTAATCTTTACATGCCCACTTTCTGTAACTTTATGAGTAGATAGATTCAAACATTTGTATGCTTTTCTTTTGTTGGATTATCCCATAAATATGCCTTCATCTCTTTTCACATCAAATTTTCCTTTTCTTGACTCTTTTAAGATATAACATTTTCTTTCAAATAATTTGAAGTAACAGACATTAGGTTTATAGACATACCATAATTCATAAGGTGTTTTCGCTGTATTTTTCTTTAGCTAAAATCGGTTCAAGGTATGAACTACAGTGCTAATTGCTACATTCCAGTATTTTATCACAACATTCTTCTCTAACATCAGTGTCCTTACAAAATCCATGATGGATCTATTTCTCCTCTCTTCTATGCCATTCTATTTTGGTGTACCAGGTGTAGATACCTATCTTTTGATTCCTCTCTCATTGAAGAATTCATTGAATTCATTTGAAATGAATTCTCCTCCTTTATCTAATCTTAAACATTTATGTTTCTTTCCTGTTTCTTTCTCCACTCTAGCCAGATACCCCTTGAACTTTTTGAAAATCTTCTTATTCATCCTTTAATTATATTACTATCATCATCCTAGAATAATCATGAACAAATAAAATAAAGTTCTTATCTCCACAGTAGCTTTCTATGCCAATAGGTCCATAAAGGTTTGTATGAACCAACTCCAACACTTCTTCAGAATGATAGTTCCTCCTCTTGAAACTTGTCTTTCCCATCTTACCAATTTGGCAATTCCTACACATGCCCATGTTAGCTTTCTTGAGGCTTGGAATGGCTCTCACTCTTATGTTCTTTCTCATGTTAACCAAGTTATCAAAATTCACATGACACAACCTCTTATTCCATAACCAACTTTCTTCTACTTGAGCTAGGAAACATGAACTTTCAATTAGCTCTATATAGAATAGAGTACCTTTTGTTTGACTACCAGTCTCAGCCACATTTCCGTTGCCATCCAGAAACTTGGCCCTAGCATTCATGAATTCTACCTTGAATCCAATGTTGTTCAACTATGCCAGACTAAGTAGATTATGTTTCAATCCTTCAACCCAATAAGCATTATCACATCTGAGTTCATTGGTCAATGCAATACATCCTTTTCCTTTTAAATAACATGGTTCATCATTGCCATCTCTAACACTTCTGCCATCATAGTGTACTAGATTCTCAAAATTTGATTTATCACCAATCATGTGGTGAGAACAACCACTATCTATGATCCATGTGTCATTCTTGCTAACATGAGAAATGAGGGCCATCATATAATTTTCATCATTTGATTCATCTATAATAGCAATATAAACCATTTCATCCTCATCACTACTATCAGAGTCTTTAGCGATATAACCAGATTTCTTACCTTTATCCTTATTCTCTTTGTTTCTTTTGAAATCTTTCTTGCCTTTGTACTTGTTGTACTTCTTTTCTTCATTTCCTTCCTTCTTTGGATACCTTGTAGCAATGTGACCAACTTCTTCACAAGAAAAATAGATTAGAAGTATTTTACCTTTGTACTTTCCTTTGCCTTTAGGGAGTCTTCTTACAAGTAATGCTTCAGTGGTTTCAAGATTGTAAGAATTTTTCTTAGGCTAGAATTCACCCAAGACCAAGGAACTCAAACACAAGCACATAGTAGACCAAAGAGAGAGTATGATCAAAATGATGATATTCATTCAATATGCCATATCATCCATTAGAGTACACTAGGAGTGCCTGTATATAAAGGTATCAGGAGAGCTTCTAGAATGCATAAAAGTCAATACTATGATAAGTCATACAACCAGGCACATGTCCACCAAATATGGGTTATCATCCATCAAGCAAAAAATTAAGTGTGATGATGTGAGGATAAGCTTATAATGGTATAGTATGCAAATTAGTGGTGTAGACAACATTTTCTAAATGAGGAGTGCGAATAATTATGTTATCAACATGACAACTTAGTGAATGATGCAAACTCCTATGTTGTAGACACCATGTGTATAATTAGAGTTGTGTACTTCTGTGAGAGTACACAAACTCCTAATTGTCTCACCTAAATAAGTAATAAAATAATGCAAAATAATTAAATAATGCATTAACCTAAGTAAACTTAAGTAAGTGTAATAAGTAAATACTTATTTATAGCAACAAAGATCATCATTAGGATCTTCTCCATCTTCACTGTCATACTAATTTCTATATTTTCCCACTTTCTTTTTGAGTGATAGCTTAGCTTGAAATGTGGACTCAATGTTACTAGTGTTAGGAACATAGTTATCATAGTTGACTAACTCAAAGGTTGTCAACCCTCCCACTAGTGCATCTAAAGTTATATCATTTATGGGATCACATCTCTTCTCTTGAATTTCAAAATTTCTAATTGCATAAATAAGAAGAAGAGTTCTAAGTACCTTTCTTATGACTATTGCATCATCTATTATTCCTCGTAAGGCTTTGATTGCACTTACTCTAGCTTTGATTCTTTCATTGTATTTTGTAATGTTTTTGTCTTCCCTCATTTTTATTTGATCAAAATGACCTTTGAGACTTTCTACCTTGGCTCTCCTTACATTTTCATCTCCTCCATAGATAGCTTTTGGCTTGATCCACAACACATGAGCAATATCACGATCTTTGACTTCATCAAATTAAGCGTAATTGAGAGCAGAGGCAATGTCAATCATCATTATGTTATGATTCTTTTTTTTTTAAATTTCTTCAACAGTCATAGTTCTAGTAGGTGCCAAATACTTGGTGTTTAGATATTTCAGGCCTAAGTCTCCAATGCTTACCAAATGAAGCTTCATATGTTCTTGCGATGCTTGGAAGTTAGCTTTGTTCAACTCAGGAATTTTCGTTCTACAACACATCTTTTGATCTTTAGCTTAGGTCCTTGAAACCTTATCTCCAAGAACCAAATACTCTGATCACAATTGTTGGAAATTAAAGAGAAGTAATTGAGAGGGGAGGGTTGAATTAGTTACCATAAAAATAAATCCCAGTCCCTTAAGATGTCAATAGAACACACCCAAAAACTCTACTAAATATACTATTGTAACTTGGTTAGCACTAAATCACTCAATTAACATAGTAACACAGTTTACACTAAGAATGATTGTCACTCAGTAAACACTTGGTTAATACTAAGTATAAGAATGGTTACTTTGTTAACACTAAACATGTAGATCTTATGATATTAAGTGTGATTAACCTTAATTAATTTTGTTGCAAAAACATAAAGCAAATAACATGAACACATGAGACACCAAGATTTAACGTGGAAACCCAATTCGGGAAAACCAGCTATTGCAACTAGTTACTATTTTTCACTCTTCTAAAGTGACCATTGTTAGGAGCCAACCCTATGAAAAGTTACAAAACATAATATTAGGTGTGACCTTATTAAAGGATTTAGATCACCTTGTTAGGAGTGGCCTTTTAGAGGTCTTCAGAAACTTCAATTTAGAAATGTCACCTTGTCAAAGGATTTGAAAAATAGATATTAAGCTAACTCTGTTAAGAGATTTGATTCACTACTACAATTATTAAAGAGTAACAATGACTTGACCTAATTATTGATGCAACTGACTTGCTGATTTTAGATATCTGTACTAGCAAGATTACTTGGTCCTCGTTGATCAGAATGCCCTTTGCAGCTTGGTCAACAAGGATACTCTGCTTCTCCTTCCAATTCACTTCCTTTATTCATCTTCTTCTATTTCACACACTCTCTCTTCAATCCTCAACTTGAGCTTATACTTATATGAATTATATTATCAAGTTGGCTTGAATACACTTATAAATATTCAATAATCAAACCCTTGAGTTAGCTACAACAAAAAAAATAGTCCAATAGACTCAATATGTTGATATAGAAAAATCCTTCATTACTCAACCCAACTTTGTCAACACTAACTCAGAAAAAACTTTTCTTTGTTAACAAGGTGAACTTAGTTAACATTGCATCCCAAACTAGATTTCCTTTGGTAACCAAGTGAGCTTGATTAACACTAGTTCCATACAAACTTTCCTTTATTAACCAAGTGAGCTCTATTAACACTAAACTTTTGCAAACTTATCTTCTTAGGACTAGGTAAACTCTAGAATGCTCAGCAGACATTGAAAATTGTCTTCATCACCTAAGTGAGCTAGGTGAACACTAATTTTCTCAATAAGGCTTGACATTTTGTGTAACATCATAGATAATATACAATTGAACAATTTTTTTCAACACTTGTGGGGCATATGAGAGGCTTGAGAGACTATTTCAATCCATCTCTTACTATAAGGCACGAAGACTATGCCCATGACTAGAAAATAATATTGTGGGCTAGTTTTCAAAGAGAGTGGTGGATCTTAAAGGTTCGAAGGGAAAGATGAACATGGAATTTTGTAGGGAAAATGGACGAAAATGAAGCATCGTGCTAAAAAATATTGCTTATTATAGTTAACATGGAAAATGTTAGTTGTTTTAGTGTTTTTTGACAAGTTATTGAACAACTATCTTCCACATGTATCTGCATGGATGCTAGATCTAGAAGCATAGAAGATACATGTGAGTGGTTTTCTAAATGCGATTTTTGAGTGGTACAATAGAAAATACAATAGGTGAATTATTTTAGAATTTCCACAAGAGCTTCCAGATAACACATATATGCAATATGTTGAAGTGGTGATAAAACAAGTGGACAGTTGAGAATATCTTTGTTAATTTCCTTAGGGAAAAAAAAGAAAGCTACGGGGAAAAATTATGTGAGCCATTAAGAAAGAAATGAATTAATTCTAAAAAAATTGTTTAATAGAATGTTTTTTGTAGACTATAGTATAAATTTAAATAAGTGGGATATCTAGGACACCCAAGTCAACAACTACTATCAAAATTGCGCAATGAAAACTATAGTTTCTTGCCTTATGACAATGACTAATAACTTTAATAACAAGCTTGGCCAAGGAAAATGACCAATCTTTGAGAATGTGCATTTCATGTTGAAGAGAAAAATAAATTGTTGAGTTGATCATAATTTATGATATATTGTGTTCCATTATGCGGTTTCTAATTACACATGGTATTTCAAGCATCTTTTACAAACACAAAATCATTCCAACTTATAAAGGATGAGTATAATGTGGCATAATGACATGAGTCTTTGAGTCTTTGATAAATCATCCTACCCTCTATATTTAAACATCACATGCTAAGAAATAAATTAAATTTAGAAAAAAAAAATCAACTTTAACTATTTAACACTTTTTATCCAAGAATGAATCATTAATATATGATATTGAAACTAATGATTTAACAATCATTTAAGACAAAACAACCATTTTAAAAATAAAATAAAAATCTATTGAACAAAATCTCACATAATCCCATCTCTTCAAATCACACAGAATAATATAAGATGCATATAAAACAGCCAAAAACAATCTATTCAAAGAATCTCACATAATCTTGTCTCTTAGAATAATAACACATAATGTGGGATTGTAAGTAACTTTAACAAGCTTGGTCAATGAAAATGACCCATCTTCGAGAATTCTCACTTCACATGAAAGAGAAATTTGAAGAGCTTGTGTTGAGTTGATTGTAATTTACGAAATAATGTGTTTTGAATTATCAGAATGATTTGATTTTTTTTAAAGTTTGAATTGTTTTAGTGGTGAAGAACTTCTGTTTTGAAAGCAAAGTCATCATGAATTTAAATTCTACACAAAATATCATGTATAAACCTAATTTGTAACATAGTTAAATGCCTTGATAGTATAAAAACTCATCTCTCCCAATATTGATTTATTAGCACTTACAACTGCATAAAATTGTATTTATTGAAAAGACTTAGAAAGCTTTCGAGTAAAAGCAATTACAGACGTATTATAGTTGTATGCATTATGCAAAACTACAGGCACATCACATGAGCATTTTATAAGCGTAGAAAAGCATATTTCTGTTCAAACTATGACTAATTATAAGAAGATATTGGTAAGCATAATTCAAAATACATATTATTAACATTGTCTAAATATAAGGATTTAAAATTTTCATTAATTGAGTTTTAGGGTCAATATACAGTTACATATTACATTTTTCTTATATTTTTTAATTTTAAATTTTTAGTAATATACTATTGAATAAATTTCATTTTTTTTAAAAAGCAAAGATTAAAATCATACATTTTCAACAACAAACTAAATGAGGCCAAATAAAAGAAAAATTATACCATTTGTATTGTATAAATATTTTTAAAAATATGTATTTATGTAGTATAATATATGATATTTAAATACCAGTTCTTCATATTCCCATCACTTCATACTTTTTTGTAATTTTATATTGTGGTTATTAAAAATCATTGTAACTTTTCTTTCCTCACACCTAACACATGGGAACCTTGACCCAAAGTCAATCCATCATCATTTCACAGGTCAATATAGAAAAGTTGACTAGAGTCAATCCATCATTATTTCATGAACTAATAAGCATATGGGCAAGTTGACTAGAATCAATCCATAATTATTCCATAGACCATTCGACTCATGCCCAATTTAAATTTATTGTTGAAATGAGATTTTTACAATTAATAATGTGCCAATTTTTTATTTTTGGTCATCAAGAGTCAATCCATTATCATTTCTTGGGCAACACATCAAAAATTTGAATAACCTCAAAAAAATTAAAACTATGATTTCCACAATTATCTAATAGAAGATTTTTGACATAACTCTTTTAAGTTTTTCCCTTGCAATCAACACATGACAATTAAGTGACAACGAATATATGGGTAAGTAGTAGATATTTCCCACAACAAATCAAACTATGATATTGCTATAGGATTTAATGTGCAGTTTTTTGAGTCAAAATCATTGACCATGTTTCATGAGTTGTGATTCACATGAATCCATCTCTCATGAGAATAAATGGAAAACTTAGCACTCATTGGATCTAGTTGATGCTCACACAAGTAGTGATCTCAAAACCATAGAAAAACTCGAAACCATTGAGCAATGTCCACACGAACCATCCTTATAAAGCATTGGAACCATTCCTACACACATAACTATGCTCTCTGTCACTATAAGCCATTCAATAGAATATGATGTTTAGAGTTGAAACGTTATGGTTTATATTGAGCTTACCTAATAACTGCAAGAAAACTCTCAAGATAATCATGTAGATACTACATCCTTGCCCTATAATTTAAGGGTCCATTTAGTTTAGGGAACAAAAATATGGGAATTGGATTTATTATTCTTGAATAATTATTCTTCAATAGAAAATAGGGATACATATTCCTTGTTGGATACAATTGTCTAATTGTGTGTTGTCTTTGATGTTATACAAATATCATATTAGTTGTCATTCAATGCTTACCAAGCTTACTTGGTCAGCAAGATAGTTTTCTTTGTCTACCGAGCGTTCCTGAAGATTACTCTATGACGACAGTGTCTACCGAGCTCACTCGGGCATCAAAGGAATCCATGCAGGAAATAGTGTTAACCAAGTTCACATGGTTAGCAAATGAAAGTTGGACTGAGTTAGTGTTCACTGAGTTCACTCGATTTCCAAAGGATATTTTTGTAAGTTCATAGTGTTAACCAGGCTTCTATTGGTTAACACAAGAAATCATCTCTTAACAAAGTTGATTTAATAGTCAATTGTAAATCCTCTAACAAGGTGATAGTTCTATTGAATTGTTTTAAGACCTCTTGTAAGCCCACTCCTTAAAGGGTGATTAAATCCTCTAACAAGGCCACACCTAATAGTGTGTTTTGTAACCTTTCACATTTTGAAGCTACAGAGCCAATGCCTACCTAAACTGAGCAACCCAAGCCAGAAGTTGAAATTCAAAATGAAGATAGTGTAATTCATTCAAAAGAAAAAGAACCTGTACTGGCAAAGTATGTCAGAAGGCATCATGCACTTGATCATATTATTGGAGATAAATCAGAAGGTAATATGACAAGAAGTAAGCTAAAAGGTATATCATGTTTACTTGTTGATTTTGAACCTAGAAGTGTTAAAGATGCATTGGAAAATGAAAGTTGGATTGAGGCTATGAATGAAAAAATAGAACAAATAGAGAAGAACAAAACTTGGACCCTTGTTCCCAGGCCTAAAGACAAAAGTGTGATTGGAACAAAATGGGTATTCAAAAATAAGTTGAATGAAGATGGACAAGTTGTTGGTTTGATTTTTCATAGTATAGAAAAATTCTAAAAATTTGGGCAAAAAATCATTTAAGTCTTTGAATTAAGCAGAATAGGGTTTTCATTCCTCATATTTTTCAAATTTTTAGGTTAGGTACCTAATCGTGCCTTGTTTCATGTGTTGTCTTTTCCTTTTAATTGTCAAGGTTTCTCTCTCAGTTCAGCCATTAAAATACCCTAAGTGTGAAAATCCCTAGGTCTCTTTTTAATTTTCAAAAGGATTTGTAGAGTGCTTAAAATTTTCCCTTTACGGTCTTATGGTGTAGGGTTGAGCGGGTGAGCGCAAAGGGTTTGAAAAGGCATTCCCAGTCATATGCTTAAGGTGATTTGCAAGTAAGTGTAAGGGTTTTAAAAGAAGATGTTATATTGCTTTACGAGGATACGAGTAAACAGTTGAATGAAAGGGCAGAGAGGTATTGAGTTATGATTTACGCACATACATTTCAATGGACAGCGTAAGGGTGTAATACCCTGGCATGGTGTAAAGCTTGATCTGAAAGGGTGCATGAAAGGTTTTACAGTTCTACGGGTAAAAGGATTCTGTAAGAACGAAAGAAAAGTTCAAATGTGATTACATGCATACATTTTTGAGCTTGTGGACAACCATAAAGCCCTATTTTAGCAGTAAAAGTGTCGAGTGGGACCTATTGAATTGTTAGATGGGCCCTAGTGTAAGCAAATCAAATGAAGACACGACATCCACGTCAGATGGGCCTAGCCCGCGTGGCATACAACTTAAGGTATGAATTTTGCATGTGTACAAAATCAACGACGATGTTATTTTTAATTTTCTAAGATCAAATCTAGGTCGTTGATACTTGAAAAGGGCAGTTTTGTCATTATGCCATTACACTTGCAAGCTAAGCATGTGAATGAAGAGCCTTTTTATCCTTTCTCTGTGGTTACGAGTTGAGTTTCAGCATATAAGCGTAAAAAGGTAGACAAAGGAGATGAAGAGAAGGCTTTACACTTCTACAAGAAAGAGTAAACATAAGATTGGGATATCATCTAAGAAGGCTCTTCGAGGTTATGAGGTAAAGGTAACTCATAAGGGTGTAAAGGAGAAATAAATAGGGTAAAAAGAAAGCCTTAGCAAGGGTTTTAGACTCATACGAGGAATAGTTGAATCGTGAGATCGAAGGTGTCAGTAAATAGGATTCTAATTTTTTGGTGTAAAGGGTTGCGTATAGGCATAAAAGGTGAAGAAGGCTAAGATAAGGGTTTTATGCTTATACAATGAAAGTCTAAATTGTAAAAATGGAAATATCAAGTGAAAAGGTTTGAGGTCATATGGGGTAAAGAGCATCATAAGAATGTAAAAGGGATTTTCAATATAGTGTCAAGACATCATTACGTTCTTATGATTAGGGTATGCTGCAACATCTCCGAGTGAATGTAGAGATCCATCAAGGGCATTTCTGATGTTATGAAGATTGAAGGTTTGACTCAGCGTAAGAATAGGAGACCATAATTTGAAAGAAACCAGCTGATGTGTCATGCTAGGTAAGCAGGAACAAAAAAATTGCTATAGCTAAGTAAAATAGAGCTTTAAAAAGTACATCTGAATCAAATTTCATGGCTGATATACCTTGAGGACAACTTGCATGAATGGTTTTAAAGCTTGTGCATGCTAAATTTATTGAAAAAGATGGTAGATGCATGATTAAAACATGAAGGGTTTAATTAAATAATAGAATATTTGCTACTTTGAAGAATTTTTTTTCTACTCCATTGTAAAGCATACCATTGCAGAGTTTTGTGTATCTTGTGTAAAGAGTCACGAGCATACTTATAGAGAAAATGGCAAACAAAGAAGTTGAAGAGATGCATGAAGAAGAAGTCAAAGTTGAAGACGAGGGTGATGATGTTGTAGAGGTCACACCTGAAGGAAAAAGGAAAAAATCTGCTACTAAGACTAAGAAGAAGATAAGGATCAGGAAACCAAATAAGCATGCTGAGGATTGGCTGAAAATTCTCCTAGGATCATCAAATGCAATTTCTGCAAATGACCATGTTTTTCGAGACACATATGTTTTTTTTCGAGATGCTGAATGCCTTAGAGTGATTGGTTATGATCTTTTTATGTACTTTTATCATAATAGAACATAAAATGTGCCAGTGTTTAACCCATGGAACAGAAACATGGAAAATTTGATATTCCCAAAAGTATTCATTGATGTTGATTTGTTGAAGGCCCTAATGAATTCCTACAATCCAATAACCATGACATTCCATAGGCATAATGGGAGCATATTAGGCACATTGGATAGAACTTCTTTTGTTGAGGCCTTTGGATTAATGGGACAAATGGATGTACCTATTGACATTGCAGATTTGCAGGGAAAGTTTGACAGGAATAAAACCTACTTTGTGAACAATGTTATGCTGCCACATATTTCTTACAGTGTAAAAAAGGTAGGGTTACTTCCAAAAAAGGTGGGGGATTTTCTACCTTTGAGTAGGTTTAAGAATTATTTCAAAAACACAATGTATGGGTTGCACAAAGTGATGGGAAGTGATGGTGCAGAGGATTGTGTGTATGGTTCTCTTTTTCTGATGGCATGTGATATACAGGACCCTTTCCACCATAAGGAGTATGATTATGTGGCCTTCATCATTGACAGTATGCACATGTCAATTTGTGATGTAAAGAAGGGAGAGATGAAAGACTTCAATTTTCACCATTATTCACTATTGATGCACCTTATCCTATATAACAACATTGGATACATCAGCGGGGACTTCATTGATCAAACTTTTGATGAATTTGCTGAGTTACCTGTGCAACTCTGGACTCGTATTTGACATAAGGATTTCTATTATTCAAATGCCCTTGTGTTCTTTAATTTGTTTAGTTTTGCTATTATGAGGATATTAGACCATACCTTTTTGAGAGCACCAAATGTTTTAAGACCTTTGCTTAGACCTGCTCTCCTAGATGGGAAAAATAGGATAGATCATAATTGGGGGGACATCTTTTTGTTTAAGGAGTGCACATTGATTAGGGTATATGCATGTCCATAGCCTCCTCATATTTTACCCAAATATTTACCCCCTAGATTGGCCATTATTGAATTCTTTTGGAAATTTCTTTTAATGAATAAGGAAATGATCCCTCCTACCCTACGCAAGCCTGCATTTGTTTGTAGAACTTTTAAAATAGGGGGTTTTGAAATTGGGAAAAATTCATATGAGAAATTGAGTGAGTATTTGAGCCAATATAAATTTGCTACTGGGCCATATAGGATGTATGATCCTAAATATTATATTACCAATGAGGTCAAGGCCATTAGGGGATATGTCTTGCCTCCAAGAAAACCTATTCCTGTCAAGGATTTAATTGGAAATATAGTACCAATAGGGGAGGCTAATGAGCTACTTGAAAAGTATGGTGAAATTAGGAAGGTGGAAGAAGCCTTGAAGAGAACAAATCCTGATTTTAAGGGTTTTTACAAGAAAGTGCCCTATCCTAAAAATTTAAAGAAAATGTTGGAAAATTTTGACTACATTATGTCCCAAATGCCACATGAACCAGAAGGAGAAGAGGCTACTGTAAATAGGGAGTCACCTAAACCAGATGTGTAGCTGGGGGTTGAGTTAGAAGAAGAAAAACCATCAACCTCACCATGGGTCCCTAAGGGAAATAAAAGACAAAAAACAATGTATATCCTGGAGAAGGTAGTGAGTAGAGTTTTGCAGGTAATCCCTAGAAATGATGAGTATTTTGTTGAAATTAGGAAAAATTATCTATATCAAAGAGCTACTAAAGCAGGAAAGGCTTCTACTAATTTACAAATTGCAGCTTCAAGACTAGATGACAGGCTCATCCAATTTGAAAAATTCATGGAGGATGATGATTTTATTAAATCATCAGAGTTTAAAAGTTTCTTGTATAAAATAAAGCAAAATGAGCTCACTTTGAGCCTTATGCTAGGAGAAGACCCTAAGAAGAATAAAGAACTGGTGGACAAACTACTTGCATATGACCTTGAGACTGAAACAATGACCCCTATTGAGGCTAGGGAGTTAGTACACATGAGTGGTATGATTTTGATACCTAATTGGGATATCGAGAGAGCTTTTGTCCTTGATCAGATGAGAAGACAAGAAAAAGCTATTAGCTATGAGGCTAGTGGTAGTGAGGGATTGAAGAGGGGGTCGGGTTTTAATGCAGATACAAAAACCCTAGTGGTTTGGAGTATTGCCCCTAATAAAAGGAAGCCAAAAATGATGGATATACAAGAAACTGCCCAAGGTAATATGATTTTTTTGACATTGGACAATACTTCTGGAAGAGAAATTTTTAGCCTGGTCAAACATTTTGCACTCATGAATGAGGCCAAATTTGAGCAAATTGAAGATAGGTTAGCTGCTATGTACAATGAATGTATAGATTTCTGGAAGTTGTATGAGGAGGAGCTTAAAATAAAGCATCTACAAAAGCAAAAGATAGAAGAGTTGGAGGGGAAGATATAGAATTTAGAAGTAGAAATAGTATCCCTCAAGGAACAACTCAAGGCAGCTTTAGAAGCAGAACATGCACCAAGGCAGGAAATAGAAGGAAGGCAAATTGTAGAAGCAGAGGCCCAAACAAAGGAGATATATATAGGGATATTAGTGCCAGTGCCTGTGGTTAGTATAGAGATAGGAGCTTCCTAGTTTGACAGTTCCACCAAGAAAAATGCTTTGATAAATGTATTAAATCATAGAATAAGCACTCTGAAAAGAATATCTCAAGATACTTATAATGCATTTATCAATCTATAATCTATAGAACAAGTATGCAAGGATGTAATTGGATGGCTTGAGCCTATTTTTCAACAATGGGGGCCCTATATGCAATTCTTTGACAAGTTGATACCCTTGTTAGCCAAGAAGCTAGATCTCCCAGATAAAGTTATTACTGTGAAGGAAGGTATGGATAAAGAGAAAGACTTGTTGCAAATTTTCACTGGGAAGCTGGTAGTAATTCAAAGCAAAATGAAAGTGCTGACAAATGGTTTTTATTCTTTAATTCTTTCTGTTATGAATTCTGATGACAAAATGAAGGATTTCAATGAATGGTCTAATTCTTTTGACCATATAGTAGACTTAGCCAGTTTTCAGAATGATATTGATGAGTATGTTTTTAATGAACTAATTGATACCCTATTCAAGTTTGAAACTAAAATGAATAGGTTTGGCGTAGAAGGAAGGGTAATTACTGATGCCAGGTGGCAGAAAACTATTGAAGAACTAACAACAGTTAAGGAATGTGAATGCCCAACCAGAAGAGAAGTATTTGTCTAGGAAGCGATCATAGAAATCAAAGCTATACCAATAGGGAACAGTTAAAGAAAAAGACAAAATTAAAGATCTTATGCTCTAGCTATCATCTGCAACTGTTTTTTGTTTCTTTTTGAATGAAGGTGTTGAGATATTTTTGTAAAAGGTTGATGTACTCATTTTTTTAAAAGGACACCTCTCAATTACATTTGCCCTTTACTTGTTGCAACTCATGAATATATAAATGAGTTTTCTAGGCAATGTGAGAGTTCGATTTTTCTATAATTTTTAGTCTTTTGAGAGAGTACAGTCGGTCCAATAAGGTGTAGTTGTTTTGATTCTATTTCCAGTTGTACTTTATGATGATATATTGAAATGATAGAATCAACGAGGTATTCTGGGCTTTCCGTTCTATTGGTCATTGTATTAGTCATTTAAAGGGATAATACAAAAGGGTATTTGCACTATATCTGTGTCATCAATTTCTGTCTTCATTTTATGGGTTTATCTACTTTGAAGTCATTTAAATAAGGTTTAAATTGGCTAAATGCAATCTAGATGGGTTGTATACTAATTTCATTGTAGCTTTTAATTCAAGGAATTATAGATATGCTTCAGTGAATCAGTAGGGTTTATGAATTTATGAGAGGGATATTTCATAAGAATAGGAATGGGTGATTACAATTGATTAATTCATTTACAAGTTATTTGAATTAGATCTCCTGCCAATAGTCAATTTTCTACCCAATGGATAAGGCACTGATCACATAAGTTAGAAGTAAACAAGGATGAATTTTGCTACTACATATCAAACCAATTATAAAATTAAAATCATTTTTCGTTCCATTTTGTTCAAAGTTATAAATTTTGGTCACTACTCATTTATATCTATTCTTTGAGTCTTAGGTAGCTACTATTTCTAGGAATATTTGTAAATCCTAGGAGAATTATGACCAGATCTGCTAATAAGGGATGCATACAAGTTTGAGAACATTAATGGCCCATTTGGTTGCTGGAATATAAATTAAGCATTGGCATTCAAAATGCTGGCTTTGGGATTCTGGAACTTGGAATCCAGAAAATGATTAGGGAATCCAATTTGGGACTATTTGGTTGACCAAGAATTCATTGTGAGAATACAAATTTCCTCCATTTGGTTGCACATTGTGGAATTGGAATACTAGCCAAAACAACATGCAAAATATTATCATCCAGCTGTAGTATTATCATCATGCAAAAAAATTCAATACTTATTTGGTTTGTTGAAGTCCAAACATTTTTAACAAGTATAAAAAGATTAAGTCATGTTGAAAGTAAGCATTATCATAACAGATGAGGACGCGATTGTACTAATGGATACTAAAACTTTTATGACTCTTGCTCTATAAAAAAAATACCATTGATTATAATTCACATAATTACTGATATGAAATATGTATATTGTTCAAGTCTCGTTGAATGAATCCAAATCACAAGAATTGATGAAATAAGAGTCAAAAACATCCCATTAAAAAATATATATTTGTAGAGATCCAATTAAAAATTTGATCATCACAACATTTAAACTCACAGGTGCAAAGTCTAAATGTTTATATTAAAATTTTACAAAATCTTACCTCGAAACACTTTTACGCCAGAAAAAAATCAACAAAGTAGATTGTTTTTGTCCTATATACAATTCATTTAACTGAGAAAAAATGTATGTGAAAAAGTTATTTCACCAAACTTTTTTGCAGTAACTACTGAGGTAGATCAGGTGGAAAAAGCCTGATAAATTACTCAACAGTGGCAAATATATGAGCAAGTAATAGCAAAAAATTTTCCCCCCATTTAAAAAAATTAAATTTCAAAAATTAGTGCAAAAAAAAGTGCCCCCAAATGGGCATCCGGAAGTCAAACCCAATTAAATTTTACTTTAGTTGAAATCCTCATTTTCAAAAAATGGAAATTAAAATGGGAATTAAAACAAGAATTCCAAATAACAAGTATTTTGAAGGAATTTGGAATCCTTGTTTTGGGGGTCAAATGGGGATACCGGATTCCACTTTTTCCAATTCCAATTTCGATTGTGTGGACCCAAACAATGAATTAGAATTTTTTTAGAATTTTGAATGCCAATTCCATTCTAATTCTAGCTACCAAACGTGCCCTAAAGGAAGTGAAGTAAACTACTCATGTGTTAGTGGGTAATAGATGAGAATTAGAATGAAACTAAAAGAATCTCTACATAGCAGTTTGCATTAGAATCACCCCTAGGTATACCCGCCTTGGTTTAGCAGAGCCAAAAGAGTAGGAAACCATCCTTTGGTTTTGTTGAAGTTGGGTCATTGTAATTTATTCATGTAATTGCTATTAGGAATTGGATAATCCTTAGATTGTATGAGTATTTTCACTATGATATTGAGCATTTCATTGTTCAGTAGTTTGAAACACCAACAAAATGGTGACTCCACTGGGGAATCACACTTAGTGTACTCATAAATAGTGAATTATTAGAGATTTGTGTCCCCTTGGGTAGAGTTGCAAATTTTATGTTGAAGTTTCTCGTGGATTTGGAATTTGTATACATTTTTCCCAAGATTGTCACTAAAGGATTTATCATTTATTCAGTTCTTTTTCCCATTCTGATAGAGTGGGTGGTGACTCAAAAGGTTTTAACCAGTGTCAAGATTAAGAAAATTGTTGTCCCAAATTATGAAGAATAAAAGAAATACATAGGCAAATGTGAGGAAAAACCCGACAATCAAATTACAAATTGATATCCCTCCTAGAGGAAGACAGAATTGGGTTGTGAAGGGAAACTAGATGTAGAAAGGAAGCTATTCATAGGAGCTAGTAGTAGGTAAAGATAATGCTCACCATTTTGCTATTGAAAAAGTGCCTTTCTCCAAAGGTCCGAGATCTCATCCAGTTTTGTCTGATGATGATTTCTGTAATAAACATGAAATAATATGCTAGGAGAAGATTGTGCAACCACATGTATTTAGTCTTGAGGATAGGACTAGTAACAATGGTCAGACCTAGACACTTAGAACTTGAAAGTTTTAATAATGAGAAAACATCTGGGTCTGAGTTCACTATTCCTAATCCTTATGAGAATGAAATTTTGAAAGCACAACTTGCTGAGCAAGAAGCTATAAATAGGAGATTTCAAAAGGAAAGGGAAGAAGTGATTATGAAGAACTATGAAGAAAAACAAGAAGTACTAAGGTGAATTGCTACTCTAAAGAAGAAACATGAGATAGCAGCTAGTGCATGGTAGCCTGAGATTGTGGGACAAGTTGAACAACTTAGGAGGCAAGAGAAAAAGTTGCTAGAAACTCAAAAAATGAATCTAGAGGGACCTGTGATATAGCAAGTTAAGAACTATACTACTCTAGAAGTTGATAACGATAGAGTAAAGAATGTGGAACCTGTTGTAGGGGCTAAGGACAAAGGAAAACAAAAGGAGACTGGTGTTAAGATCAATGAGCCAGTGAAGATAGTTCAGATCCATGATTCTATGTCACTCTGTGATATTGAATTGGAAAAGGGAAGGAAAGAAAGGGATGCTTTAGCCAAGAGATTGGAGATTGCAAAAAATGAGGCTACTATAGTTGAAATGAACAATAAGATTAAATTCTTGGAAAATTTCAAGAAGCAGTCTCCAGCTATGTCCAGAAAATTTAAAGCATTTTTTATATTTTCTTCATCCTCAAGAAGTGTAAGAAAGGAAACATAAAAAAAATGGCCATTGACTAACTGGGAGGAAGAATTAGGCAGGGAAATGCCATGAACCAGTCCAGAAGACACAAAATGAGCTAACAAATAGCCAAAACCTTCAGCAGCAAGGACATAAAGTGCTGGAGCTAGAGGGCAACCTTGCCTAATTGAATAAAAAATTCCAAAAGCCTTAGATTGCAAATTATTTATGGTAATGCAAGAATTAGCATCACCAAAGAGCATCTCCATGGCCTAAAGAAAATTGGGGCCAAAACCTAGAGCCTAAAGCATAGCCAAGATGAAGGGCCATTCAATGCGATCATAGGCTTTAGCAAAATCAATCTTTGAAAAGATAGCCTATTGCTTGGACTTGTGAGCCCATTCCATACCCTCCCATATAGAAATAATGTTTTCTAGAATATATCTGGACTTGATGAAGCCAATTTTCTTAGGCCGCACAATTGAAGGCAACATGTGCTTGATTTTGAGAGAGAGTGCCTTAGTAGTGATCTTATAAGACACATTCAGAAGGGTAATGGGCCTCTAATTGCATATGTCCTTAGGATCACTAGCTTTAGGTATGAATTTGATATTCCCTTTATTTATTATTGCTCCTAAGCTTTTAGTATGGTATGCTTCAAGATAGACTTTGTGCAGGTTAGGACCTATTTATTCCCAGAGGTGTTTGTAGAATTCACAGGGAAAGCCATCACATCCAGGAGACTTGTCATCGACCATGGATTCAATTGCCTCTTGAAGGTCTCTGGAGGAAAGAAATTTTTCACAAAAAGAACATTGCTCGACCGCAAGGCAGTTTGGAGTAACAGAGATACACTTTCTGAGAGCCTCCTCCTAAGCAACCGAATTTCCCTGTGAAGCAAAAATGTTCTCATAATGATGAACGAAGGCTTGCAGGATGTCAGGGAGACTGGAAAGAATAGTCATTTCCTATTTGATCTTTTTAATTCCAACATTGGTATGACGGTCCCGGAGAGCTTGAAAGAACTCCTTCGAGGCTTTATTGCCAACCTCCAACCAGTGGAGATGAGCCTTGATTTGAGCTCCATAGGTAGCATAGTTGTCAGCAATTTGTTTGTCATGGCAAAGCTTGGCAAGATTAATTTGTAAATCCACATCAAAGGGGTTGAAGGTGAGAGCCTCAGAGGCTTTTTTGAGGGTGAGGGTGTTTGCTTCATAAGAGTGTTTCCTGAAAATTGCCAGCTAGCGCCCATAGATGTGCAAAAACCACAAAATTCTAGTAATGGCATCATTCCACCATTGAATCCATCCCCGCTGGGATGGTAGACGTGGCTCATAATTCCAGACACGTTGGATGTGTGAGATGGTGGAAGCATGCAACAGCATAGATGTATTGAGGAAGAACTAAGACTTGGCCACCTTGGGGATAGTTGTTTGCTCAAAAATGACATAGTAGATGGGATAGTGATCGAATAATGTCACATCTATCAAGGGAATGATAGGCAGATCTCAAGCTTTAGAAAAAGAGAAAAAAGATTACGCAGAGATCATAGCACGATCAAGGAACTTTAAAATGCGGTTAGAACCAGCTCAAAAGTTGGACCAAGTGTGCCAGATCCCACTACCCTGGCGGCAGTTTGTGTTAAGATCAAAAAGGCCCAATTTATTTTGCATGTAGTGCTAGGCTTCTCTTTCCCCAGCTATCTGCCGAAGGGGCAGAATGCCATCTTTGTCAGATGCAACTTCAACATTATTGAAGTCCCCACACATAACCCAAGTAGCAGGAGGCAAGTTGTTAGCTAGCCAAACCCAAATCTGGGACCTTTCCATAGCATCATTGGAGACATAAACATTAATGACTCCAAAAGAATAATTGTGAATGGAAAGCAAAAGCTAGATAATTCTATGTGTGGGGTCAAAACCATGCAAAATAATAGCAAAATGAAGGCGAGGTGACAGGAGAGTAACTACACCACCTCGGCCAAGTTCATGCTGAGAGGAAAATAGAATGCCATCCCGCCAAATTACACAACATGCAGCAGAAAGCATGAAACCAAAAATCTTAACTTCTTGCAGGTAGAGAAAATCTAAATTACCAAGTCTATGATGGGTGTCTGGAACATAGAATTTTCTAGAGAGGTCGGAAAGACCTTGAACATTCTAGGTGAGGAAGTTCATGAGAACTCTTCCATATCATCCTCATCCTCAAGAGAGGAGTAGCTATTCTACAAGAAGGTAGAAACCTGGTGGAAGTCAGATGGGAAATTGTCTGACCTAATAGCCTACTGTTTCACCTCTAGTTTCTCCACACGTCTAGGAGGACTATGAGAACGCCTTGTTGCTAATGGCACGATGGAAGAAACTGCAATAGGAGCACAAACCCCAGCCAAGGTAGAAACCCTGGTGGCCACCTTAATCCCCTGCATACTAGCAGGGTTTGGAACTTGGGAAACCCTTGAAATAGGCACTGTGGGAGCCACTTGTGGCCCCATGCTAGCCTGTGTGGATGCTCCTATAGGAATAGGAGGAACCACGATGATCGCTACATAAGATGGCTTGGGGGACAAGGGATTCAAGGGACCCTTGCCCTTGCGTCCAATAGTAGCCCATTCTTCCTTCTTTCCTTTGGCCTATTTGGTAGGCACTTCTTTAGGCATGGGCTCTACCCTAAGCGTAGCTAGAGGGTAATCCTTGATCTTGTGTTCCGCAGACTAGTACCTATAATAGGTGTTGGGTAAATTCAAGTAAAGCACCTTCTGCGAGAGGGTTTGCTCTCCAATTTTGGATTTCCACAAAATCCTTGAGATCGTTGGAAAGATCAACTTCAACACAAATGTGTCGCTGTGGGTGAGCATTAAAAAATTTCTTAGGCTCCTTGGTGACAACTTTGCCAAGCGTTTTGGCAATGGACTCAATGAAAGGCCAACATGGCAAGGGAAGACCTGGAAACTCGACCCATAGAGGAACCCTAAGCTTTTTATCATCCGCGACTGTGAAGTCTCGGGACCATTTTTGGAAAACAAGCAGAGAGGAACACACAAACCAACGTCTCTTGTTAAAGACCATGTATGCTTGCGATGGGTTAGTGAAGCAAACTTAAAAAAAACCTTTGGTAAGGTTTTGCATAGCATCAAGGCAGACTCCATGAGGAGTCCAGCATTTGTTAACCTAGTCTCAGAGCATAGCTTCAAGAGGAGTCCTACCAAAAAAATAACCTATCAAGGTATGGTGTTCTAACCAGTCACAAGCAGCATCAAATTCTTGTAAAGGAAGGATAATATCAGGATTACCTCATGAAAGACCTTTGGGACAAACTTACGTGGGTGTTTGTTCGGAGGCGGCACCATGGCATTTTGAACCAGTAGCGAGAGAACCAGAAACAACTAGTTCACCGCTAGTTGGAGCCATTATAACCTAACCTAAAAGTTCCCATAGTAATTGCGGTTTGACAAGTGTTTCCTACAGGAGGAAAGCTCAGATGAAGAGCCATACACAAAAAAATTGGAAGTTCCATAACTGAATAATATTAATAATAAGTTTGATTTAATATAGATAAGTTTGGCTAATTAGAAGTGTGTAAGGAAGAATTATATTCCTATGTCCTTTCCAATAGCGACACCACCTCGCATTACACTCATTAAAGCTTTTTTAAGGACTACTAGGAATAGTGTAGATAAATAAAGACACAAAATGAGTATAAGAAGTCAAAAGACTGCTTAAAATATTCATTATTGTGAAGCATTATATAACATGTGCCATCAACCTTTATTAATTATAGTGTCATGTAGCTGAAAAGTGTTTACTGTAGAACTTATCCATGCACCATGGCATTGATAACATAGCATCACCCTCTATACACTTGCACTCAATAGTATCAAGTTTTTATAATCCTCACAATCCCTAAACCCATACCTAAGATCGAGGGATTCATTCCTAATAACCATACCTAGCAAGAATACTTGCATATTTAGAAGGGAGAAGAAGAAAATAATCTTCCTCCATCATAAAAATTCCCTAAGTGTGTTCCCAGCTATATTAAAAAGAGATTCAACCCAAAGATGCAAAGGAAGATAAGGAAGTCAAACCCAGATATGAATATTATTAACCTTTTTAATTAAAGGATTGAAACTAGAATGCCAACATTTAACCATAAGCATAAATTCAAGTCTTCCCAACTAAATAAAGAATGACACAATTTTTTTTTATCTATGTTGAGCCTCATCAAATTTAGCAACAGAATACCCTTTAGGTAAGAGAAAAATATGAACTCTAAGTAAAGGATCCCAATAATTAGAAATTTATCTATAGAAATATAATAGAGAAGGCCACAAACCTATAAACTAGAGAGACATTAATTATTTTGAAAAGATAGATATGATCAATTTTGTCCTCTATCATAGCATCTAGACTAATATAAATGTATTTAGATATGGGAAATGACTCCTTATAGAAGATACACCACAAAAAGAAGTCATAGGCCCCTCAAAACCAAATTAAAGGTGACCTACCCACCACAGAAACATATATTAGGTGAACTGCCCTTAGTGGTAGAAAAGGAAGGGGTTGATGAACTAGTAGAAGAAGGTAGAACCAATTATCCATCTTTTAATAAACCAAATATAGAACCAAGAGATGCCCTGGAGATGGAAAGATAATCCCTAACAAAAAAGTGTAGAAGAAGGGACTAGAAGATAGTAAACTGATAACACAAATAGTAAAAGACCTACAAGAAATCCATATCCAACAAAAATATAAGTGCTACCTAAATGAGAATTTGTAAAAATTAGAAAAAAAACCATAGAAAAAGCCCAAACATGAGACAAAATTGAAAGTAAATAAGAAGGATCCCCAGTCATAGAAGAAGAATCTCTATAATGAGAACCAAGAGAAAGGGTTGGCTGAATCGAAAAAAATGAAAGAGCCAAGAATCCATAATGTAATGACCCAAATATTGACACAAGGAGGAATGAAAGCTAGGGCCAAAGGCACACCTAACTATCCAACCACCTCACAAAGTAAACACAATGGAAGAAAATAATGCCAAGAAAAACACCAAGGAGAGATGAAACAAAAAATACTTTAAATTCATCAAATTATCTACATACATGCTTGATTGTGAGGCCTTCTAAGTTATGACTAGCAAGTTTTTTGAAATTCCAGACATAGAATTTTCATAGGTCCTTAATTTGGAATTCTAGCTCCCTCAACTTTCAAACTCTCCCTCTAAGAATACCTAACCTAACATAAACAACCCCATTTATACTTGATAAGTAGGAGATGATTTCCACAGCTAGTCAAATTGTGATGTGAATATCAGGATTTAACTGTGTGATTTTGAGTCAAACTTGATGACCCATGTTTCATGAGTAGTGATTCAACATGAATCCATCTCTCATGAGAATAAATGGAACACTTAGCACTCATTGGATCTAGGTGATGCTCATAGGGTTGAAGCACCGGGACTTCCTGGGAGGTCACCCATCCCAGTACTACTCCAGCCTGAGCACGCTTAACTATGGAGTTTCCTCCACAGTTAAACCCAAAGCTTGCAACCCCATTTTCAAAACCTTCACCAAGTGTTGTGCCTTATGAACCATTCATTAGAAAGCTGCTTAAGCTCATCAATTGATAAGTAGGAGATGATTTCCACAGCTAGTCAAATTGTGATGTGAATATTAGGATTTAACTATGTGATTTTGAGTCAAACTTGATGACCCATGTTTCATGAGTAGTGATTCAACATGAATCCATATCTCATGAGAATAAATGGAACACTTAGCACTCATTGGATCTAGGTGATTCTCACAGGGGTGAAGCACCAGGACTTCCCGGGAGGTCACCCATCTCAGTACTACTCCAGCCTGAGCGCGCCTAACTATGGAGTTTCCTCCACAGTTAAACCCAAAGCTTGCAACCCCATTTGCAAAACCTTCACCAAGTTTTGTCCCTTATGAACCATTCATTAGAAAGCCCCTTAAGCTCATCAATTGATAAGTAGGAGATGATTTCCACAGGTAGTCAAATTGTGATGTGAATATCAGGATTTAACTGTGTGATTTTGAGTCAAACTTGATGACCCATGTTTCATGATAGTGATTCAACATGAATCCATCTCTCATGAGAATAAATGGAACACTTAGCACTCATTGGATCTAGGTGATGCTCACAAGGGTGAAGCATCGGGACTTCCTGGGAGGTCACCCATCCCAGTACTACTCCAGCCTGAGCGCGCTTAACTACGGAGTTTCCTCCACAGTTAAACCCAAAGCTTGCAAACCCATTTGAAAAACCTTCACCAAGTGTTGTGCCTTATGAACCATTCATTAGAAATCCCCTTAAGCTCATCAATTGATAAGTAGGAGATGATTTCCACAGCTAGTCAAATTGTGATGTGAATATCAGGATTTAACTGTGTGATTTTGAGTCAAACTTGATGACCCATGTTTCATGAGTAGTGATTCAACATGAATCCATCTCTCATGAGAATAAATGGAATACTTAGCACTCATTTGATCTAGGTGATGCTCACAGGGGTGAAGCACCGGGACTTCCCGGGAGGTCACCCATCTCAGTACTACTCCAGCCTGAGCACGCCTAACTACGGAGTTTCCTCCACAGTTAAACCCAAAGCTTGCAACCCCATTTTCAAAACCTTCACCAAGTGTTGTACCTTATGAACCATTCATTAGAAAGCCCCTTAAGCTCATCAATTGATAAGTAGGAGATGATTTCCACAGCTAGTCAAATTGTGATGTGAATATCAGGATTTAACTGTGTGATTTTGAGTCAAACTCGATGACCCATGTTTCATGAGTAGTGATTCAACATGAATCCATCTCTCATGAGAATAAATGGAACACTTAGCACTCATTGGATCTAGGTGATGCTCACAGGGGTGAAGCATCGGGACTTCCCGGGAGGTCACCCATCCCAGTACTACTCCAACCTGAGCGCGCTTAACTACGGAGTTTCCTCCACAGTTAAACCCAAAGCTTGCAACCCCATTTGCAACCCCATTTATACTTGCTAAAATGACTTACAAGAGAATCTCTAGATCATTAAAAAAAAGGTTGACCTTAAACAGTCTGTACATATCCAAAGATAAGATGTTTACCTTAAATTCATGACCCAAATTAGATACATAAGTCAGCCCATATTAGGAACCAATCATAGAAAAACTTGGTCAAAGAAGGAATCGAGCATCAACAAACATTAGGATCACTTAGCATATGAAGGAACACTTAGCCTACATTGAACAACTCAGCCAACACAGAACAACTTCGCCAACGCTTAATAGCTCAACCAACATAGACCAACTTGGTGAACATTGAACAACTCGAAAACAACTACAATTGACAATGACTAGAACTCAGCACTAACTAGTAGAATGAACAAAGATGTAAATGATAGCAGGGTAATGTAGGATGCTCCTACATAAATTATATAGAACAAGGGGATGACCTGGTTATAGAGGATAAAACCCCATAAATAGGAGAAAAGGTAGGTGGACCAACAACAAAAGAATGAACTAGAGATTCTCCATCTTGAGAATGAGAACCACCAACAACAAAGACAAAAACACTAGGAAAAATAATGGAACCCCCAAAACAAACTCAAGAACACCCAATACTCATTGAACCTTGATAAAATATCTCAATATTTTATACGTAGACTATATGTTTAGCAAAACTAGAATTGATGGAAAAATTGCACACTAAATAATTTTTTTCTTCTTTAAAACAAATTCATATTTTGAATTAATTACAATCATGCTCAAAAATTTGTATACAGTAACAAAAATTTGTGTAGCATAATATATATCTATGTTGATACAAACAAAACAAAATATAATATAATGCTCCATTTTTTCTTTTTAATTTTTTTAGACTTCAAGATTGTGACATATTTATAAAAAGAAATCATAATATATTTATAAATATATTAACTTTCAACAATTGAAATGTTTTTCTCTACACTAATAACAAATCAAAAAATCTTTCACAACTCCAATTCCAATTCATATTTTTTGAAAAATTTAATCAATTGATTTTAAATGGAAAAAATAAACTCATAAATAATTTAAATCCTTTAAAATTAACTAAAATTTCAATAATTTACCATTTAAGTTTATACATTTTTTTTTTAAAAAGAGAGACTAAAAAAACTACCAAAGGAGTCCAATTTTTCCAAAAATAATTAAAAGAAAACATAATTAGGAGCTCTTCTAGAAGAAGCTTAGTGAACTAATCAACTTGGTTATGTATACATGTACAATAAATCACATTTAGTCACTTGTTGCATTGCTATCAAATTCCTTCTTGTTTCTAAGCTCATACACTACATGTACATACATAGTTTTTTCCAAAATTGAAAATTTCTCTTCTTTTTTTAAAATTCTTTTCTTTGTCTCAATTGGAAGCTAAATGTGAAATTTGAACCTCCACTATTTCAAATCCACACAAATCTTCTGGAAGTCCTAATATTATTTTTTTGTTGTAGGTATAGATCTGTTTATCATAAATATTTTTAATTTGAATGTTATCATTTTTTGAATTATTTTTACTTTTGGATTTTCTTATAGGCTGATTTAATTTTCAAATTGGAATTTTAGAGTTGATTTCTATTTGAAACAAAAAGTTTATGATGAAAAAGTTTATGATTTCTATTGGAATTTTAGGAAAAATATTCTAACTACTCAATTTTGATGAAAATGTGTACTTTTCTTTAGAGGAATACATTGGTTACTCTGAGTTTAGTTTGGTGATGTTTTCTTTGAGTGATATTAAAGATTTTAGGGAGAAACCTAACAAGCTGATTTCACATTAAGGGCTTATGCTCCACATTTTTGAGTTCATGAAGAAGAATATTTTAGACCCTTTACCACTAAGCATTCCTCAAAATAAGGGTAACACCTCAGGTCCTAGTAGTTGTAAAAGGAAAGGGAAATATATCACTGAAAACATGAATGAAGCTTGACACTAGAGTTCTCCAAAAGAAAGAAGTTGATGGTGAACTATAAAGAGATGGAAACTAAGTTGAAAGGTAAAGTGTTGAAGACATGTTGAAGGAAAAATCTTTTGGATAGGGTATGAAGAGTATGGCTCAACAACTAAGGAAGGGGATAACAAGGAATCTTATGGGTTAGTTGAAAGGTTGTTTAGGCCTTCTAGTACAACTCCTTTTTTGTCTCACCATTCCTTGCAGAAGGATGAGGCCTCACCTAGTGAGAAGATTTCGGAAAAGAAAGCCAAAAAATTGGATGAGAATGAAGAGGAGGAAGACAAAGAGGCCCCTTGTTTGGTTAATTATATGGATTCTATTGAGCATTATGTCCATATTTCTCCCAATATTTTAGGCGATAAAATTGATTAGTGTGTTCAATAGAATGAGAAGGTTGAGGATGTTGGGGTTAAGGAAAAGGAAGACAATGAGAAGTGTTATCACATGCTCAGAATGGTTGATCCTAATGAGGTTAACTTAAAGCTATTGGAGGAGGATATAAGGGATGTTAGGGTTGATCCACTATTAGTGGTTCTAAAAATAGTGAAATCTATTCTCCTTATACTTTTCAAATGGAGAAATGGACTTTTAATTCAATTAAGACTCTTAATCTGAACTACAAAGTTCTTCAAACCAAGATGGAAGAGGTCTAAAGTAGTGTGTTAGAAGAAAGTAAGATGGAAAAGTTGGGGATAATTATTAATAAAAGGGATTGAGAATCTGAAGGAGAGACTTAACAAAATGGACAATTCTATAAAAAGTGTCATCAACATATGCTAGGGGATATGAAGCCAACTATGGAATGCCTAAATAAGCTTGTGGGGAAGGTGGACCAGGATGTTCAAATGATGTTGGTTATAGATTTGGAGGCATATGATGTGATGGGGAAAATTATAGGCCCATGGAAATGAGTGGTAGAGTAGGAGAAAGAAGCAAATTACTAGCCATGGCTCTTTAATGGTGTCAATACAATTAAAGAGCTCAACGATAAGTTGAACGTGAAATCAAAGGAGATGGATTGACCTCTGATTTTTTCTTTTCTTTGTTCTTTTAAGCTTAGTGTTATTTTGTTAGCTTTGGTTACCTGACTGTAGGCCTTGTTGGGTTTTGGTCATGGGTGTGTCATTTTTGTTAGGCACCATTTTTTTTGGGACTTAATTTCATTATCTATTTTTTTTATCTATTGGGGTTTTGAAATCCCTGTGAAGAAACCTATTTAAGCCTTTAATTGAAAACAATAAGAACTCATAGAGATTGACAATATTGTCAGCCAATCCCTTCCTTTAATTTAAAAAATTTAACCTTGAAGAACTAGATAAATGTTATAATTTTTTACTTAAACTAAGCAGAGTATTCATTGAAAGAAAAAAGAAATAGTTATTTAACTTCCTACTATTACCAATATCTAATTCATTATGGATTTCAATAGGACTAAACCAAAAATACTAATTAAAGTATTGTTCCATATAGTGCTAGTATTTAAAACATAAACGGGGATACCAAGGATCCTTTAACATTAAACCATCAAAGCCAAATTAAGAACCCTAAATTAAAATTATTTCCCTCCTTGGTCTTTGTTAACAGTAGCTAAGTCCACTCTTCAACTAGGAAGACAAACAAATCCCTAGTTTCCTCACCATAAAAGCCCACCTCCATGTCTTTAGCTTCCTATTGTAGGCTTAAGGTAGTAGGAGTAGAGTGCATAACCTTAATTGTAGGTGGCCATTCTAGTCTACCTAAGATCCATAGTTTCCATCTCTATCCTAAGTTTTGTAATAATCTTCTCATTTTCCACACATCTATCACACATAGCTAAACCTTATGTCTCTCCCCATGCAAACAATATCCATTTGAACCTATTTACCTTTGTCAGGGAACAATGAGGTAAAAACCATGGATGAGAGATTATAATTCTTTTGTTCAATCTTTTTGGGGAGTCTTATGTGTCCTCATTTAGAGTGGTTGAAATATGGGTGGAGATATTTGTAGCACAATCCTCATTGTCAATATCTTTGTGATCCTCATCAATAAACTTCTCCCTATAAGCCTTTTCTTTCATTCTACACTAGTACATTAAGATCCCATTTTTGACATAAATTTTTTACGATAGTCCAATTCGGCTTGTCAAATTCACTATTTTTTATATGATCCCAAAAATATCAAAATTCCAATGATACTTGAAACTTTTTTTGAAAGTTTGACATGACTTAAGTTTGTTGTCAAATTTTCAACAATACTTAAGTACTTTTGTCAAAAAATTGGCGTTATTGGGATATAAAGAAAAAAAAAGTGAAACTTCATTTTATTATGATATAGCATATTGCAAGTGCACAGGAGGGTTGAAGCGGAACCACTTTTGATCAGCACTGTTGAAGGTAAGTTTTGTTTGATTGTGCTAATAATTTTTTCTTGAGAGAACTAATGCATGGAATAAGTATTCTTGTGTTTGAATGAATAACCTAATTCATGGACATTACAACTGATCATGGTCTCTCAAATTTTCCTTGTGACCATTTGCATCATATCCTTCCATCCTAATCAGTTTCTTCTTTAGCTACATATGGTGGATGGAGATCACCATGTCCTCCCCTAGACCTCTTGCTATGTGGATCTTAGACAATCAACCATGGTATAGATATAATCTAAAAAAGGTAAAAAAAAAAAGAACCATATTCAAAAATATAAGGCACTTGATTCATCATCATCTCCATCATAGAGAACACAACCCCCTAAGGATGCCACATAAGGAGTGTCACATAAAGACTAAATCATAGAAGAGGAATCCCCATTCCCCTCATATCCTCCTTGATTCAACCAGTTCCCATAAAAATGAAGGGATGTGGACAGCTCTCATACCAAACTCACTCTCCACTTTGTATCTAGCAAATTAGATTCCATTGGGAAGTACCCTAACCCTCAATCTTCATGGTGACAATCCAAATCTACAACCCTCAGGCAATATTTTAAACACATCCCATGGTAATATTGTAGGAATAAACACTTGCGCTCCAAAAACTATGGCTTTAGCCAACTCTTTTAGATTATTAACTCATTGGAATAGGGAGGTTACAACTAATATGGTAAAACGGTGGAATGAAGCATTCCTTGACTAGGTTAGTATCTTCCCACTTACAACAATCTAATCCAATGTATCATTAGCATCAAATGTTAAAAAGATAACTTCATTCATTCACCTTAAGCCCTAACCATACTTAGAAAAAATTTATAAGTAATATATTCAAGCTTCAAGGACATAATACCTAGTCCAGAGCATAATAAATATCGTAGCTTTTCAAGCACTAGATATAATTAATTTCAATGCTTCGAATTATGATATGAAGTTTGATGATGAGTTCTATATGATATTTTTTGATCAAGACGAATGAAATTCATTTTAATAGATAAAATTTTTTTTTCATGCCCTAAATTTCATGAGAAAAAATACAACCAATTTATTTTTTAAACATAGTACTGTAGTTTTTATGTGTCGGTTCATACTTGTTACGAACGTTCTATTGAACGGTGAATAGAAAAAATGACAATTTATAAGGATGTAATGGAATTTGTTTCATTGGTAATATAGATTTTAAGTTTCCTATGAAAGGTCACCAAGTTGTTAATCATTGACTTCAATACTAAGTTACAAGGATGTTATGGTTATAAACCTTTTACTTTCTACATCCCAATTAAGACACTCTATACATGCTAGTGAAGTTCAACATTTGTATTCATATAGATGCAAGGGTTCTAGGGTTTGTGTTCATGAAAATATGTTATAAAAGTACAAAATGTTTTTGACTATGAGCTATTCTACCACATACATATCTTTCCTGTTTATTATGCATCTCCATATATATATATATATATATATATATATATATATATATATATATATATATATATATATATATATATATATATATATATATATATATATATATATATATATATATATATATATATATATATATATATATGCTCTTAATAAATTTCTTATCTTTTATCCCTTTTCCACTTTGACCCTCTTGATAATTTACTAATTAGATGCCACTAACAAAGTCCCCATTTATCAATTATTAACTATTTATTTATTTATTTATTATTATTATTATTATCATTCTTTTAAATTTACTAATATTAGAATAGATCCTATCACCAAATATCTTTCACTAAATATTCACAATCCTATCTATGCGTACATACTAATGAATACAATCACCAACTAATATAAGGTAACCACCTGTTGAATAGTGAAGGCCAACAGACACATGTGTTTTTCCCTCCTTTTTTATTGTGTCTCTTCAGCTGATCAGTTGTGATCTATAAATGCTAATGGCATGTATTATAAACTTATTATTCTTTTCTCATCAATATAATTCATCTGCTCTTAGTGTGGACGTAGCCATGATTTGTGGTGAACCACGATAAACTATTGTGTATATGCGTCTTGCTATTATGTATTTTTCCTTTTGCATTCTTAATTAATTTACATCGCTAGCATAGATTTCTTGGATACTAAATCCAATTATGATACCAAATTTCCGTACCATTTAACATATGAACCCATTAAACTATGAAATTTATTATTCCCTACACATACCATAATAAACTAATTACAATTTTTAATTGAACTTAAACTAAATTAATCCCTAGCTAAAACCATCATCATTAACTTGAAAAATGACTAACTAAATTCTATCTACAAATTGACTATTCCAATTATAATAAAATCTCTAAAAAAAATCCTAACTTACAACAAAATACACTTATTACTAAAAGTGTGCTACTAGAATCTAAATCATCTCTTTATTAACATACTTAAACCAATGCCTAAAATAATTCATAAATACAATAATAATAAACAACTACAAAATATTTTTGCCCACTACACCCACCCCTATCCACTCACCAAGTGGTTTCTTCCCAAAGGAATGGGTGATTCCCCAAATTTAGATTTGCATTAAACTATTTGAAACAACTTCAGACATTCCCCAAGTTCTTACAACTTTACCACTCCCACTTTAACCAATGTACTTCTAAGCATAAAATTGACATGACCAAATTCCCAATGCCTAATCATTCTTTCCTAGGTGTGATCTGATTGAGGTGGAAGTCAAAATCATGTCTTTGCACCTTTCCCACTTTCTAGGTGTTGGTCTCAAAATGGTTTTCACATTTGAGTGTCAACACACTTAACCAATTTCACTATACATGTCAAGTACACTATGTATGTTGAGCCATAGTATGTACTGAGCCAAAATTTCAACAAGTGTTGAGTGACTTTAGGTTTCGAGTAAGCAATAGATGTTGAGTGAGCCAGAATCATACATGTGCTAAGCAAGACAGAATGCAATAGATACCGAGCAAACCAGGATAGTATCTGTGTCGAGCATCAGTAGTCCAATATGTACCGAGTAACACAAAATTAGCATATGAGTTTGTGCCATCACAAACTCAAATGTAAACCATTTTTGGAGCTGACATAGAGAGATTTCAAAGCATAACAAGGATAAGGATGAATCTTTTACATTTCCTATGCAATCAGCATGCAACCAATTAGAAAAATGGAGAAGGCATGCAACCAATGAGAAAAATGCAAGGAATGACCAGAAATTCAAGATTCAATATGGATCATAGATTCATACCTAATCCTAAATCTTCACAATCTTTAAAAGGAGGATGAGAAATTCATTGTATGGGTGGAAGAGAATAGTGTATGGGTAAACTATAGTGAAATTCAATGTGAAGTATGAAGGACTTAGAGGAACAAATCAATAATTACATATCCAATTGATCAAAATAGTACAAGGGACACAATTAGATATTAGATCTTAGAGGATGAAGATCAAAATGAGTAGGTCAAGTGCCTAAAATCAGCAATTGAAGATTGTAAGCAATTAGGTCAATGGTTTCTAATACTTTCTAGCCATTGTATTAGATAGTGAGAACCCTAATACTTTCTAGTTTACTTTCAGTTATGTGTAGAAAATGTTTTAAAAGGATAAAAACTAGTTACTTCTAATTCACCCCCCCTATTAGAAGTAATCTTCCCATTTTGAACATTCCAACAATTAGTATTAGAGCTCTAGGTTCTCACAAGGAGAAGCCTAATAGCTTAGAGAAAAGGTTTGAAGATGGAAGTCTTCAAACTTGGGAAGATCATAGACAATTAGGTGATTGATGTGAATCTCATTCTACATAAATTGGAAGAAGCCAGAGAAGAATTGAGAAAGTCCTTAAAATTAATGAAGGATATAGCCATAGCTGAAAATGACATACACTACAAGGAGATTGATACCACATAAGTGTTTTCCAATGGAGATTCCAAGGAATTTGATGTAGCAATAGCTGAATTGATGGAGAAAAATAGAGAAAAAGCTAAAGAAATCAGAATACTCAAGCTTGAACAAGAATCATTAGCCATAATGCTTTGTGAAGTGACTAAACAAAAGAAGAGAGCCATTGAAGACAAGGCCATGATAGAAGATGATAAGAGAAATCTTACCAATAGACTAGAGGAGAAGACAATTTAGTTTGAAAGAATCTCAAACATGTAGCTAGACACCTTGATGAATGCTCATCATGAACTAAACATGAAGGACATTGAGATCTCCACTCTGAGAACGTAGAATGAAAAATTATAGAATGAGTTGAAAAGAGAGAAGGAGATAGTAGAAAGTTTCAACAAACCCAATGAGGCCATCAAGTACTTTGAACAATTACTGAAATCACAAAGATCCAACTATGACACATCAGGACTTGGCTACACTAGCACTGAGCAAGGAGAATCATCCAAGACTATAGAAGAAAGGAGTAACAAAGGTAAGAACACTAAACCTACTTGTCATTTCTATTGTAAAAGGGGACATACCTCTAATGTGTGTAGGAGCAAGAATGGTCATCAACATGATAAGCCTAACAAAGTAAGCTTTTGTCACAAATGCAAAAACCAAGGACATCAAACACATGAATGCAGAACCAAGACCATTAGGACACCAAGATTTGAAGGTCACTGCTACAACTACAAAAAGTATGGACATAAAGCATTTGAATGCAAATCAAAACCTATGTGGACACCCAATCAGCCTGAAAAAAGGAAACAACCATGGTCATCACTACAACTGGGATTACAACACTAGGTATAGCTATCATTATTGTTAGGAGTATGGACACATCCCTAAAAATTGCATAAGGACACATTTTAGAGGGAATTAGAGTAGGTGGTTAATTCAAACTACATGTTTCAATTACTTGAAAACTAGTCATATTAGCGGGAATTGCCCAACAAAGTCAAAAGCACCCAAGACAGAAGTCAACAAAGGAAAAGAATAGGTTGATGTTGGAAACAAGACTTAGAAGAAGAAAGATAAGTGTAGCACATCAAATGGAGAGATCACTTCACCTAAAAGGTCAAGTGATCACACTTCATCTAGCTAACCAAAAGAAAGATGTATGGAGCTGGTATACAAAGTTATATCATACATCAGTCCCAAATAATAGAGGAGTACTGCAAAGAATAAATCAGCATGAGAAAAGATGCCAAGTCAAAATTTTAAAGAAGCTATTGAGTTACCCTTAGACGCTGAGTAAAGCTCCAATGGATGTAGAGTTTCTAATAAAAACTAAGTTAATAGTTGAAGCTGAGTGAAGTGGAGAGTTAGTGGAAGCCGAGTGAATGAAATTCAATTGATGCTGAGTTTTGTTGAAACCTTCAAGTGCTAAGTTTATAGTTGTATGCAGTAAGCATTTAATGCTAGGTTATGACAAGTATAAGGTCAAATTTTGATCATTTTTACACCATTTGAACATAGAGAAAAGAAAAGAAGAGAAAAGAAGAAATCAAGTAGCAACCTAATAGCCATTTGCATGGATCTCAATAGTAATTCAGCATGAACTCATCAATTTAAAGGTACTTATCAGGTGTCGAGCTACGCAATGATAAAAGTTTATTACATATTTAAACCCTAGTTTGATAAAATGGCATCAAGCTCCAAAAACCCCAAAGGAAAAGAGATTCATGAGGTTCAATTAGTTAGCAATGAAATCAAACAACCCAAGTTCAAACCCATTCCTGAGGTTGCGTATAAGAACGACCCAACCGGTGCTTTATCTGTTATCCCATCCAAAGTCATCATGGTGCAAGATATGAGAAAATGTTATAACTACAAAATTGGTGCCATAGGTGATCTTTAAATCTTCCATGCGTATGAAAAGTTATGTAATAATGGGATACTAAAAGACAAATTCCAAATAATTGAGAAAAAGGGTTTGACAAATGCCCTAGTTTTTCCCACGGCGTTTAAGACTAAATGGATTCACATTGTTTTGAGTTAAATTCATGATGGTTGTCTATGGTTTGAGATAGGAGCTATAAATATTACAAAAAGGATAGTGCATAGGGTTACGGGATTCCCAACCCTAGATCAGCCAAAGACCTTGAGAAGTGATAGAAGGGAGGTCATTGAGAAGAATGCAGGAGCCAAATGGAACAATAGGGGAATAACCATTGACACTATAACAAAACCCCTACTTGACTTTGTAGTTAGAGTGATTTCACACAAATTCTATGAATCAAGTAGATTGAACAGTGTACCCTATATAGCTTTTGATGTAGCTTACAAGCTGGTAGAGAAAGATCATACCTATGATCTGGCAGAACTAATGCTTCAACAAATAAATGAAAAATTGGGAGCTATAAGAAGATCCA
This sequence comes from Cupressus sempervirens, assembly GCA_028749045.1. Lineage (NCBI taxonomy): Eukaryota > Viridiplantae > Streptophyta > Pinopsida > Cupressales > Cupressaceae > Cupressus > Cupressus sempervirens. The sequence goes on along the minus strand of CM053791.1, from coordinate 600,117,456 downwards.
AGGTAGCACAATGCAAATTTGGATCAGTATTAGTCTACATATTCTTCTATGTGATGGAAGAATTCCCTTCAATTGAGAAGGTAAATTGGAATTCCAACAAGTCTGCAATCACACAAATAATTGAGTTCATTGATCAAATGGGAGATAATTTTGAGGCTTAGATGACTAACTATTTTGAGGACTTTAAGAAGTCCATGAAGTAGAGAATCAGAATACCAATTTCATTGGTAGAGAAACATGCCAATGACATATGCTTCTTGGTTGACATTGATTACACCTACATCCAAGTAGCAATACGAAGAGTAAGATGGCTTAGGCCACTAGGTTATGAGTTGGATGTGGACCAAGCCTCAGCAACAATCACAACATTTCTTGCAAAAGAGATAGACAAGAAGGCTCCTCACTTTGGAACATATGATGTTATCAAATCAAAAGTTGAAACTGAATTAAAGATAGCCTATGTTATCAAGAAGAGAGATAAATGACTAAAGAAGATAAAGATGAAATTTGGAGCAAATATTGAAGGTGAAGCAGGTGGTGAATAAGAAGTAGAAGAAGAATGAGGTGAAAGTGAAGAAGAAAAAGAACAAGGGCAAGGGCCTATGGAGTTGACATGGGGCTTGGGAGAAGATAAGGAGGAAGGTGCTGAGGTAGAAGAAGCCAAGGAAGCACCTACTCAAGTAGAGAAAAAGAAGAGAAAGGCTAAAACTCAGCCTGCAGCTCAGCCAAAGGTGAAGAAGGCAGCAAAGCCCACTCAAGTAAAACCAAAGAAACCTTAATCAAGGGCCACTACAAGGGCAACAACACAAAAGGCCAAAGAAGAAGCAAAAGAGAAAAATAAAGACACTAAACAACCTGTTTGAAGAGCTAAAGAAAAGAAGAAAGTATGTGGCACAACCAGATACTGATGATGAAGAAAAAATAGAGTTAGAGGATATTAGCCAATTTAAAGTGGTAAACTATCCTCTTAAGTCTGCAATTGATAAACTTTCTGAAAAGATTAGGAATGCAGATTTAAATGATTTAAAGACTCTTGATTTTAATAAGCTCAGTAAAGAAGAGAAAAATAAAGTAGAGGAATCTATGTATGCCATGATGGTAGAATTTAAAAATACACCTCTAGAACTTGACAATTCCATGCCTAAAGAATTGTATGAGATAGTTGAAAATAAATGGCATTATTTTTTGAAAATGGAGAAGGAAAATTGAGAATCTACTTTAGTCCAAGTGGTGCTTGACCTAAAAAAAGGTCAAATAACAAAGGAAAATAGAAAACATGGTGACAAATTTAAACAAAAATATAGAGCCTTCAGCATCCTTCAAAATAAGATTGAGGATGTAGTGAATAAATCCATACAATTGTGGAAGTCAATTTACAAGGTGACTGATGACAAAGATAAAGAGGCAAATAAGGCAGAAGCCAACACCAAGGAGAAGGTAGAGGCAAAGGAAAAAGAGAAGTAGGAAGAAGAAAAGAAAGAGGAGGAAAAGAAAGGTGAGGAAGAAAAAGGAGAGGAAGAGAATAAAGAGAAGAGGAGGAATCAACTAAGGGAGAAAACATGGCAACAGCTGAATAGCAAGAGCAGCAAGAGGAACAAAGTGTGCAAGACACACAAATGCCACCTCCTAGTCCTCCTTATGTAGTCATTACACCTATAGAAACTACAATAGTAAAGGATGTTACTGACAATTCAGATCAAAAGATCAATCCACTAATTACAGAGGATCTTTCCAAGATCCTTCACCAATCTACTTTACAAGCATAGTTATGCACAATTCTTGTATTGGTGTGTGATGATGGGCTATAGAAGGTAGTAGTAGAAGCACAAAGAGAAAAGGTGAAACCAAAAGAACCACCTTTCACCAATACATTTACTTGCACTAAAATCTTGATGCTTCCACCACCACCTGCACCAAATGCAACAAGTGATATTGTTCAGATGCTGAGTGTAGAAAAAGGAGAAGACACAAAAACAATAGGACAGACTTCATCATCTGATCCCACAATAAAGATAATAGGTACACCCCCAACAATTGTGATTGATCAAGGTACATCAGAAGAGGAAAAGGAGGAAACAAAAGATGAGGAGCAAGCTACAATCCAAACATTGGTTGAATTACCAAAACCTAGCACTCTGACCAAAACTCTTTAAAAGCCAAGCATTGAAATGATATCATTGCAAGTCCAAACACCAATCTTTAGCTCTACAAAGGTTGCCAAGACACTTCACTATGGAGATCCTGAGCTAGACGAAGAGAGTATTATACCTCCTAATGACTCCAAGACCATAACCATTGAGAAGATAAGTGAGATGTAGATTGCACTGGATAGGAGAAAAAGGCCAGAGATACTCAGAAAAGAGTATAAACACAAGCAAGCATTGAATGACATTAAGGACATCTTCATGGATGCCTTCAGCTTGCAGTCACTAGATGAATCAAAGCCCATAATGGAGCAACTATTAGATATAATTGACCAAGTGACCAATGAAGACCAAGATACTAATGCTAAACTCATGGAATGGTCAGAAAGAAAATTTTAAGGGAAGGTAAATGAAAGAATATCAAGTGGTATAGCACTTGAATAGGTTATGAAAGAATATTGAGCTTGGAAAGAAATTTAAAGATTTATAGCATGCAACTGCTGAGGGATCCAACTCAAAGTGAGAAGCATTTTTCATAATTGCTTCACACTCAAAGGGAGTTAGTTGTACTCACAGTAGAGGAAGCCAATATAAAGACTAAATCTAGCACAAATCACTAGACATTGCTTTGGAGAATTGGGATGCAGCTCTGAGAATAATAATGGAGGTAAATAGTAACTTTTTGGCTAAGTATGGTATTACTCCTTAGAACCCTTTGACATTTGTGTCAAAAAGGGGGAGATATATGTTTTAGGGGAGATATAAGGGAGATATAATATTTTGATGAAGATATAACTAAGGGGGAGAATACAATAAATTTTGATCACATTCTTTCGTTAAGAAAAGTTTGTAGATACCCAAAAGGGGGAGATACAAAATTTTGGCAATCATATGGAAGATAGCTCTATTCCATATAAGATCTAATACAAAATGCAAATATTCCATAGCTCTGATAGATCAAATATAGAACACAGGTACAAAATATAGGTAAAGGGAAAAAGACAAAGAATATTAGGCACATCAGCACAAAGTTTTGGTTTCAAGAATGAATAATGTACAATCAACTCAGGAGGAGTTATAAGGTATATTATTTCTTACAGAATTTTGAACAAATTTTGAAATTTTGCATATATGCCAAGTAGAATGAAAAATGTACTCATAAGGTCAATTTAATAATGCATAGTTAAGTGTTTTTGACACTCATGTCAAAGGGGGAGATTGTTGGACTCATAATGGTTTTGACATTCGAGTGTCAACATACTTAACCAATTTCACTATACATGTCAAGTACACTATGTATGCCGAAACATAGTATGTGTTGATCTAGAATTTCAACAGGTGCCGAGCAAGCAATAGATGTTGAGTGAGCTAGAATCATACATGTACTAAGCTAGATAGAATGCAATAGATTCCAAGCAAACCAGAATAGTATATGTGCCAATTACCAATAGTCCAGTATGTGTCGATTAACACAGAATCAACATATGAGTTTTTGCCCTCGCAAAGTTAGATGTAAACCATTTTTGGAATCAACATAAAGAGATTTTGAAGGATAACAAGGATAAGGATGAATCTTTTACATTTCCTATTCAATCAACATGCAACCAATCAGAAAAATGGAGAAGGCATGCAACTAATGAGAAAAATGCTAGGAATGAGCAGGAATTCAAGATTCAATGTGGATCATAGATTCATACCTAACCCTATGTCTTCACAGTATTTAAAAGGAGGATGAGAACTCCATTGTATGTGTGGAAGAGAATAGTGTATGGGTAAACTATAGCAAAATTCAGCGTGAAGTATGAAGGACTTATAGGAATAGAGTAGCAATTACATATCCAGTTGATCAGAATAGTACAAGGGACACAATCAGATATCAGATCTTAGAGGATCAAGATTAGAATGAGAAGATCAAGTGCCTAAAATCAGCAATTGAAGATTGTAAGCAATTAGGTCAAAGGTTTCTAATACTTTCTAGCCATTTTATTAGATAGTGAAAACCCTATGTTGATAGGTTAGCTTAACAGCTATTTTGTAGATCCCTTGAAGAGGTGACTAAATCCTTTAACAGTGTGACACTTCATGTAAAGTGTTTATAAATCCTCTAACCATGTCACTATTGACATAGTGTAAAGCCTTTAATAGGGCAAGCCCTTCATAGGGCAGACCATCAAAAGTGGTCAAACAATTATTGTTGCAGTAATTTTTGTGGGTATCATCCCCACCCTAGTTTTACCTTCTTATTCTTAGAGGGTTTCTAGGTTACTAAATTCCTGGTGTCATGTGCTGATGTATACTTCTATTTCATATTTGTTTAAATGTTTATATGCATGCAATTTACTTTTAGTTATGTGTAGAAAAGGTTTTAAAAGGATAAAAACTAGTTACTTTTGATTCACCCCCCTTCTTAGAAGTACTCTTCCCATTTTGAACATTCCAACACTAGGCACCTAAACATGGTCTTTTCTCATGTCAAAAAAAGGCAAAAAGGAGCCGTTATTATCATTTTTGCATGGGCCCAAGGAACTTTTGTTTTACCCAAAGGTGAAGGCACCTAGATGGGCAGCCCACATCAGGACAGGGGTATGTTTAACTACCATGCATTTCCCAACACTTGAATAGAGTTGTAGGCATTGAGGAGAGGTGGGGGCCCATTGTTCCATGTTTTTTTAAACGTCCACTTTATCCAATGTTGGGGAAAGACTACCTAGGTCAAAGTCAAGTATGAATCATGTTTTTTCTTATTTTGGATATTCTTTTTCTATTTTTTTTATAGTTAATGTATGGGGCTTCCTTAGGGTACTCCCTAGTCTTTTTTTTCTTTTTAAATTGGGTATCTAGGTTTAACAACCTTTTGACTTGACATTAGCATATTAAATATATATTTTATGTTGTTTTCTAAGAGGATGACCCAAAGGTCACAGAATTTGTGTGGGGATTTATTTGAATCTTTTCTTATAAGAAATTTAGGGAGAAGAACATAATTATTATTGAGTTTTACTTTTAGTACATCCATTATTTTATTAATCCTCCAAGCTCATGATTCTAGGTATATTCTCTTGATTAAAATATTACTCTATATTTTAGGGGAGGGAATTAAACTCATTTCCCATACATTTTACAAATGGCTAATAGGCACCTATAGGCATGGCCTCTTATGGCTTTTGCATTATGTATTCATTTTTTTTTCAAACCCTTTTCCTCTTGCTCTACCATGGTATTTTTAATGCATTTGTTATGAGGATGTATTGGTGATTCCTAACCTATGAATTTTCTAGGACTTGGAAGGCCTAAAGGACTGATTTTCCATGCACATGAAATAGATCAAGATATCTCCCTTTCATTAAAATGAATGCAAAACATATTCATTTTTTCTACAACCACTTATGTATTAAATCAAATCATCCATTACAAGAAAATTTGCAACTACTATGGAATAGTCACGCTAAGGAATTGTGGGGAGAATTGTTTCCATTACATGATTTTCCATATTACATCAATCACCCAATGTAAGGACTTACAATGAATACTTCTTAAAAAACAACTTCCCAATCAATCCGTAAACCTTTTAACAAAATACAATAGTTTGAAATTTTTACTTTACATCATATTGAAATAACAATAGAGACTTAGAAAATCACAACATATTTAGGATGACATGAACATTGATCTTTATTTACACACTTGGATCTTTTCAATTTTATCAAGGATGAAACCTTAGTACCTTCAAGGGATGTATCTCCAAAAAACCTGCACATAACACACAAACTAGGAACCATGGAGACTCACTTCCCATCCTAGGCTTCTATGGAGCAACCCACTGAGCAGGGGAAACAAGATCGAAATGGGTCAAACACATAACATCGCTTTCCATTTCATGAGCACATCACAAGACACAAATTAACTCCCTCCCATGCCTATACTATGACTCACCATTGGAATTATCTCGCATTGGGTGAAGGTGGACTCTTCAAAGAGGAGATGCCATAACCAAACATAAACATCGTATTGCAATTGCATTTTTCCTCTCAAGACCATCATAAATATCTCCTCCTTATTCACATAAAACTCCTTCTATCTCCCAAAAAAACAAAGGTATATGGCTTCAATGGAGCCCATACTCCATGAAAAAAAACAATTCCTAATCATGAGGTAACTTTCTCAACTGCAATGTTGAGCCCAACTAAGCCCTTCACCCAAGGATTCTCTTCCCTCCCAAGGGTGAGTGAAGCCTTCACACCCATGAACACATTCAACACTCACATTCAAACAAGAAAACCAAGAAGAAAATAAAACTCAAAGAAAATCTTCAAGAACACATAGCACATTCACATTTCCACAACACAATGCCAAAGTCCGCAATGCAAGTTTCACAATACAATGAATGCTCCATTGAAAAATCCTCCACACTTGCAGATTTATGTTGCCATGCTAAAAGAAAGAAAGAAAAGAAGCATGTTTTGAGACACCAACCTCGGTCCAAGCTTAGGCAATGATAGTTGTAGTAGAGCTCCATCAATATCCCTCCAAAACCTAACTATCTCTAAACTTAGAGAGTTGGTGAACAACCCACTAATTTTTTCAAGTCTCTCTAATAAGGCCCTCTCACTAACTATTTTAGCAAGGACAACTATCCAAACTTGTCTCCTCTAAATTTTCCATTTTTTATTTAGTGGAAACATGGGAGAAAACACATGTGATAGCTCCAAATTCGAATTGATGGAAGAATGCATGGGTAAAGGGGCCCCCTAGGCTATCTAGGCACTCACATGGTCAAAATTAAGTTCCTAACTTGATATACTATCATATGGGTAACTTATTTTAACATAAAAGACATCTTGGGACCACCTAATCACCCCTCAAAACTCTAACCAAGTCCAAATTCGAATTTCCTTTGATTGTCACCCATCCTACCCCTTGTTAAGTGGGTTTACTTACTCATTAATAGGGTAATTAATTTTAGGGTAAATTACCACCATGATCAAAACCCTACATGACATGTCAATTACACACAAATTTTACAAGTTTCAAGTGACACACAAAAACAAATCACATTACCATGACATGCTCCTAATGAATCTTTATGATTAAACAATTCCACAAGCAAGCAACCTTACATTTATGAAGAAAAATACTTTTACAATGAAGCTTTTGAATCTTCCAAAGATTCACCTTGGTTAAACTATGTTCACAAGGTTTGGAACTTGTTTCCCCCAAGAATTTCCATGGTTCCACTTCCAGCACATTAAACTCAAGCATTAGTATTCCAAGGAGGTCATATAAAATACATATATCATAAATTCATATAATTTCATAATTCAAATTCAATTTCCTCCCTAGTCATTTTAAATAGTTAGTTCGAAATGTGAGAATATCAACATTTGCATATCATAAGTCATCATAATCAAATTAACATTTATCTACATATCACAAGTCATCATAATCAAATTAACATTTATCTAGATATCATAAATCATCATAATCAAATTAATTTTTTGTATCACATCAAAACCTAATAAATTCATGTCATAAAACTGCATCTATATGTGTTCAATCATTTCATACAGAATATGAGGTTCTTAGTGCATATCATAATGTAAAACACTACTATAGTATCAAAATCAATAGATAAAACAAGTCCACTATCCATCTAATTCTTGAATAATTGTCAAAATATCAAAGTCTTGAATTATAAGATGTAAATAAAAAGTCTATGATATGACGGGTCGAGGTGAGGCCTCACATCCTCCCCCTTAGGCATGAACTTCCTCCTGGAGTTCATCAAAAAGGTATGAGTACTAAGTATTCATCTAAGCTGCATCCTCCCATGAAGCCATGACCTCATCATAACAATCCCATTAGACCCTAACCTGGTCTAGCTCTCTGCCTCAAAGTGTGAGGGTTCATCAAGCCAAGATGCGAATGGGCTCCAATGTTATATGTCTATCTAACTCCACCTACAAAGCATCCCAATCTATGATGTGAAACTTATCATAAATATACTTCCTTAATACATATACATGAAATACACCATGAATGTGCGACAGGCTAGGTGGTTGGGCTAAATGATAAGCAACTGGTCCTATCTGCTCAAAAATCTCAAAGGGACCCAAAAAGTGAGGTGCTAACTTAGAGCCTTTTCCAAAATGGATTGGGCTCTTATGTGGTTGCACTCTCAGAAATACTCTCTCACAAACCATATACTCTCTATCCACCCTCTTTGCATCTACATATTTCTTTTGTCTATCTTGGGCTTCTCTAAGGCACTATCTGATCAATACCACCTATTGCTCCATGTTCGTGACTAACTGTGGCCCTATAGATATCATGTCTTCGATCCTATCCCAACTTAGTGGTGTCCTACAAGGCCTACCATACAAGGATTGATAGGGTGGCATGCCTATGGAAGTGTGATGCCCATTGTTGTAGGCAAATTCAGCAAGGTGGAGGTAGTCTTCCCACTTGGATTAGTGGTCCATTACATACATCTATAACATATCCTCTAGGATCTGGTTATCTCTCTCTATTTTCCCACCTATCTAAGGATGATAGGTTGTAATAAAGTTAAGCTTGGTACCGAGTGATGTCTGTAATTCCCTCCAAAATGAGGAGGTAAATAAGGATTCTCTATCTAATATTATTTAACAAAGAATGCCATGGAGCCTAACAATGTCTTGCAAGAAAACCTGTGCAACTGCAGGTGCTATGAAGGTAGTGTGAACGAGTGAAAAGTGAGCAACATTTGTCAATGTGTCTATTGTCACCATGATGGCATCATGACAATGAGAAGACATTAGAAGACCAACAATGAAATCCATGGAGATAGTGCCGCTCTTCCACTCAGGTATCTCGTGTGGCTACAAGAGACCGCTTGGATGTCCATGTTCTACCTTCACCCTCTGACACTCTAGGCATTCAACTATGATGTTGGAAATCTACATTCTCATTCCTAGCCAATGATATAACTACCTTAAATCTACATGAAGCTTCTTGACACCTAGATGTGATGCATAGGGTGCTCTGTGTGCCTCCAAAATGATGAACTCTCATAAATCACCCAAGGATGGTACATATATGTGCCCTTTATGGCATAGTAATCCATCTAGACCTAATGAAAAATTAAAAAATCTTCCCTCTAGGGGTCTCTAAGAGTGGACTAACTCAAAAACTTCTATATAAAATACACCTTTGGGAAGATGGTGCAATATGCGCTCTCTCAAATCTGTCTCAATTATCATAGAAGATATCTCGTGACATCTCCTACTCAAGGCATCTGTGACTATATTCTCCTTTCCCTTAATGTAATGTACACCAAAATCATACTCACATAAAATCTCCATCCATCTCCTCTGTCAGGCATTCAGATTTGGCTATGTCAAAATATACTGCAAACTTTGGTGATCTGAATGAAGCTCAAAGTGATTTCCTAGAAGAAAGTGGTGTCATCTTGCCAAGGCAAGAACTACTATTGTAAGCTCCAAATCATGGGTGGGGTAGTTGAGCTTGTGAGTCTTGAGTTTCCTAGACTCATATACTATGACACAACCATTATGCATGAGAATGGCTTCAATACAATCCACTGAAGCATCTGTGCATACTACAAAATCTTCTAAAGGGTTAGGTACTACTAGGATTGGTGCACTAGTGAGTGCCTTTTTGAGTTCTTGGAAGGCCCTCTCACACTTATCTGTCCATTCAAAATTCTTCCCTTTCCTCTAAAGTGAGGTGATGCAATGAGCTACTCTGGAGAATCCTGCCACAAACAACCTATAATATCCCACTAATCCCATGAACCTTCTAAATTCTAAAAAATTAGTTGGTGTTGGCCAAACCATGATGGCCTGGATCTTGGATGGATCCATACAATTCCATCCACTGATATCACATGACCTAACCTTCCTGAAGAAGGCACATTTGGATAAATTTCCATATAGCTGATTTCCCCTTAAGCATTACAATACCCGCCTCAAGTGTTCTTCGTGTTCCTTCTCATCACGTGAATATATCAATATATCATCAAGGAACACTACCACAAACTTATCTAGAAATTTATGAAACAAACCATTCATAAGGCTCATGAATATAGCCGAGGCATTCGTAAGACAAAATGGTACCACTGTAAACCAAAGTCAAATGACTAAATCACTCGCATTTTTTTCCTTTTGTTTACTATTCTCTATGTCTAAGGGGATAAGCTAATTTTCATCCAAAATGTACTAAGACAATAATTTTTTTTAAGGTTGAAAATATCATGTCAACCTTCACAAAAAAATTTAAAATAAAAAAAATTATTGTCTGAGTACATTTTGGATGGAAATTAGCCTATCCCTTTAGACATAGAGAATAAATATCATGAATAAATATCATGATATTTTCAAGAAAAATTCAATATATTTTTCTTCAATATCATGAATAAATAGTTTGTTAAGGTTGAGATGATGCCAACCCCAATCATAAACCAAAGTAGGTCATCTTCTACACTAAAATCCTTAACACAAGAAAGGGAGAGCATTGGCTTAATTTAATGAATCTCCATAAACCATGATGGTAATTGTCTGTAAAGAAAAATTTATGTCTGAGACATTGGACATCCTTCTCCAAATTGTCTATAAATATTTCCTCATGACAAGAGAATGCATTCTTAAATGTGAGCATTGGCTTTATTAAATGAATCTCCATAAACCATGATGGTAATTGTTTGTAAAGAAAAATATATGTTTGAGACATATTGGAAATCCTTCTACAAACTGTCTATAACCATTTCCTCGTGAAAAGAGAATGCATTCTTAAATGTGAAACTAAATTTTTTTATAGATGTTAATAGATGAGTCACTGGATATAAACTTAAAGCCTAAAAGGAGTGAGTAATTTTTGCAAGAAGAGAATCCCCAATGTTGAAGAACTAAAGAGACTAGAGCAACATATAATGAACACCAAAAAAGTTGCGAACAAAGGGAAACATAAATGATGATCACAATTGCCAATTGGCATCTTATGCAACTATAAAATAGTTAGAAAGAATGAATCTTCAAGATTCAAAGGATGATACTAGGATGGAGAAAAGTCAAGAATAGTTGTACTTCTCATATACAGAAGCTTGTAGATCCTATAACTTGAAACCAAATGATAAATTAGTGGCTCTTATGTCATGAAGACATACAAGATTTCCAAAATCACTATCATGACCCACCTTGTGCAACTTCTACTTTGCAAGAAGTCTCTTACACTCTTTGACTTAGTCAACTTGGCTAGTGGACCTCGGCTAGCTTCTATGTGTATTGGTCTTCTAATGTCAAATGTTTGACATATACTTCTGGTCAATATGTTGTTCGACTCAAACTTTAGTTAGTAAGTTACGACACAATTGACTAGGAGATTATGTTTTTTGGTTTTCATATGTTTCCTAGTCAATGTTTTATTGTGGCACAATTGATGATGGTACCCTATTTAGCTTTCATTATACTTACATGATAAATTGATACATGATGATGGTGGTGGTTTATTTTAAGGATTCACTATGATCTTGACATATTTTATTGTCGATTACTACGTGGGTATATATGCATAAAGATGAGTGAATATTGTATAAGTACCTTGATAATGTTAGGTTGATGATGCATTTGAATCTTTGGATTTTACAATGTCATTACTAATGATTTAGTTTTTTCAATTACATGTACATATGATAAGGTACATTGATATGAAAATTAATATTCATCCATTTATCAAGTAATTTGGAATATTGACTACATTGGTGTCGGTTTGAGTGTGTCTGGTTGGTCATAAGTGGAAGGTGAGAGTGTGGCTAAGGTAGAGGAGGCTAGATCCTTGACAGTGTTGGGTATGAATGATATGGATTTCATAAACACCACTTAGAATAAATCTCATGATAGAAAAAAAAAATTGATTATTTTACTCTAATTTTAAATTCAATATAATTATGTGCATGATTCGTTCAATATTATAGTAATTTCTTTGTTTTTTACTTACTTCTATAGGATCTAGTCACATTGATTAAGAATCATGAGACTATTGCATAAATAATATTACTTTCAACATAAAATAAAATTGTACTTAACCTTGGTTTAGGAAACCATATTGAATTAATTATTATGCATTATTTGTCATTAAATTGCATATTACAATCAACACATTTAAAATAAGGGAATGTTTTCCTTTTATTAATGATGTTGTGTAACAAACATTTCTAAAAGATGTAAGTTTTGGTTTTGTATAATATAAAAAATAAAGAAGTTAAATTATAACATAGGAAACATAACCTTTCCTTATCCATCGATGGAATTAATGAAACATGAGCCTCTATCAAGAAATGATTTTTGGAAATGGGTGAGTGGCTATTATAATAGGAAGACCTTACTCTATGATGGGAGAGGAAGTTCTAAAGTTTAGTGAGAGGAAATAACAATCTTTTTCTTCATTTTTAATTTACTACCCCTCTTGAACCCCCCAATAATCTTGTTGAAACATTCTCTAAGAAACCAACCCATAAAGCTAGAAAAACCTCCCATTTGGTTAAAAATTCTAAAAGGCCCATACTAACACTATTATAACTTCTAAGAAATCCTATAACAAATACCAAGTCCATGTGTTGGACTCTTAAGGCGAGCTCAAGGAGAACCCTCATAGGTCCCATAGAATTGCTAATAAATGCAATCCTAGCAATAGTAACTTTGACATAATTTTTGATGATCTTTGATCAATATTTGGACACTCAAAGGTCAAAAAATATCATTAATATAATTTCATCAAAACTTCAATGTAATCTAGGGTGTTTGATATATCGATAGACCACTCCATCGAAAGTCATCCCAATCTCTATAATGGGATGTCATCAGCCCACTAGTAGGAAATGTCAAAAGTTGGCCAATTATGAAATTGTTATCGACAACTGTTCTAGTTGAAAGATCAATGCTTATAAATATTTTATCGATGACCTTGTGATGCTCTTGACGGCATGCCGTGTTGAAATATCGACGATAGTGAGATTTTTGTCGATGAGTTTTTCATGCCATTGACGGTAGGCATCATCCAAATAGCAACTAGTAAGCATCAAGATTTTGATAAAAGCCATAGTTTAGGCTGAAAGCATGGATCTATGTCACCTTAAGAGCTAACTTTATTGATCCGATGAGACCGAATCTAACTGGGCTACTTCTAGAGGGGCTGAATCTGGTCGAAACCACATGCGTCGACTAGACGCCAAGTGGCATGTACATATCCACTAGGATCTAGCCAGACTAGATCTAACTGGATTCAATCCAGCCATAATGGGGACAATTATATAAGCCACAAAAAGATAAAACTGTCGATCATTTGTGCCATATGAGATTGTTGGAATTGTAGAGCGGGAAGAGCTATAGGAGTCATTTGACCAGATCAAGCATGTCAGCAATTTTCCTTAATTTTTTAAATATGTTTTAAGTTTTATTTTATGTTTTCTTATGTAAAAATATGGTTTATAATGTGTATTTTTAATGCAGATTATTTTAAAGAGTTTAACTTTTTTAATATTATTATACGTTTATGTTTTTTAGTACTATAATATTAGATAAATTTTAGAAAAAATATTGAAATTTAGTAAAGATTAGACATTATTAGAGAAATTAGATTAATTCTAAAATATTATTTATAGAAAATAGTAAAAACAATTATAGAAAAAATTATAATAGTTAGAAACTTTAGAAAACATTAGAAAATTTAGAAAATAAGAGATATTTTTTTATTAAATATATAAAATTAGATAGATGTGAATTAGAGAATTTAAATATTTTTATTGTGTTTTTATTAGAAATTAAGGTAAAAGTTTAGAAACTACTATAAACTGGGAACTAAAACCATTAAATTGAACTAAATCAGAATCTACCTCTTACCATGAACACAAATAAATTTTAGTTGAAACCTTAACATTGAATTTAGAAGTGGAACTTAAATCACAACATTAAAACTAATCAAACTTGAACTAAAACTCTCACATTGAACCAAATTAAACTCTAACTACTATATTGAATCTTAAATCTAAATATGTTGATCTAAACCCTAAACATTTAACTCTCTCTCTCTCTCTCTCTCTCTCTCTCTCTCTCTCTCTCTCTCTCTCTCTCTCTCTCTCATCTCTCCCAACCCTAACCTCCTCTCTCTCTCTCTCTCTCTCTCTCTCTCTCTCTCTCTCTCTCTCTCTCTAGATCTCAAACTTTTAACACTCTATCTCTCTTAACTCCTAAACCCCATCTCTACAAACCCTAAACTGCTCTTTAAAACCTAAACTACTCTTTAGTGTTTAGAGAGATGGGGTTAAGGAGTGGGAGAGATGACATTGAGAGAGAGAGAGGGGGGGGGGGGAGAGATGAAGTTATGTTAGGGATTATGGGGTTAGATAGCGATTTAGGGTTTTGAGAGATGGGATTTAGGAGTTGGAGGGTATTTAGGGTTTAGAGAGATGGGGTTTAGGATTTAGACAGAGATAGAGGGTTAAAAGTTTGAGATCTAGAGAGAGGGAGAGTACGTTAGGGCTGGGATAGATGAGGTTGTGTGTGTGTGTGTGTGTGTGTGTGTGTGTGTGTGTGAGAGAGAGAGAGAGAGAGAGATGAAGTTATGTGTGAGAGAGAGGGAGATGAGATGGGAGAGATGAAGTTATATTAGGGATTATAAGGTTAGGCAATAGTTTAAGGTTTAGAGAGATATATAGAGTTTACGGGTTAGAGAGAGGTAGAGGGTTAAGAGTTTGAGATCTAAATAGAGACATTAGTTTAGGGTTGGGAGAGATGAAGTTATGTGTGTGTGTGTGTGTGTGTGTGTGTGTGTGTGTGTGTGTGAGAGAGAGAGAGAGAGAGCGGGGGGCGAGGGGGTTTAGGGATTATAAGATTAGAGAGTAGTTTAGGGTTTAGAGAGCGGTTTAGGGTTTGTAGAGATGGGGTTTAGGAGTTAAGAGAGATAGAGTGTTAAAAGTTTGAGATCTAGCGAGAGAGAGAGAGAGAGAGAGAGAGAGAGAGAGAGAGAGAGAGAGAGAGAGAGAGAGGAGGTTAGGGTTGGGAGAGATGAGCTTGTGTGTGTGTGAGAGAGAGAGAGAGAGAGAGAAAGAGAGAGAGAGAGAGGTTTAGGGATTATGGTGTGAGAGAGCAGTTTAGGGTTTAGGAGTTATAGAGAGAGACAAAGGGTTACAAGTTTGAGATCTAGAGAGAGAGGGTTAAACGTTTAGGGTTTAGATCAACATATTTAGATTTAAGATTCAATATAGGAGTTGGAGTTTAATTTGGTTCAATGTGAGAGTTTTAGTTCAAGTTTGATTAGTTTTAATGTTGTGATTTAAGTTCCACTCCTGAATTCAATGTTAAGGTTTCAACTAGAATTTATTTGTGTTCATGGTAAGAGGTAGAGTCTAATTTAGTTCAATTTAATGATTTTAGTTACCAACTTATAATAGTTTCTAAACCTTTACCTTAATTTCTAATAAAAACACAATAAAAATATTTAAATTCTCTAATTCACATCTAACTAATTTTATATATTTAATAAAAAATTTCTATTATTTTCTTAATTTTCTATTGTTTTCTAAAGTTTCTAACTATTATAATTTTTTCTAAATTTTCTAATTTTTTCTATAATTTTTTTTACTATTTTCTATAAATAATGTTTTACAATTAATCTAATTTCTCTAATAATGTCTAATCTTTACTAAATTTCAATATTTTTTCTAAACTTTATCTAATATTACAGTACTAAAAAACATAAATGTATAATAATATTTAAAAAAATTAAACTCTTTAAAATAATCTACATTAAAAATACAAATTAAAAAGCATATTTTTACCTAAGAAAACATAAAATAAAACTTAAAACATATTTAAAAAATTAAGGAAAATTGCTGACATGCCAAATCCGGTCAAATGACTCCTATAGCTCTTCCCACTCTACAATTCCAACAATCTCATATGGCACAAATGATCAGCGGTTTTGTCTTTTTGTGGCTTATATATTTGTCCCCATTATGGCTAGATTGAATCTGGTCGGATCTAGTTCAACCGATCCTAGTGGATATGTACATGCCACTTGGCGTCTAGTTGGTGCATGTCGTTTTGACCAGATTCGGTCCAGCCTGGTGAGATTCGATCTCATCGAATCAATAAAGTTAGCCCCTAAGATGACATACATCCATGCTTTCACCCTAAACTATGGCTTTAATCAAAATCTTGATGCTTACTAGTTGCTATTTGGACAATGCCTACTGTCGATGGCATGAAAAACTTGTCGACAAAAATCTCACTATCGTCGATATTTCAACACGGCATGCCGTCAAGAGCATGGCAAGCTCGTCGATAAAAATTTCCTAAGCATTGATCTTTCGACTGGAATAGTCGTCGATAACAATTTCATAATTGGCAAACATTAGACGTTTCCTACTAGTGGTCTGATGCCGCCCCATTATAGAGATTGGGATGACTTTTGACGGAGTGGTCTATCGATATATCGAAAGCCCTAGATTATGTTGAAATTTTGATGAAATTATATCCACGATCAAGCTACGTCTCCCATGGCTTTAACCTGAAAAAGCTGTGACAAAGGAATTGACACGGGTTTCAAGATAAACTAAAGCTCTAAAGAGGGGACTAAATGGAGAAGGAAAGGAAATGGTCATCCAACCAAAGTATCTATCTCCTCCATTCACTAGATAGGCACGGGCAGGCATTTCCGACTTGCGGTGAGGCATTTCCGGTAAGTCGTGCGTTTTAGTTAGGGTTTAGGCAACGCCGGCATTTCCCTGTGGTGACGCAACTGTGGTAATGTAAGTAATGATGTATGCAATGTTTCATGTGCCCACCCGTGACTAACAAAGACTCCTTTCATAGTTCACTCGAGACGTGTGCAGTGTTGTTGGGTATTTTTGCCATCATAAGGTAATATTAGAGTTTGCAAATGGGGTTGCAAGCTTTGGGTTTAATCATGGAGGAAATTCTGTAGTTAAGCACGTTCAGGCTGGAGTAGTATTGGGATGGGTGACCTCCCGGGAAGTCCCAGTGCTTCACCCTGTCAGCATCACCTAGATCCAATGAGTGCTAACGGTTCCATTTATTCTCATGAAAGATGAATTCATGTTGAATCACTACTCATAAAACATAGGTCAATAAGTGTGACACAAAATCACATAGATATCAATATCACAATCATTAGTTAATGTTTAATATATGAGAATATATTCAATTTATCAATTCATTTTGCTATTTTAGTAAACTATTTACATTTTATTATCAATTCATTTTTGCTGTTTTAATAAACATTTTACATTTTATTATCACAATCATAATCATTTTCCAATGTGCATCCAGTTTCTAAGTTGATTCAATACATTTCCCTTGGTCACTAAGAGCCTCAATCTACAACTATGTGCATCATTTGTGGCATACCTTGAACATGATCATAATCAATCTACAAGCCTGCGAGATGAGTGTTTTTATGAATAGGCGATAGTGTGAAGGAGGTCTTCAAGCTCAACACAAAAAATAGGCACATCTTTCTGTTGGACCGCACAAGTTTGTACACATGTTGTCAAGGTACCAGAGAAAACCATCAATGACAGTGTATTGTGCAAAGTTGAAGTTTTTAGTAAATTTGGATAATTATGCTTTGTGATTAGGGTGACAATGACTTTCATGTTGGTCATTTGAGACATCATGAAATGTCTGATCCAAAGTTCAGTGAAGAAGAAAATCAAGACCGATGAGAATATGAAGATGATTGTGCCCAATGCCAAAAGTATCTCCATTTTTTGTGTCGTGTAAGATGACAGAAAAAGGCCCAATCTCTAATGCCGATGTTCTCCATGCCCTCATGTCACCATTTCCCCCAATCTGCAAACATAGTGCATGGAAAACGTTGTGATGTTTTGTAGGTGTGACGATAAAATTTTTAAAGTTTTTAAAATCGGTTATGTATTAATTTGGTAATTTGTGAAGGACTTTCTTAGAAACAATTGATTATTATTATTTATTACTTTATTTAGATATCGGCATCACGAAAGCTCCGCCACATCTATTAGCGCATTCTCTCCACGTGTCTTGCATTTCCAATGACGTTTAATACAATAGGAAAAAATCATAGATTTAAAAACTGCGTGCTGTGAAAAGGAACCACCCAGCCAACAGGTTTATAGCAGAGTCACGTAAACAGAAATCATGAATGATCCACCAAATACGATTCATCGTTTAATCTGATCCCCAATGAGAGAATCCTTAGAATCAAATCGTTCACTAGGACAAGTTTATGTCGTTTTAGCCTATATTTTATGTTGCTACCAGCTCAAATTAAATACTACATTTGTTCTTTTTAATTTTATTTATTCCTTCTTTTCAGAACAATATATATTTGTTAGAATCATTGAAAAGGAACATGTTTTGATATTTGGAAGGACTCAAGATTTATTATGTGCTAATTGCGTGACATATGACATGTATTGAGAATAATTGAAGTTCAAGATTTATGTTTACCAAGTGAAATTTGAAAGTAATTTTCAATTAGTTAACGTTGATAAAGATGTTCTAATGTAAACATTATTTTTTCTCATGCACTCAAGTCATTTACATGTTCTCTAGTTGATGAGTGTTGATTAGTTTACATTTCATCAAATTATTTTGCATTTTCTAGCTTTGATCTAATACTATTTTAAATATTATATTTATAATTCATTCATGTTGTCCATGTATTAGCCGGTCTATGAAATGATGACACAGTGGCTCTTAGTCAAGTTGTCTACATACTAGATGTAAAAAAAAACTTAATGTGATCAATATCAAAATCTACGATTGTGGTTCCATGTTCTAATAAGGAGATATAATCAAATAATAATAGGTATTTAATAATGCATCTATGTCTTTCTTACTTACTTTCTTTTAATATGTCTTTCTTATCTCATTTCTTTTAATTAACAAAACCCATGAAAGAAATTATTACTTTTAAAAACTATATTCTTATTTAAGAGACTTTATTTCTTATTTTAGTTTTAGTTTTTGATAATTTTACAATATTGCTTGAACACATTTTGTGACCTTATGATTGTCTTAATTAGGTGTTATGATTTATCTTTATTTACCTTTGAAAGTAAAAGATTACATTAGAAAACACATAACACAAATTTTGCATGGAGAATGTCTTCCATGAAAGCAACCCATCAATAAAAAGAGGCTCAAGAATGTATTCATCTTCAAAAGTCAATTATATATGATAGGTATTCATGCTCTTTAATATGGATAAATTTTATTAGGGCTTGTATATCTATAAAATAACCTAATGTAACAATTATTCCTTGCCTCCAATTTATATGTAAACAAGAATAGGTCATCATAAGAATATGTTAAAAGTTAAGACAATTTTCTACAACCAGTATTTAATATGGATCAAACTGAGTCATGGACAGTAAAAGAAAACTCCATCTACTAATAGAAAATTATATTTTTGATAAGTTATAAATCCTAGATATGATGGCACATGTAACACGTTAACATGTACACACTAATGAAAATAGGGAAGCATAGGACTTGGTGGGTGGATTAGTTGTGTCCATAGCTCAACAAACTTAAACAAATTTAACCTTAAACTTCAAATATGATTAATGAATATTACAATATAAGCTCAAAACATAGCAAGAATGTATATCATAAATGTATTTTGCATGGAGACCTTCTTAAGGTAAAAATAATGGTGGGGATGTATTAAGGTAAATGATAATGGTGGGGGAGACCCCACAAGATGATGTGCTCTATTAAAAGCATTATACCTAGTTAAGAGTATTACAATGAGAATGCACACGAATTTAGCAACTATAATGCCCCATCTAGGAATCCTTGGAAAAAAAGGATAAAATGTGCATTGCATATTTTTTCTTAATATAGGTTACCTAACAACAACTTAGAGTAACCAAGTGCAACAATAAAATAGGGAACATGACATAACATGCACGTTCACCTACACACACATAACTTTTTCTAATGCTTCTGAAGATCCCTAAGCACTAAACAATAACTTGGAATTAAAGATCATGTGATCACATGGATACTCATAGAAGACCTGATTAATATCCACAAACCCCAAGAGGGAGATACTAAAATTATGTATCCAAAGAAAAATGTTATTTTCAAGCTCAAAATAAAAGTTCCTATTATGATTAAATATACATGTCCATTTCTAATTAACCATAACATAAAAAAAATGGTAAGAAACAACCCTGAAATGGTTTTGCACAAGAAAAGGAATCAAGGTTACAATTATATGTCCATTGGTCACCATGTTAAAAGCCAAATGTTCAATCCTAAAATTTTATTTAAGTTTAAAATTTCCTAAAAATATCCAAAATATAAAATATTAATCTCAAATAAAACTTAGTTGAAACCACTCTCCAACATCCTAAATGTGTGTGTGTGTGTGTGTGTGTGTGTGTGTGTGTGTGTGTGTGTGTGTGTGTGTGTGTGTGTGTGTGTGTGTGTGTGTGTGTGTGTGTGTGTGTGTGTGTGTGAATGGCCTCGATGCAACACAATGTGATCCCCCTCTGACAATCTCTAATTATTGTTTATCTCTTTGTCAAAAAACTCTCCCTTTTTAGATCTTATACCAAAAGCATAAATGATCAAAAAAATTCATATTGACATAACAAACTCTCCCTCTTTGACATCTTAATGTCAAAGACAACATTTGGTGGACTTTCCATGTACCTGAGTACTGATTCATATGCAATTTTCTCTTACAATATTGCATCAACCTTGACTGATCTTCAAATGCTCAATTGATTCATCACTAAGCTCCTTTTAGTGAGCTTCAAAATTGGGAAAAACCACTAGCTTACCTCTTATATACAAGAATGCATCCTTATGCAATGGGTTGGTGAATATTCTACAATTTGTTCCTTAGTATTCACATATTCTAATCTCACCCCTTTGTCTTACACCAATTCTCTTAGAAAATGATGTTTTATTGCAATGTGTTTAGTTGTGGTATGCATCACAAGGTTCTTGGAAATGTTAATTACATTGGTATTATCATACAAAAAAATTGCAGTTAGGAGATTTTTCACAATCCATTTTTGGGCCAAGATTGTGTATACATTTTTTTATCATCAATGTTTCAAATCATAATCCATGATGCATCATCAAGATGAGAGAGTGTAAGAATGTCATAAAGAATAAGATTGCAAACCAAAAGTTATAAGAAGAGGGAAGAGGTTATAAGGGTATAGAAAACAACTATTGGATCTTTGATTCCTTCCTTTATAATTGATAATAGTTGTTTGAACCACACAATATTGTAACAATTGACTGATGTTGCAACATATTATGCTTCTATTGTAGACTAAGAGATGCAATTCTTCTTTTTGCTTGTCCAAGATACTAGCCTCTTTCCAAGAAAGAATTCTCCACCACTAGTGCTATTTCTATCATCAATGCTTCTATCCTAATAAGCATTAGTGAAGGCTTTCAGTTCAAAGTTGCCTCCTTTCTTAGACCACAGTCCATGATCTTTAGTACACTTTAAACAATGATTTTTTTTATTGCTATAATATAATTTTCTTTTGGATTAGTAGAAAATCTTACCACCATACCAACTGCAAGTGCAATATCAAGTCTTGTATGCACTACATATTGAAGGTTTCCAATCATAGATATATATGTAGTTTGATCTACCTCTTTGGAATCATCATTTTTGGAAAGC
This sequence comes from Cupressus sempervirens, assembly GCA_028749045.1. Taxonomy (NCBI): domain Eukaryota; kingdom Viridiplantae; phylum Streptophyta; class Pinopsida; order Cupressales; family Cupressaceae; genus Cupressus; species Cupressus sempervirens. The sequence goes on along the minus strand of CM053791.1, from coordinate 600,095,602 downwards.
TTATGTCTAGTAGACATATGTGTTCCAACTAGTCTGGAATTCTCTATTCCAAATTTCTTTAGTATCTCCTTGATGCACTTTGATTGAGTAATGTAGATTTCATCTTTTTTCTATTGAATCTATAGGCCAACAAAGAATTGATCTCTCCAAACATTTAAATTTCAAATTCCTTACTCATTTCATCAAAAAAATATTTAGGCACAAATCATCATATTCAATGAATATTATATCATCTACAAAGATTTCTACTAACAATATCTTCTTTTCTTGTCCTTCCTTGATGTATAGACTGCTATTATCATTTATTCTTTAAAAACCAAAATTTATCAAATAATTATTCAATCTTTTATACAAGGCTCTGAGGGCTTATTTTAGACCATACTTGAAGCTTTGTGTAATATAGAAACCATATTCTGTTTGCTAGGATCAATGAAACCTTCAGGCTACTCTATGTAGACTTCTTCTAGAATTCTATTCAAGAAAGCTAGCTTCACATCCATTTGATGTACTTTGAATCCTTTATGTGTAGTATAAGCAAGTAGTGTTCTAACACTTTCTAGTCTAGCAATGGGAGAAAAAGTTCCCCCATAGTCAATACCTTCCTCTTGACCATAACCCTTACATACTAGCCTTGTCTTATTCCTTGATACTTCTCCATTTTCATTCAACTTATTTGTGAATACCCATTTTGTGCCAATTACATTTTTATCCTTTGGTCTAGGAACAAGAGACCAAGTCTTATTTCTTTCAATTTGTTCTATCTCTTCATTCATAGCTTCAATCCAACTTTCATTATCCAATACATCTTTAACAGTAGTACGTTCAAATTTAGTAACCAAACATGTACCTTTTTGTTTGTTCCTTGTCATTGTGCCTTTTGACTAATCTCCAATGATTTTCTCAGGTGCATGATGCCTTTTGACATGTCTACCAAGCACATGTATCTTCTTGTTGGATTTTGGATTTGAATGACTTGGTTTACCATGCTCAAAATGATCTTCTAAATCATGCTCGAGTCCCACTGTCTATGACTTGGGTCCTTTAGACTGTGACTCAGTTTCCATTAGCTAAAACTTAGATCCTTCTAATAGAGACTCGGGTCCTTCTGATTGAGAATCAAGTTGCGTTGACTACAACTTAGGTTGAATTAGAGATTTTGAGGACTCGGGTGGTGAAGACTATTGATTCCCAATTGTATTAGCTTGAACTTCAAGAAAATTATTAGGTTCATAATAGACAAATCTTCTATAGTCTTTAGTTTCTTTGTTGCTTTGTTCTTCACTCTTTTCTACAAACTCATCAATCTTTACATGCCCACTTTCTATAACTTTATGAGTAGATAGATTCAAATATTTGTATGCTTTTCTTTTGTTGGATTATCCCATAAATATGCCTTCATCTCTTTTCACATCAAATTTTCCTTTTCTTGACTCTTTTAAGATATAACATTTTCTTCCAAATACTTTGAAGTAACAGACATTAGGTTTATAGACATACCATAATTCATAAGGTGTTTTCCCTATATTTTTCTTTAGCTAAACTCAGTTCAAGGTATGAACTATAGTGCTAATTGCTACATTCTAGTATTTGATCACAACATTCTTCTCTAACATCAGTGTCCTTACAAAATCCATGATGGATCTATTTCTTCTCTCTTCTATGTCATTCTATTGTGGTATACCAGGTGTGGATACCTATCTTTTGATTCCTCTCTCATTGCAAAATTCATTGAATTCATTTGAAATGAATTCTCCTCCTTTGTCTAATCTTAAACATTTATGTTTCTTTCCTATTTATTTATCCACTCCAACCAAATACCACTTGAATTTTTCAAAAATCTTCTTATTCATCCTTTAATTATATTACTATCATAATCCTAGAATAATCATGAACGAATAAAATAAAGTACTTATCTCTACAGTAACTTTTTGTGCCAGTAGGTCCATAAATCTTTGTATGAACCAACTCCGACACTTCTTCAGAATGATAGTTCTTGCTCTTGAAACTTGTCTTTCCCATCTTACCAATTTGACAATTCCTACACATGCCCATGTTAGCTTTCTTGAGGCTTGGAATGGCTCTCACTCTTATGTTCTTTCTCATGTTAACTAGGTTATCAAAATTCACATGACACAACGTCTTATTCCATAACCAACTTTCTTCTACTTGAGCTGGGAAACATGAACTTTCAATTAGCTCTAGATAGAATAGAGTACCTTTTCTTTTACTGCTAGTCTCAGCCACATTTCCTTTCCCATCCAGCAACTTGGCCCTACCATTCATGAATTCTACCTTGAATCTAATGTTGTTCAACTATGCCACGCAAAGTAGATTATGTTTCAATCCTTGATGCAAGCAAAAAGCATGAATAACTAGGGCCAAAGGCTCACCTAGCTATCCAAACCACCCTACAAGAGTCAACACAACAAAAATGGACACAAAGAAAAACAACCAAAGGAGGAAGAAGAGAAAAAAACTTTATTGATTCATCAAAATATCTTCATACATGCCCAACTGTAAGGCCTTCTGGGTTATGGCCAATTACAAATACATTCACATTCCAAGATCCAACTATAAATTTGCACTTTCAGTTCTGCTCTCTCTAATCTACTCTCTCAAAAAATTTCTCCTTCTAAAACTTGCTTATCTCTAAGCCTAAACTCTCTATTTATACTTGCCAAAATGGCTTATAGAACATTCTAGAACATTACATAAGAGGAAGGTTGACCCAACAAAGGTCTGGACTCATCCCAAGAAAAGATCTTAACATAAATATCGTGAATGAAATAAATCCCGCGAGTCAGCTCACAAAATCACATCCAAATGCTGACACTCGGCATACACTAGGTAACTCGGCACATGAAGAATCACTCGGCATCCACTAGGTAACTCGACACATGAAGAATCACTCAGCATCCACTGGGTAACTCGGCACATGAAGAATCACTCGGCATCCACTGGGGAACTCGACACATGAAGGAATGCTACAGTAGCTCAGCACATGAAGGAATTGCTATAGTAACTCAGCACATGAAGGAATTGCTATAGTAACTTGGCACATGAAGGAAAATAGGGTTACTAGGCACATGAAGAAAACTGGGTTACTAGGCACATGAAGAAAACTGGGTTACTAGGCACATGAAGAAAATAGGGTTACTAGGCACATGAAGAAAATAGGATTGCTAGGCACATGAAGGAATTGCTAGGCACATGAAGAACTGATAGGCACATAAAGGAATTGCTAGGCACATGAAGGACTGCTAGGCACATGAAGGAACTACTAGGTGAACAAAATGAGCAGGATAACAAGGCAACCCAAGATGCTCCTACATCAGACAATCGAGGTTGAAAGAAATGATTCTCCTGAATTATTGAGATGTCCCAACCTGAGCTAAATCCAACTCAAATTGAGAAATCCATAAAGCATCTTCAATAGGTTTGTTCTTCCACTTCACCAAATATTCATAGTAATATTTTCCTCTTGTACTCTTGCCAACTCTCTGATCCAATATCTGTTCAACTTCCTCAATCTGTTTCTTAGGATAATCATCTGGTATAACAACTTCATCCTCTAACTCATGATACTTATACAAATCAGCAATATTAAATATAGGAGATATATCCATGTCATCAGGTAACTCAACTTCATAAGCATTACCACTGTCAAACTTCTTCAGGATCTTACAAGGTCCAAATTTCTTCATCTTTAGCTTGTTATATGTTCCAATTGGGAATCTTCCTTTCTTCAGATGAACCATCACCTCATCACCAACTTGAAAATCATGGCATCTTCTAGACTGATCAGCATTCTCCTTATACTTCTGATTACTTTGTTCCACCCTCAACTTCACTTCCTTTTGCAAAGATTCCATGAAATCAGTAAATTCTTCTCCTGCAGCGCTTTTCTTTTCTTCACTAGCAACATCTCTCAAATCTGATATACCTCTAGGATGCATTTTGATAACAATCTCAAAAGGTGTCTTCCTTGTACTCCTATTCACAGAATTGCTATATGCAAATTCAACTTGTGCCAATACCATCTCCCAATTACTTGGCTTATTCCCAACTAAACATCTCAACAAATTGTCCAAGCTTCTATTCACAACCTCTGTCTGTCCATTTGTTTGTGGATGGAATGCAGAACTAAACTTCAATTCAGTACCCATCTTCTTCCACAAAGTCTTCCAAAAATAACCAACAAACTTATTGTCTCTATCTGAAATAATGCTTCTTGGTAATCCATGCAATCTCACAATCTCTTTAAAGAAAAGTTTAGCAACATGCTCAGCATTTAATGTCTTCTTACATGGTATAAAATGAGCCATCTTAGAAAATCTGTCCACTACAACAAATATAGAATCATACCCCTTCACTGTCTTAAGCAATCCAAGAACAAAATCCATACTAATGTCAGTCCAAGGTTTCTCAGGAACAGTAATAGGTGTATACAAACCAGTATTTTGACTCACTCCTTTTGCAACTTGACAAACTCCACAACTCTTTACAAATTTCTGAACATCCTTATACATTTGTGGCTAGTAATATTTCTCTTTCAGCAAACTCAATGTCTTATCAATTCTAAAATGTCCAGCTAATCCACCACTATGCTTTTCCTTAATCAAATCCAACCTCATAGAACTTCTAGGAATACACAACTAGATGCCTTTGAACACCATACCTTCTTGAATGAAATACTCATCATACTTACTTATGTGATCTGTCAGATTTGGTGCTCTGCACTCTCTCCACGCCTCAGAAAAATTAGGATCAGCATCATATAACTCTTTCATCTCATCAAAACCAAGAACTTCAACCTTCATTTCAGTCAACAAAGAACGTCTTCTACTCAATGCATCAGCAACTTTGTTAGTAACTCCACTCTTATGCTTGATCACAAATGTAAAACTCTGCAAATACTCAACCCACTTCATATGTCTTTGATTCAATTTATGTTGACTTCCCAAGTATTGTAAAGCTTTATAATCAGTATACAACACAAACTCCTTAGGCATCAAATAATGTCTCCATTTCTTCAATGCTTGAACAAGGGCATAAAATTCTTGATCATACACAAAATATTTCCTTTTAGCATCATTCAACTTTTCACCAAAGAAAGCAACAGGCTTTCCTTCCTGACTTAATACAACTCCTATTGCATTACCACTTGCATCACATTCAACTTGAAATACTTTGTTGAAATCAGGTAAAGCCAATACAGGTAATTCAACAACCTTTTATTTTAAAGTCTCAAAATTTTTATCAGCTCCATGTGTCCACTTGAATTCCTTTTTATCTCCCCTCATCGTTTCAGTCATAGCATTACAAACAGCACTGAAATTCTTCATAAACTTTCTGTAAAAACTAGCCAAACCATTAAATGATCTTACCTCTCCCACATTCTCAGGTGTAGGCCATTCCAAAATTGCTTTAACCTTCTTAGGATCCATCTTCAAACCATCAGCTGAAATCACAAATCCCAAATACACAATCTCCTCTTGCATAAAAGAACACTTTTTCAGATTAATCAGCAACTTTTCCTCTTTCATCCTCTGCAATACTTGTCTAATATGCTCAAGATGTTCTTCCTTAGTCTTGCTGAATATCAGAATATCATCCAAATAAACAATCACAAACTTACCCAAGAATCTTTTCAGAACTTCATTCATCAACCTCATGAAAGTACTAGGTGCATTAGTCAGACCAAAAGGCATAACCAACCATTCATACAAACCATCTTTTGTCTTGAAAGCAGTCTTCTATTCATCACCTTCTCTGATTCTTATCTAATGATAACCACTCTTCAAATCAATATTGGTAAAATACTTTGCTCCACTCAAACAATCCATTATGTCATCCATTCTTGGCATAGGAAACCTATATTTTACTGTTATCTTGTTAATGGCTCTGGAATTAGTACACATTCTCCATTCTCCATTCTTTTTAGGTGCTAATATAGTAGCTACAGCACATAGACTCAAGCTTTCTCTGATCAAATCTTTTTGCAACAATTCATGCACTTGTCTATTAAGTTCTTCATTCTCTATAGGTGTCAATCTATATGGTGCTTTGTTTGGCAAACTAGCTCTAGGAATCAAATCCATACAATGAATTATACTTCTTACTAGAGGTAAACCATCAAGAATATCATCAACGATAATTTCTTTATACTCATTCAACAACTCTGCAATTTCTTTTTGTACTCAGTCAATACTACCATCTGTCACTCAGTCACCACTAACTGGCACTCGGTTAACATTTTTTTCTTGTACTCGATCTCCATTGAGAAAACTTAGTTTTCTTGGAATTATAGGAAAATAGACTTGATTCTTCTTCACTTCCTTTTCAAATTGTTTCCCATTAACCACGCAAATTTTTATAGCAGTACAATTAACCTCATCTGGAACTTCAATCAAAGGCAACAATGTTTGTTTCTTCCCATTTACCCAAAGAGTATATTGATTCAATCTTCCATCATGTATAGCATATCTAGCATATTTCCAAGGTCTACCCAACAAAATATGACAACAATCCATTGGCATAATATCACACAAAACTTCATCAAAGTAATGTCTAATTTTGAACTTCACAAGGCATTGCTCACTTACCAATATCTTATGCTCATCTTTGATCCATGAAACATGATAAGGTTTGGGATGTTTCAACCTTTGCAACTACAACTTTGTAACTAGCTCTTCTAATGCCAGATTTGTAAAACTTCCACTGTCAATGATCACCTTACAGCATTTTCCAGCCATCTTACATCTTGTCTTGAAAAGACTTCTCCTTAAAATAGGTTCCTCATCACCTCCCTTATTACATAATGTTCTTCTCACCATCAAATTTTCTCTAGCCTTAGGTCCACTTGGGGAACTCTCAATGTCTTCTTGAATCATAGCATTTCTATTTTTCTGCCCACCTTCAAATCTTATGCCCTTCTTTGCCAAATCTAAAACAATACCATGAAATTCACCTCTAGAATAAGAATTACCTCTTTCTTGATAAGAATTAGTGCCTCCTCGATAAGAATTACCACTTTTCCATTCAGTCTTTCCTTTGTCATCATTCTTTCATTCAGATTTTCCTTTATCCTGCATAGAACTGTCAGATCTGCCACTTTCTCCATAAGATCTACCTCTACCTCTCTGGAATCTACCACCTCTACCTCTCTATCTTTGTTCATGCTTCTTTTTCAAGATCCCCTCAGCCTTCAAGGCATACTGGTATGCTTCTTCTACACTTTCCAACTTTAAAAAACTTATTTCATCTTGTATTCTAGATCTCAATCCATTAATGTACCTTGAAATTTTCTCAACATCATCATCCACATGTCCAGATCTGATGTCCAGTCTATAGAATTCTTCAGTATACTCTTTCACAGTCATGTCTTTTTGCTTCAAATTTTGCATCTTTCTCAACAAGCTAACTTGGTAATCAGCAGGAAGGAATTTGTTCTTTACCTTGTTCACCATCTTTGGCCAAGTTCTGATCTTCTCCTTTCCTCTCCTTTGTCTATCAGTTTGCAAGTGCTCCCACCATAATGATGCATGACCTTTCAGCCTAGTGAATACAATCTTCACCTTTCTATTATCAGGAGTGTTTTCATACTCAAAGAACTTCTCCATATCAAAGATCCAATCTAGCACAGCATTGGTATCCAATTTTCCATCATAAGGAACAACTTCTACATCAGGTTTTGAATTTTCCCTAGACAATACTCGCAACAATCTTTCCTCATCTTGATCTTCTTCTAGTACTAGATTATGGTTTGGTGCTACTACTTCATCATCACTCACATCTTCAAGATGCGCTCCTCTCCTCTGGGCTATCTCCACAACATCTAATCTGGCTGCAATTTATCTCAACTGATCCAATATAGCATTATCAACATTATTTCCTCTACCATGAACCACCTTTACAAATCAGGTTCCTGCAAGATTATAACCCTCTGCAAGTTATAGGTCAAATCTGCATATCTTCCACCCTACAACCAAATCCAAATCAAGGTTCTACACGATCCAATCTCCACAATGAAAAACCTCAAGCTCTGATACCAACTAACGCAAGAAAAAAGGGTGAATAACTAGGGCCAAAGGCTCACCCAGCTATCCAAACCACCCTGCAAGAGTCAATCCTTCAACCCAAAAAGCATTATCACATCTGGGTTCATTGGTCAATGCAATGCATTCTTTTCCTTTTAAATAACATGGTTCATCGTTGCCAAATCTAACACTTCCCCTATCATAGTGTACTAGACTCTCAAAATTTGATTTATCACCAATCATGTGGTGAGAACAACCATTATCTATGATCCATGTGTCATTCTTGCTAGCATGAGAAATGAGGGCCATCATATAATTTTCATCATTTGATTCATCTTTAATAGCAATATAAACCATTTCATCCTCATCACTACTATCAGAGTCTTTAGCCATATAAAATGATTTCTTACCTTTATCCTTATTCTCTTTGTTTCTTTTAAAATCTTTCTTGCCTTTGTACTTGTTGTACTTCTTTTCTTCATTTCCTTCCTTCTTTGGACACCTTGTAGCAATGTGACCAACTTCTTCACAAGAAAAATAGATTAGAATTATTTTACCTTTGTACTTTCCTTTGTCTTTAGGGAGTCTTCTTACAAGTAATGCTTCAGTGGTTTCAAGATTGTAAGAATTTGGCTTAGGCTAGAATTCACCCAAGACCAAGGAACTCAAACACAAGCACACAATAGACCAAAGAGAGAGTATGATCAGAATGATGATATTCATTCAATATGCCATATCAGCCATAAGAGTACAGTAGGAGTGCCTGTATATAAAGGCCTCAAGAGAGCTTCTAGAATGCATAGAAGTCAACACTATGATAAGTCATACAACCAAGCACATGTCCACCAGATATGGGTTATCCTTCATTAAGCACAAAATTAAGTGTGATGATGTGAGGATAAGCTTATAATGGTATAGCACACAAATTAGTGGTGTAGACAACAAGTGCTAAATGAGGAGTGCAAATAATTATTTTGTCAACAAGACAACTCAGTGAATGATGCAAACTCCTATGTTGTAGATACCATGTGCATAATTAGAGTTGTGTACTTCTGTGAGAGTGCACAAACTCCTAAGTGTCTCACCTAAATAAATAATAAAATAATGCAAAATAATTAAATAATGCATTAAACTAAGTAAACTTAAGTAAGTGTAATAAGTAAATACTTATTTACACCAACAATTTAACACTTTAACTATTTAACTATTTAACACTTTTTATCCAAGAATGAGTATAATATAGCATAATGACATGACTCTTTGAGTCTTTGATGAATCATCCTACCCTCTATATTTAAACATCGCATGCTAATAAATAAATTAAATTTAGAAAAAATAAATCAACTTTAACTATTTAACACTTTTTATCCAAGAATGAATCATTAATATATGATATTGAAACCAATGATTTAACAATCATTTAAGACAAAACAACCATTTTAAAAATTAAAAAAATCTATTGAACGAAATCTCACATAATCCCATCTCTTTAAATCACACAGAATGATATAAGATGCATATAAAATAGCCAAAAAAAATCTATTCAAAGAATCTCACATAATCCCATCTCTTAGAATAATAACACATAATGTGGGATTGTAAGTAACTTTAACAAGCTTGGTCAATGAAAATGACCCATCTTCGAGAATGCGCACTTCACACGAAAGAGAAATTTGAAGAAATTGTGTTGAGTTGATTGTAATCTATGAAATAATGTGTTTTGAATTATCAGAATCATTTGATTTTTTTTAAAGTTTGAATTGTTTTAATGGTGAAGAACTTTTGTTTTGAAAGCAAAGTCATCATGAATTTAAATTCTACACAAAATATCATGAATAAACCTAATTTGTAACACAGTTAAATGCCTTGATAGTATAAAAACTCATCTCTCCCAATATTTATTTATTAGCACTTACAACTGCATAAAATTGTATTTATTGAAAAGACTTAGAAAGCTTCCGAGTAAAAGCAATTACAGACGTATTGTAGTTGTATGCATTATGCAAAACTACAGACACATCACATGAGCATTTTATAAGAGTAGAAAAGCATATTTCTGTTCAAACTATGACTAATTATAGGAAGATATTGGTAAGCATAATTCAAAATACATATTATTAACATTGTCTAAATATAAGGATTTAAAATTTTCATTAATTGATTTTTAGGGTCAATATACAGTTACACATTACATTTTTCTTCTATTTTGTAATTTTAAATTTTTAGTAATATATTATTGAATAAATTTCATTTTAAAGAAAAAAGAAAAGACTAAAATCTTACATTTTTAATGAAAAACTAAATGAGGCCAAATAAAAGAAAAATAATACCACTTGTATTGTATAAATATTTTTAAAAATATGTATTTATGTAGTATAATATATGATATTTAAATATCAGTTCTTCATATTCCCATCACTTCATACTTTTTTCTAATTTTATATTGTGGTCATCAAAAATCATTGTAACCTTTCTTTCCTCACACCTAACACATGGGCAACTTGACCCAAAGTCAATCCATCATCATTTCATGGGTCAATATAGAAAAGTTGACTAGAGTCAATACATCATTATTTCATGAACTACTAAGCATATGGGCAAGTTGACTAGAATCAATCCATCATTATTTCATAGACCATTCAACTCATGCCCAATTTAAATTTATTGCTGAAATGAGATTTTTACAATTAATAGTGTGCCAATTTTTTATTTTTGGTCATCAAGAGTCAATCCATCATCATTTCTTGGGCAACACATCAAAAAATTGAATAACCTCAAAAAAATTAAAACTATGATTTCCACAATTACCTAATAGAATAATTTTGACATAACTCTTTTAAGTTTTTCCCTTGCAATCAACACATGACAATTAAGTGATAGTGAATATATGGGTAAGTAGTAGATATTTCCCACAACAAATCAAATTATGATATTGCTATAGGATTTAATGTCTAATTTTTTGAGTCAAAATCATTGACCCATGTTTCATGAGTTGTGATTCACATGAATCCATCTCTCATGAGAATAAATGGAAAAATTAGCACTCATTGGATCTAGGTGATGCTCACAAAAGTAGTGATCTCAAAACCATAGAAAAACTCAATACCATCCAGCAATGTCCACACGAACCATCCTTATAAAGCATTGGAACCATTCCTACACATGTAACTGTGCTCTCTGTCACTATAAGCCATTCAATAGAATACGATGTTTAGAGTTGAAAATGATATGATTTATATTGAGCTTAACTAATACCTACAAGAAAACTCTCAAGATAATCATGTAGATACTACATCCTCACCCTATCATTTAAGGGTCCATTTAGTTTAGGGAATAGAAATATGGGAATTGGATTCATTATTCTGGAATAATTATTCTGCAATAGAAAATAGGGATACATATTCCTTGTTTGATACAATTGTATAATTGTGTGTTGTCTTTGATGTTATACAAATATCATATCAGTTGTCAGTCAATGCTTACCAAGCTCACCTGGTCAGAAAGATGGTTTTCCTTGTCTACCAAGTGTTCCTAAAGATTACTCTATGAAGACAGTGTCTACCGAGCTCACTCGGGCGTCAAAGGAATTCAGGCAGGAAATAGTGTTAACCAAGTTCACATGGTTAGCAAAGGAAAGTTGGATTGAGTCAGTGTTCACTGAGTTCACTTGGTTTCCAAAGGATATTTTTGAAAGTTCATAGTGTTAACCAGGCTTCTACTGGTTAACACAAGAAATCATCTCAGAACCAGTGTTTACCGAGTAGGGTTGGCCAATGAAGGATTTTGTTGTTTTGGCATAAGAAGCTTAATCATTTTAAGTATTGTTTCTAGCTAACTATGGTGATGATTATTGGTTAATTTAATTTGAATTTAAGCTGACTTGACTATCTAGATGGTATAAATGAAAATTCAAGTTGAGATTTTTAGTGTGTATGCAAGTGTGTTGATTGAATTGTAAAAGAAAGAGTGAGAGCAAACTTGAAGGATAACTAGGTATCCTTGTGGAGCAAAAAAGTGTTATTCAATCAGGAAGGATCAAGTATGAAGTAGAATAGAGATCTGTAATCATCAATTCAGTTGCATCACAATTAGGTCATTTCATTGTTACTCTCTTACTATTGTAGTAGTGATCTAAAATCTCTTAACAGAGTTGGTTTAACAGTCAGTTGTAAATCCTCTAACAAGGCGACAGTTCCATCGAATTGTTTAAAGACCTCTTGTAAGCCCACTCCTTATAGGGTGATTAAATCCTCTAACAAGACCACACCTAATAGTGTGTTTTGTAACCTTTCATCGGGTTGGCTCCTAATAGGGCTCACTTCATAAGAGTGAAAAATAGTATCTAGTTGCATTGGTAGTTTTTCCCATATTGTTTTCATGTTATTTCTTTTATGCTTGCAAATTAATCACTATGAATGTTTAAGATTAGCTAAAATTAAATCACACTCTGCATTTACTAAGCTACAACATTTTCTATGTGTTTACTAAATAACAGCAATAATCAAATTTTTTAGTTTAAATTTTATTATTGACATCTAAGGGATATGGGATTTATTTTAGTGGTAATTGATTCAAACCCCCCCCCCACCCCCTCTCAGTTACTCCTTCTATATTTCCAACAATTGGTATTAGAGCTTTTGGTGCTTGCAGGAAAGGTTTCAAGATTTCAAGGACCTAAGCAAAAGATCAGGATATCTTATAAGAGAGAAATTCCAAAGCTAAATAGAGACAACATTTAAGCATGGTGGGGACTCATGAGACTTCATCTAGCCTCCATTAGTGTTTTAGGCTTGAAATACCTTGATGAAGAATACACAATTCCTACTGGAACATTATCTATTGGAGATATTGCTGAGAAAAAGAACCATAACACTATGATGAATTTGATGATATCAAGGACTGAAAAACTACTTTTGGTATGTGGAACAAGCTAAAGGACATCTATGGTGGTGATGACAATGTGAGGAGTGTCAAAGCAGAAAGCCTTAGAGGAAAATTTCATCAAATGAGAATGAGAGAAGATGAAAATGTTGCCAAGTATGTGGAAAGAATCAAAGCCAATGTTAGTGCAATTAGAGCTTCTAGAGGAGAAATCAAGGAAGAAACTGTTGTAAGTAAAGTTCTCAGAAAATTTCTTCCTATCTATGCAATTAGAGCATCTACTATTCAAGAAAAGAGGTGTGAGCCAAATCACAATATAAGTTTAGATATCTTAGTAGGAAGATTAACAACTTTTGAGCTAGACAACTTTGACAATTATGTTCTAGCTTCCAAGAATATTGAATCTACATTTGAAGCCACACTTTCACTCAAAGAGGAAAGAAAGAAAATAAAGGAGATCCAGTCAAAAAGTGAAGAAGAATTAGAGAAAAGTTCTAATAGCGATCTTGAAGTTGTAGAAGCTTTACTTGCAAGAAAATATTCTAGAAGCAAAGGAAAATACAAAGGTAAAGTTCCCCTAATCTATTTTTCATGTGAAGAAATTGGTCATATTATTGCTAGGTTCCAAAATAAAGAAAACAAGGATGAAAAGAAAAGTCACAAGTTTAATGGCAAGAAAGATTTCAAAAATCACAAATCATTCAAGGACAAAGGTAAGAAGACTTGTTTCATGGCTAAAGATTCTGATAACAGTGAAGATGAAATAGTATACATTGTTGTGAAAGATGAATCTGATGAAGAAGAAGATAAGATGACACTTATCTCTCATGTTAGTAAAAATGACACATGGATCATAGACAGTGGATGTTCACATCATATGACTGGAGACAAAACAAAGTTTGAACACTTTGAAGACTATGAAGGAGGTAGTGTAAGGTTTGGAAACAACAAACCTTGTTGCATAAAAGAGAAAGGTCAAATCTCATTAACTAAAGAACTTGTATGTAATAATACCTATTGGGTTGAAGGACTAAAACATAATTTGCTAAGTAGGGTATAGCTAATCAACATTGGATTCAAGATGGAATTCATGCATAGCAAGGCAAGGCTAGTGTATGACAAAGGTAATCTAATTAGATTAGGCAAACAAACAAGAGGTAACCTATTTTATCTTGATCTTGGTGATTGTTCATGTTTTATTGCTCAAATGGAAGAAAGTTGGTTATGGCACAAAAGATTATGTCATGTAAACTTTGATAATATGGTGAAGATAAGAAAATTCAGAAAAGTAAGAGGTATTCCTGGTTTGAAGAAACCAGATTTTGGTTTATGCAAGAATTTTTAGATTGGCAAAATGGGAAAGACTAGTTTTAAAAGAAAAAACTATCAGCTTGAAGATATCTTGGAAATTGTGCATACTAACCTACCTGGGTCGATTGGAATAGAAAGTTGTAGTGAAGAAAAATTCTTTATTCTTTTTGTGGATGCCTATTCTAGAATTATGACTGTTATGTATCTTAGAGAAAAGTTAGAAGCATTTAAAAAAATTAAATGGTATCTAGCAAGAATAAGGAAGGAAATAGGGAAAAGATTGAAATTCTTAAGATTAGACAGAGGTGGTGAATTCATCTCCAATGAATTCAATAACTTTTGCATTGAAAGAGGAATTAAAAGATAGGTATCAACCCTTGGTACTCCTGAGCAAAATGGAATAGGTTAAAGAAGAAATAGATCCATCATGGACTATGCAAGGACTCTAATGACTGAAAGAATGCTGCTATCAAATATTGGAAGGAAGCCATCAACACTATAGTTCATACTTTGAATCAAGTACAGGTGAAGAAGTGCTCATATAAAACTCCCTATGAATTATGGTATGGCTATAAACCCATTGTAAGTTACCTAAAAGTATTTGGAAGTAAATGTTATACCTTGAAAGAGTCTAGAAAAGGTAAGTTTGATGTGAAAGGTGATGAACGTATATTCTTAGGATATTCTTACAGAAGTAAGGTGTATAGATGTTTGAATTTTGTCTACTCAAAAAATCATAGAAACTGAACATGTGAGAATTGATGAGTTTGTAGAAAGTATTGAAGAAGAAAGAAAAAAGGAACTAGAAGATTACAAAAGATTTGTTTACTTCGAACCAGATACATTGCCAAACACATCTATCAATAAGGAGACTTCACCTACCAAGTCCTCATCATTTACTGAGTTGTAAGAAGTTCAAACCAAGTCACAAGGACCCAAGTCACATTTCAAAGCTACTGAGCCAATGCCTACTGAATCTGAGCAACCCAAGCCCGAAGTTGAAATTCAAAATGAAGATAGTGCAATTCATTCAAAAGGCAAAGAACATGTACTGGCGAAGTATGTCAGAAGGCATCATGCACCTAATCAGATTATTGGAGATAAATCAAAAGGTAATATGACAAGAAGTAAGCTAAAAGGTACATGTTTACTTGTTGATTTTGAACCTAGAAGTGTTAAAGATGCATTGGAAAATGAAAGTTGGATTGAGGCTATGAATGAAAAAATAGAACAAATAGAGAAGAACAAAACTTGGACCCTTGTTCCCGAGCCTAAAGACAAAAATGTGATTGGAAAAAAATGGGCATTCAGAAATAAGTTGAATGAAGATGGATATGTATCAAGAAAAAAAGCAAGGCTAGTGTGTAAAGGCTACTCTCAAGAAGAAGGAATTGATTATGGTGAGACTTTTTCTCCTATTGCAAGATTAGAAGGTGTTAGGACTCTTCTTGCATATGCTACTCAGAGAAGATTTAAAGTATATTAGATGGATGTTAAATCTACATTTCTTAATGGTATTTAAGATGAAGAATTCTACATTGAATAACTGGAAGGTTTTGTTGATCTAGACAAAAGGGATATGGTATACAAATTACACAAGGCATTGTATGGTCTAAAACGAGCTCCTAGAGCATGGTATGAAAGGTTGCACAACTACCTTATATAGATTGGTTTTTAGAGAACTAATGATAACAATAGTTTGTATATCAAGGAAGGACCAGATAATAAGATTGTATTGGCAGAAATATTTGTGGATGACACTCTATTTACAAAGAATGATGATCCATGCAAAGAATTTTCAGAACAAATGAACAAAGAGTTTGAAATGTCCATGTTTGGTGAGATAAAAAAATTTGTTGGACTATAGATACAACAAAGCAAGAATGGTATCTACATTACTCAATATAAGTATATGAAAGAGATAATCAAGAAATTTTGAATGAAAGATTATAAACTAGTTGGAACACTCATGTGTACTGGACTAAAGCTTACCAAAGATGATGATTCAAAAGAGGTAGATCAAACCTTATACAAATCAATGATCAAAAAATTATAGTATGTAGTTCATTCAAGGCCTAATATTCCTTTAGTAGTCCGGATAGTGGCAAGATTCTTAGCTAAACCTAAAGAAAATCATATGATGGCAATCAAAAGAATTTTGAGATATCTAAATGGTACAGAAGACTATGGTTTATTGTACAAACTTGAAGGAAACTTAGACCTAAAGGTATTCACTAATTCTGATTGGGTAGGAAATCTTGATGACAGAAAAAGTATAAGTGGTGGAGCATGCTTTCTTGGTAAAAGATTGGTATCTTAGACAAGCAAGAAGCAAAATTGTACATCCCAATCTACAACAGAGGCAGAATATGTTATAGTAGTAGTAAATTGTTCTAACATTGTTTGGTTTAAACAATTGTTGGAAGGCATGAAGGTTGAGATCAAAGAACCAATTGTCATGTATTGTGATAACACCAGTGCAATTAACATATCAAAGAACCCAGTGATGCATTCCAAAACTAAGCACATTTCCATAAAATATCATTTTGTCAAAGAACTAGTGCAGGACAAAGAAATCAAATTGGAATATATTCACACAAAAGAACAGATTGCAGACATATTCACCAAGCCATTACCTAAGGATGCATCCCTGTATTTAAGAGGTAAGTTAGTGGTCATTCCCCTATCTAAAGCTCACCAAATAAAGTTTTAGTGATACATCAATAGGAACCAAGTTGAAGATCAATCAGTTGATGTAGCATAGTCAAAGGGAATATTCCATATGAATCAGAACTCAAGGTACATTGATACTAATTTGGTATGTGTTGTCTTTGGCATGTGTTTACAAAGAGGGAGAAGATTATTGTCATATCTTTCTAAAAAAAAATTATATCTTTCTAAGGGGGAGGTATACTATCATAGAAGTTATGTAATTCCTTCATAGAGGGAGGTTATTGCATGAAGGAGAAGAATTTTTTGGTGAAAATATAAAAGGGAGAAAATTTCTATCAAAGAAAGTCTTGTTCTCAAATTTCATTTTGCTATGACATGTTGTGTTGCCATCAATGCCAAACAGGGACATTGTTGGATACAATTGTCTAATTGTATGTTGTCTTTGATGTTACACAAATGTCATATTAGTTGTCAGTTAGTGCTTACCGAGCTCACTTGGTTAGCAAGATAGTTTTCCTTGTCTATTGAGCATTCCTAAAGATTACTCTTTGAAGATAGTGTCTACCGAGCTCACTCAGGCATTGAAGAAATTCAAGCAAGAAATAGTATTAACCGAGTTCACATGGTTAGCAAAAGAAAGTTGGATAGAGTCAGGGTTCACCGAGTTTACTTGATTGCCAAAGGATATTTTTATAAGTTCTCCATGTTAACTAAGATTCTATTGGTTAATACAGGAAATCATCTCAGAACCAGTGTTTACCGAGCAGGGTCGGCCAATGAAGGATTTTGTTGTTTTGGCATAAGAAACTTAATCATTTTAAGTATTTTTTCTAGCTAACTGTGGTGATGATTATTGGTTATTGTAATTTGAATTTGATCCGACTTGACAATCTAGATGGTATAAATGAAAGGTCAAGTTGAGATTTTTAGTGTGTATGCAAGTGTGTTGATTGAATTGTGAAAGAAAGAGTGAGAGCAAACTTGAAGGATAAAAAAGTATCCATGTGGAGAAAAAAAGTGTAATTCGATCAAGAAGGATCAGGTATGAAGCAGAATAGAGATCTATAATTCAGAATTTAGTTGCATCACAATTAGGTCATTTTATTGATATTCTCTTACCATTGTAGCAGTGATCTAAAATTTCTTAATAGAGTTTGTTTAACAACCAATTGTAAATCTTCTAACAAGATGATAGTTCAATTGAATTGTTTTAAGACCTCTTGCAAGGCCACCCCTTACAAGGTTATTCAAACCTCTAACAAGGTCACACCTAACAGTCTATTTTGTAACCTTTAACTAGGATGGCTCCTAATAGGGCTCACTTTACAAGAGTGAAAAATAGTAACTAGTTACATTGGTGGCTTTTCCCTATTAGGTTTCCATGTTAAATCTCGGTGTCTCATGTGTTCATGTTATTTCTTTTATGCTTGAAAATTAATCACTATGAACTTTTAAGATCAGCTAAAAGTAAATCACACTCTACATTGACTATGTTATAGCATTTTCTATGTGTTTACCGAATAACAGCAGCAATTAGATTTCTCAATTTAAATTTTATTATTGATATCTAAGGGATCTGGGATTTATTTTAGTGATAACTGATTCACACACCCCCGCCCCCCACCCCCACTCACCCCCACCCCCCGCACCTCTCAGTTACTCCTATAATTCCAACAATTCATATTCTCTATTTGGTTCTACTAAAATTTCATGGGGAATTCACTGACCCAAAAATTTATGTTTTCTAAAATAAATAAAACTAGAATAGAAACATGTATTCTAATTCCACCTATTTAGGTGAAATTTCAAATGCTCATTTTTGGGCCAAAATTGGAATAAGTATTCCTATTATATGCATATTCATAGTTCCAATTTGGTGCACCTAAATAGATAATTCAAAATTTTAAGAATTTACACATGCCTATTATGCTTGGTTACCAAACAAGCCCTTTTAATGTCTCCTAGAGTGAAAAGGAACGATTGTTTACATTGCCTTATCCTATTTAGCAATTTAGATAACATTTTCAAAATAAAACAAAATCAAATTCAAGCATAACATTGTATACTAAAATGCTAATAGAGAAAAAGAAATTAAAACTTAAATAGTAGGGTAGTAAGGAGCAAAAGATAAGAAAGAAGATCAATTAGTGTGATAAAGAATCAAACTTAGAGAATTATATAACATAGGATTTAGTGACAATGTGGAAAAATATACATATATTTGTATAATAGACACATCCATCAGTTAACTAGTCACTATAATGTTTTTGAATTAAAAGAAACCAAAACTAGGGGGCTAGCCCATAACAGACAAACTAGTCAACTACCAGTGGAAGACCATCAAATCTAAACTAACTCCTACTGCTACTTGAAACAAAAACAAAGATTGAAGCCATAATTAAGAAACTATTAGCAAGCTTAAAAAAATTGTCTGTTATCAAACTTAAGAACTATAGTAAAATATTAACAAAGGCATAACAACCTTGCAACCTATTAAGTCTGGTAACTAGCAAACTAACAGCATAAAAAGAAAAAGGAGAGAACCCTTAAGATTTCTTGACCTTCTTCCTCCCCGGGAGGATGTTCGCCCAGTCTTCTACCATCAAGTCAAACAACATCTTAGAGTCCTCCTTAGATAGGTCCCCTTCAAAGTCCTTATGTAGGCTCAGTGTGGTGGTAGTCGCATGTGTCAGTTTTATCATAAACTTGGTCAGTAGGCACATTCTCTCCTCTAGCATATAGATTCTCTCCCACACCTCATTACTAGCCTTTTGCAATTCACTCAGATGGCCATCAGTACTAGCCTTAGTAGTATCCTACACAATCAAGAGGTTAGTAGCATTTTTAGAAACAACCTTAATATGGGAGGAGATTGTTGTGGGGGAGGGTACCCTAACCACCGTATTGGGAAACTGGTCCCTTGTTAGGTTCACACACACCAGAACGACTATCACCAAAACATGTGACACATCCTTATTCTCCTTTCCTTCTCTCATATCTAACCTAAAGGAGTCTAAAATATCCTCTTGCACTTCCTCCATGCCTCCCTCCCAAAATTTTACCACTTTTTCTTTCATTCTTCATTTGGGGCAGCCCAACTCCTCCTCCTATGAGGCTCCCTCCTTCAATTTCCTCTTAGCATTAGATTTTGTTAACCTCTCCAACCTCCTCCTACCACCTTTCCCCTCTTCATCTGACTCCACCAGCTCCTCCTTCCCTTTATCCTATCTCCCTCTTTTCCCCATAGGGAAGGGATTCACCAGGGACCCACTAGGTGACGGCTGTGGGGTAGGGGCTCTAGGACCCATGATCCTAAGGGGAACCATTTGGGGTCGGGGGTTCGAAAGGGTAGGAATGTCAATTTCCACAATCCTAGGGGGGACCAGGGACAGGTGGAATTGATACAACCTGAAGATTAAACCTTGGTGTAAAATAGTACAAGTAACCCCCTTTTTCATTTTTTTCTTACACATCAATGACAGTATCCTCTAGTTCATGCAGCAAGAAGAAAGGAAGCAAAATAAAATCCCATTGATGAAAATGATTAAGGAGAGGAAAGTGATAGTAGTAGCAGACTCCATACCTTCCTTCTAGGGTAAGATATATCATCAAAACCAAACAAATCTCGTTCCATGGGTCAGGAAGCTCATCCCACATGAAACCACCTCTATGTTGAATCAATTCCTCACCATCCATAAAAAACATTGCAAGCTTGCATTATCTATCACCCTCGTCACCTTCTACCATTTCCTACCCTTCATGGCCAAGGTCGTTGCTCAAGCAATCACCTCCTCTAAAATATGGAATGATATACCATTAATTATTACTTTGTGATCCTCCCAAGAGTTGAAAAATTGCATAGAGTAATTCTCATAATTCCCATTAAATGCCTCTGTAAACAAGACAAAATTACCCTCCTTCAGTAAGTACCACACCAAGGGCTTCCTCATATTTTCATTGCTCATAGCTGGTTCAATGTATATCAAATCACCACTCATCTTTGCAATTTTTTCCTCTCCTCTCTTTTTCTTTAGGACCCAGACATAGTTTCTAAAAAAGACTTCACACTTAGGTAGAAAAATGCCAAAGTAGAAATGAAAATCATAATTAACTGTTGTAAATGCATTTCTAAAATAAATAATAGTAATTGTGCTTCTAGATTTTTGATTGTGTGAGTCTTTTTTGAGCCAACATTTTGGGTCACACTCTGTGAACCATTATCAGGGTAGTAAAGTAGTAAGGAGTTGAGAAGTATGAAGCTTGATCCTTAACAAATCAAATTGTTTTGATTTAACATATAGTTCCCTTCCATGGAGGGTGTCAATAATTGTAAATGTGTTTTCACAATCCATAATAGTAATTGTGCTTCTAGATTTTTGATTGTGTGAGTCTTTTTTGAGCCAATGTTTCAGGTCACATTAGCAAGAAAGATCATGTGTCGAATACCACGATCTATCCCCCAATAATTTCTATCATTCCTAATGCACATCAGCCTTTTAAAAAATAATTATTTTCTTTGCAAAATGTACGATGACACATGTAGGGAAATAAATAAAAATCCCCCATTTCAAACTTCCAATTTTTGGGCCATGTGAATTTATTATTGCCCGTACCCAATTCTTTACTCCTTGCCACTTGTACATCAAGGACATATCCTCTCTCCCAACTCAATAGCATAATACAAAATATCTAGCTAGGACTCATTATTTTTCACTTCGTGGCTCACTAACACCCTTACCAACTTTGGCAATGCATTCAAACTCATCTAACATCTAAGCCCCTTCACCTTTAAGCCAACTATTGCCATATCGTCGGCCATGTTGTTTCCCTCCTGAAATATGTGATTCAAATCAAACCTATTAGGAATGGTTAATAGGTACACGATAGCATCTATCACACCTTTGATAGCCCATGCCTCCCTCATATTACCTTTGATAGTCTCAATAATTATTTTAGAATCTCCTTCAATGTGCACATCCCTCCATCCCATACTTATGACCGATTTTAAGCCACAATACAGAGCCATCACCTCTACGGTATTATTTGAAACTTTCCCTAACTAACCAGTATATGCCAATAGCATCTTTCTCTTGTTATCCCTAACTGTCCCTCCACTCGTCGAACCCTCCTTTCTAGTAGCACCATCAAAATTTGAGTTTGACCCAATTAATAGGCAGGGGTTCCCATCGAGTTCTTTTTCTAGCCATCATATTAGAATTATCAATGTCCATAATCCCTTCTACCAACAACTAGAAATTGGCCACTCTAACCTCCAGGGTGGATAGGGTGAACGTCGATTTCTCCACTTGCTGCAAGTAATGTTTTTGACTATCAATTTGTAGATCCTTTCCACCATGACATTAACCTCTCTCTCCTCATTCTTGAACACCCTATTATTTTTCTCTTTCCAAATACCCCAACAAACATGGGGGGGGGAATGATTTTCCACATATTAATAAGGAGGGGGTGGATAAAGCGGCCCTACCAGTTCATCACAAATTGCCCCATGTCCACATTAAACACCCAGTTCACTTCCAACTTCTAAAGAATTCTCCCTCACACCTCAGAAGCAAAATTGTAATGCAAGAATAAGTGTTTGATGCTTTCTTCCTCCATCTTACAGACATGGAATCTATTTGGTAATTGAAACCACCACTTCATCAAGTTGTTAGTAGTGAGACTTTTCCCATGAATGGTGGTCCACCAAAAAATATTGATCTTTAGGATTAAGTAATTAAACCAAACATTCCCCCAGTCATTAGGTTCAAGATTTTTGTCGAACCTTAATTTGTACGTCGATTTAACCAAGATCTCCCTTATTGAGTTAACCTTCCAAATGAACTCATCATCCCTATTCCTTCTCAAGATTTTGTACTCTTCTAGCGTAGAATTAAGCTCACCAACCAACTCGCTTCCAATCATTTCATTCTATTGCAGCTTCACCTTTTTCCACTTTCTTCCAAGGCAAATAAAATCAGCTACCATTACACCCCCTTGGTCCTATAGGTGATACTAGAGAGACCCAAACTTAATTTTTATTAAAGGTTTCTCCATAAGCCATGGATTCTCCTAGAAATTAATCTAGTTACAATTCCCCACTAGCCACCTAACACCCTCCTTCAAAAGACATCTATTTCTCACAATATTTCCCCAAATTTTGGAGCCCATAGGAAGATCATTTCTCTAGGTGCAGTGAGAGAACATCAGATTTCCAAGGTAGTTAGCTCTCATGATGTTACACCAATTAGATTCTCCTTTCATTAAGTTCCACCCCATCTTAGTGAGAAGCACATTATTCAGATCAGTTATCTTCCTTACTCCCAAACCTCCTTTGTACTTAGGCTTACAAATCGTTTCCCAGCTGACCAAACTTATTCTAATCTTCTCGCTTCCTCTAGACCAAATAAAGTTATGCTGAATTTTCTCCAATTTATTATCCATACACTAAGTAATTTTAAATATAGATAGGAAGTACACCAGTAATCCTAGCAGGGAGGAAATTAGTAGTTGCAACTTGCCCACACTACTCAGAGTTTTACCTTTCCATCCAATCAGCTTTTTCTCCACTCTTTCCAGAATGTCATTCCAAAATTTGTTACTCACATCTCTCACGGTTAATGGAAGACCTAGATAAGTATCTAGTAACTCAATAATATTGTAGGTTAAAATATTAACAATCCTTCACTATAGGTCGGGGGGGTGTTAAAGAAGAACACTTTGCTTTTATCAAAATTAATCTTTTGACCCGCATTCACTGCATATATCTCTAGTATTGACTTCCAAGATTTGGCTTCACCCACTAAGGACACTCCACTAAGAAAGGTGTCATCCACAAACTACTGAATCACTCTGGGAGGAAGTTTGGAAGTATGTTTAATGCCTTTAATTATCTCCCCTCCAACTTTCTCATGAACACTCTTCCCAGGACTTCAGCTACCATAATAAACAGGTAGGGAGAGATAGGATCACCCTACCTAAGTCCTCTCTCCCCTCCAAAATTCCCCCAAGATGACCCATTAGCCATCAAAGAATAGATGATAGTTTCCACCGTTGCCTTCACCATTCTAATAACCTTTTGACTAAAGCCTACCCTTTCCATAAATTTGTACAAGAAAATCCAATTAATCTTATCATAAGATTTAGAGATGTCGGGTTTCAAGGTCATACTAGGATTACTACTTTTCTCCATAGAGTGCAAGACTTCATGTATCATTATAGCAGAATCCAAGATTTTTTGTCCTAAGACAAACCCACTCTAGGTTTTCCCTATGAACTTATGCAACAGCGGCTTCAACTTATTCACCAAAATTTTTGAGAAAATATTATAAGTAGTGTTACATAGACTGATTGGCCAAAAGCTAGAAAGGACCTCTGGGTCTTTCACATTGGGGATTAGTGCAATGAAAGCTTTATTGAGTTGTTTAAGAAGTTTCCCAGTTCTAAAAAAATCATGGGCTACTCGAAGGAGATCCAACTTGAAAATCTCCCAAAAGTGTTGAAAGAACACCGGCAAGAAATTGTCAGGTCCCAGGGATTTATAAGCTTTCATAGAGAACACAACTCTGTGGACTTCCTCCTCAGTCACCATTTGAATCAACTCCTCATTCTCTTTAGCTAAGATCACCATGGGCATAGAATCAATCAGCCATTGCCTATCCTCCTCTTTGAAGTCCCTTTGCTCTTCCATATAAGTGTCTCTAAAATAAACCATCACCTAGTTCCCTATCTCTTCAAGTTTATTTAGCTTCACATTATTGTCTTCTTTGGTTTTATCAATAGTGTTTCTTCATTTATGAGTTGAGGTAGATCTATGAAAAAATGCAGTATTCCTATCACCGACTTGGAGCCATAACACCCTAGATCTTTGCTTCCAGTAAGTCTCCTCTCTGATCATTGTTTCCTTCCACACTTTTCGGTATTTATCCTCCTCCTAGATAATATTATCTATGGTCCTACCTTCCCCCATATCTTTCTAGAGCTCAACTAACTTCCCTTCCACCTCTACCTTAATCCTCCAACTTAACAAAGAGTCTATACATCGTAGTCCCTTCAATCCTGATCCTCCACCACGCAACCACCCTAGAGCTGAAGTCAAGATAGGATTGCCATATTATTTCATATCTAAATGTTTTGGGCCCCCCATGGAATCTTCCTTCTAGTTAAAAAGGATAGGGGCGTGATCCAAGACTGTCCTGGGTAGTCCCATAAGATAGGAGGAAGTTAATCCTTCCCAACCCACCAGGACCAAAAGTCTATCCAGTTTGACTTGTATAAGGTCAACACCCTTCCTATTATTCAACCATGTGAACTTCACTCCATGCATCTCCATATCCATTAAATCATTATTATTTATAAAATCAACTAGATCCTTCATATTATCATTAAAATCAATCATTCCTCCAACTTTCTTTGAAGGGTACAAAGGCGAGTTAAATTCTCCCATGCAAAAGGTGTTCATATTTTGAGAAAGAAAAATAGACAACTCCTCCCATAAGTTGTATCTTCCATGTTTAGTATTAGGAGCATATGCATTCACAATATTCCATATATCTTATCGCCCATCCTATGTTCAATTATAAGATAGAATTTAGAACTATAAATTAAACTTCCATTACTAGCATCTAGGTTCTAGAAGGTAGCCACTCCTCCTGAGGCACCTTCCATCTCACTATAACAAAAATTTGCCCTTGGCCAAACATAACTTGCAATATTCTTCAAATTAATCATAGTCATTTTCACCTCTTGGATGAGTAGGATATCAATCTTTTGGTTTAACAGCTACTGTTTGAGGGAAAATTTCTTATGAGGCTTGTTTAATCCCCTCATGCTCCATGATAGAATAATCCTTTTCTACCTTTTGTTAGGGATTCCAAAGTGGGTTCCCTGCCACTTTCCACCTCCCTTGCCATCTACTTTGTTCTCCTATTTTGTTTTCCTAACTTTCCTACATCCAACTTTAATTCCACTACCATCTCAGGTTTCCTTGATACCCTTGTCTATCTTCTCTATGTTTGCCACTTTCCTTCCTTATCGTCTAGCTAGGCTAGGGGATCCACCATCTTATTTGGTAGTCCATCATCATTCTAGCAAAGGACACTAGCAACCTCCCCCTCCTTCAAATCATTCACCTCACCTTCCTTTAAGACCTTGTCAATGTCCCCTCTAAAAACCTCCTCAATCACCAGGTTCCTTGAAGGGATACTGAGGAGCTCCTCAATGCCTTATAGGAAGGGAAAAGAATCAATTTCCCCTTCCTCCAACCCCCCAACTCCCCTTCTTGTGTGCAAAGATTCTCCAAATCCTTCCTCCAACTCTTCCATCCTTACCCTCCCCATCACAACTTGAGGGTTATCTTCTCGCTCCTTCATGGGAAGGGAAGTCAACCCCTTCTCCATTTCTGATTGAGAATTCTTAACTTCTAGCTCCTTCGTAGGAAGGGAAGTCACCACCCCACCATCACGATTTCTCTCAAGAGACCCAACTCCCTCCACCCCTGAATCTGACGAAGGAGCCCTCCCTTCTATTTCTCTCTCTATTTTCTCCTTAGCCATCCTATCTAGCTTCTTATAATCTACAATGAAATGCCCAAATGATGAGCATTTTTGGCAAAACAACCCCACATTCTCATAAATGATGGGTTGAATCTTCTTACCCCACTTTGAGCTTAGTGTAATAGACTCAGGTAAGGAAGTTCCCACCGCCACATTAACACTAAACCTCTCAAAGACTAGTAGGGGCCTCTGCAAAGTAACCATATTTGCAACTACAAAGTGCCCAAAGGAATCCCCAATGGGTTTCAGGATCCTTTCATCACAAAACTCAAGTGGAAGACCTAGTAACCTAACCTAGACTAGAGCCATCTTATTCAATTCTTTCGTCAGATCCAACGTTGGATGCAACTTAGCCACCACTAGGCTATGCTTTCTGTATGAAAAAGAACCAACCATCACCATTGTCATATCTTCAACTACTTTAAATTTAAAGCAAAATAGGCCTCCCGACATGGCTGAAACCATCACACTCCCCTTCAACTTCCATCTCTAACTTACCCACTTCTTGACCATCTCAATCAATGGGTGGAAGGAAATAAATCTACCTATGAAGTAGAGCTTCAGATTAGCCAACACATTATCAACCAAACTGTGTGGTACCACTATTTCCACCCCCTCCTCACCACTAATCACTTTGGGAGCTTCCAACGGGATGTTAGCCACCTTCTCTCAAAAGAACCACTTCCTTATAACCTAGAGCCCTTGTATGACTCGTTTGAATCTCCTGACCCACCAACAGAGCCCTAGTATGACTCATTTGAACCTCCTGGCCCACCAACAGAGCCATTGACTCCATCGGCACCCCCCCAATAGGACGAACAACATCGACATTCCCTTGGGTAACCCTAGTCGCAATCAAAACAAGATGCACGTCTGAATAGGGATCTGAGACCAAACCCGTCCACACTCATCCAAATTCAAAAAATAAATCAAGCAGGAAACAAAAAAGTTGCAAATCTCCCCAATGAAATGTTAAAATCAATCTTTATGTCATTGTAATGTTATAAAGTATAACATATTTTTTTATCATAAGCAAAACCATATGCATAAACAGAAAGGTTTATATTATATTTGAGCTTTAAAGAGCGGATTAAACACAATACAGCAAAATCAAACATGGAGACACTGATAAAGACATGTAGCACTGCAAGTTGGACGGTTCACTATTAATGTTTACATCTATGAAAATTTATTGCAATATCTTCTATTCACCGTTATGGCAGATATATAATAATTATCTACTTTATCTGCTTTTACTCTCGAAATATGAAAAATCGCTAAATATGACAAAAGAAATAAGCCAAGGACTGTTACACTTCATATTTAACACTTACTAATCAAAATACCTTAATAGAGCTAAGAGGGGATGGCTGGCTTTAGAACATATTTATCCCAATTCGAAGTGATCTTGACTTTTTAAACTAAACCCAACTCTTCTGATTTAGATATCTAAAACCAAACATACCATAAATCTTGTAAATACACAGAAATAATACCATTTTCATAGATCAGTATAGGTAGGTTGTCATAGTGTTCCTTGAAATATTCTAATAATACTTGCAATCCCCATGGAGCGACTGCTAGTCCAGATGGTGCTATCTGCAATTGCATTATTTTATTACTATATCTGAATAATATTAATAATAAGTTTGATTTAATATAGATAAGTTTGGCTAATTAGAAGTGTGGAAGGAAGAATTATATTTATATGTTTACCTTTCCAATAGCGACACCACCTTGCATTACACACATCAGTGTATAAAATAGTTCATAACTATTCAAAGTTTAGTAATCTGGTTGAACGTATTTTTCCCCTATCTGTGAGATTTGAGACATAGTAAAATCTCTTTCACCAGAAATCCCATGATCAGATAAGTCTGAGACATAGAGTGCTGTAATGGTTCAACCCAATGAGGTTGAAAGATCCCCTTAGCTTTTAAGATTGTTCTTTGGTGAAAGTAGGCAGCCTTGACCCTGCAACCTTTTTCATGCTCCAAGGATAGTCCCCAAAGAAAAGAGGATGTACGAACCTTTTGGATATGAAGAAAGGAAAAATTGAAAGTATATTAAATTGCTATATATCCTGCGAAATTCTATGACAGGGTTTCGAGAAGCATTCTCATTTGAAACCGGTAAAATCTTACCAACCATTATAAAAGTCATAATTTCTTTGAGTTGCTGCTATGTCTTCGGATGAGTTTGTTAATGGTACAAATCATGGTGCAAAAATTGCCAAGGCGATGAATCCTGTTTGCTTGACCTGCAGAAAATATCAACTAATCAAGTTGTTAAAGATATAATGCCTAGCTTGTGATTTCAAGTGCTAAAGCTTGTGATTTGATAGTGCTCCATTGAAGGGAGAATACTTGAGCCTTCTTAGAAAACCACTCAACTCAAGAAAAAATATCACCATTATTTTGAATGTTCAAAACTAGAACCTGAATTTTTTTTTCTGCAGAGCTCAACTGCTTGAGCATGAGATAAGAAACATGATGACCCACCGTGTATGGTTCCACTGTAGAATCTCCTGCACTACAATTAACAGATAGTCCAAATGGATAAGAACAGCATTGGGGAGGCCACCAACCAATGTCATAACTCAAGGGGGAAATGCATTTGGCTCGTTGAAAGTTGTCTGGTACTTCACTCTGTCCTCAAATTCTCTTAAACACACTTCTGCAAAACCTCTGAAATCTTGTCTGTTTAACAACAGCTACGAAAAAACTGTTAAGGCATCTGATTGTGTGAAGAATGGCTTCTTGAATAACCACAGTCACTTTTAAATACATTTTAATGAAGTGTAGTTTGTAATTTACAAAGTAATACCAAGTTGAGGACTAACTAAAGATTGGGACATTACACTATTCTGGGATTGAGCCATCTGCCATAGGCATCCTCCAAGTTCTGTGGAAAATCGAAGTGGAATAAGGTAACATGCAGGTGAATACCTGCAAATCTTACAAAAGTATTGATTCACATGTCTTTTAGGTTAAATTGTTCCTTCAATCTTCAATTCAGTTTCTTTATTCTCTATTCAGTACCATGGAAAGTTATCTTGTTTTAGGAAAGTGATCTTGTTTTTCGTTTTGGAAAGCATTCAATACCATGGAAAATGATTTCATTGATGAGATTGTTTTAGTTTTCCAATCCCTTCAGATTGATGGCACCCCTTCCATCTACAGCAAACAAGAAGTTACGATACTGTATTTTTTTTTAAAGAACTTTTTTCAATAAGAATGTAGAGTTTTACAGTAAAAAATTATTGAAGACTCTGTGATTGCTAGTTTCAATGTTGAGAGGGAATATTGTTTGGTAGTACCAGGGATAAGTCAAGATCATGATATGGAAAATCTGTATGCATCTAATCCCATCTTAACCATTAGATGGATGTCCTAAAAATAATTTCAAGTTAAATCAACTTCTAGAGACTAGAAAAAATCAACCATACTGTAGAAATAGAGATTACTTTATAATGGTGGTATTGATCTGCAGCAACATCCCCACTGCTTCGATCAGGCATTTTCCCTGTCAACCTCAAGTGAGTTTATTGAATCACAAAACTGTTTCTCTCGTAGCAATCTCCATCTTTTACTCCCTAAAGTGAGCAAATCCATTTACAAATGGAATATTAGTTAAAAATTTAAGATTGTTTGGTTTGCAAGTAGGAAGGGCATTAGTAAATTGAGGTATACGTATAATGAAGAGAGGGAGGATATGAACTAGCAGCTTTGAAGCGAAGATCCATTACAAATAGCAACCACACAGTCCATCAATCAAATCTGTTACAATAACCTTTTTGTGTAGAGCAATGTTGTTAATGAGACTGAGAAAGTCATAGAGCATTTGGAGCATAGCCGAAATCGTGTTGAATTTGAAATTGCTGGCTATATTCGTATGGGTTTAAAAGTTTCGTGTGTAGCAATCATTGGATCACTCGGTCGTTTTGATTTAACCTTTTACCTTTATAACAACAATATTAGAGGTAAGAATGGTGGAACTCTCTAGTTGAATATATTTAGCTATAGGTAAATGGAAGGGAAAGGGTTTTTTTTTTTTTTTATAGTCTAGATGGCATGCATTTTTAGGTTTACATATGGTGACAATAATATGA
Source organism: Cupressus sempervirens (assembly GCA_028749045.1). Lineage (NCBI taxonomy): Eukaryota > Viridiplantae > Streptophyta > Pinopsida > Cupressales > Cupressaceae > Cupressus > Cupressus sempervirens. The sequence continues at coordinate 600,065,036 of CM053791.1, read as the reverse complement.
GACTACCTTATATTCTAGTTTGTGAAGAACACCTAATTGTGTTACAAAGGAGAAATACATACCCTACCCTCAATGACATTTGAACTTATGATCTCTCTTTCAAAGTGAGTTATGTAAAGAAAGAAATTGCAAGGGTTAAAAAAAAAATCATAAAAACCCCAAAAAATTAAACATAACTTATTCTAAAGAATACTGAAATTTGTGAATCATGTACACGTTTTCTTCATAGATTTGTAGAGATGCATAGAAACACTCTTATATAGTAGTCAATACAAGAAAGTGACAAACAATTATTCTCCCACAAGTTTCCTTCCGCTTAAAGATAATTTTAACTAGGAGTATCGTAATAGAGTGCCCTAAAGAAGATGGGAAGTTCTTTTTTAACTCCACCTAAGCATACTCATTAAAGTTTTTTTAACTCCACCTAATCTAAACACCCCCATTTATACTTGCTAAAATGACTTACAAAAGAATCTCTAGATCATTAAAAAAAAGGCTGACCTTAAACAGTCTGTACATATCCGAAGACAAGATCTTTACCTTAAATTCATGACCCAAATTAAATACATAAGTCAACCCATATTAGGAACCAATCATAGAAAAACTTGGTCAAAGAAGGAATCGAGCATCAGCAAACATTAGGATCACTCGGCATATGAAGGAACACTTAGCCTACACTGAACAACTCGGCCAACATAGAACAACTTCACCAACACTAAACAACTCAACCAACGTAGACCAACTTGGTGAACACTGAACAACTTAGAAACAACTACAATTGACAATGACTAGAACTTGGCACTAACTAGTAAAATGAACAAAGATGTACATGATAGCAGAGTAATGCAGGATGCTCCTACATAAATTATATAGAACAAGGGGATGACCTAGTTATAGAGGATAAAACCCCATAAATAGGAGAAAGGGTAGGTGGACCAACAACAACAAAATGAACTAGAGATTCTCCATCTTGAGAATGAGAACCACCAACAATAAAGACAAAAACACTAGGAAAAATAATGGAACCCCCAAAACAAACTCAAGAACACCCAAGACTCATTGAACCTTAATAAAATATCTCAACATTTTATATGTAGACTATATGTTTAACAAAACTAGAATTGATGGAAAAATTGTACACTAAATAATTTTTTTCTTCTTTAAAACAAATTCATATTGTGAATTAATTACAATCATGCTCAAAAATTTGTATACAGTAACAAAAAATTTTGTAGCATAATATATATGTTGATACAAACAAAACAAAATATAATATAATGCTCCATTTTTTCTTTTTAATTTTTTTAGACTTCAAGATTGTGACGTATTTATAAAAAGAAATCATAATATATTTATAAATATATTAACTTTCAACAATTGAAATATTTTTCTCTACACTAATAATAAATCAAAAAATCTTTCACAACTCCAATTCTAATTCATATTTTTTGAAAAATTTAATCCATTGATTTTAAATGGAAAAAATAAACTCATAAATAATTTAAATCTGTTAAAATTAACTAAAATTTCAATAATTTACCATTTAAGTTTATACATTTTTTTTTAAAAAGAGAGACTAAAAAAACTACCAAAGGAGTCCAATTTTTCCAAAAATAATTAAAAGCAAACATTATTAGGAGCTCTTCTAGAACAAGCTTAGTGAATTAATCAACTTGGTTATGTATACATGTACAATAAATCACATTTAGTCACTTGTTGCATTGCTATCCAATTCCTTCTTGTTTCTAAGCTCATACACTACATGTACATACATAGCTTTTTCCAAAATTGAAAATTTCTCTTCTTTTTCTAAAATTCTTTTCTTTGTCTCAATTGGAAGCGAAATGTGAAATTTGCACCTCCACTATTTCAAATCCACACAAATCTTCTGGAAGTCCTACAATGACTTAAAACCTTTCATGCAAATTTAGGTTCTTTCGAAGAAAGGTCTTCATGCCTAGAGTTTTGAATCGCTGGAATAAAAATCAATCTTGTCAACTAGCTCAAGCTCCAATAACTCTCAAGTTTCACAAAGAAGTCACAACCTCATAGAATGGTTTATAATATAAATATTTGTTATAATGAGGCCTCAATTACCTTGTTTAATATGTTATAGAAACATGATAAAACTTACCTAATAAATAGAACATGAAAAATAGAAACTTGTACTTGACATCGGATTCTTTTTAAACATTTCTTTGTTTCATTTAAAAATCAATTAGAAAATGTAAAAATCCTTTTACTAATGACAACTTTTCTATGAGAAATTGAATTTCTGGGAGCAAAGCTCCCACAAAAAGCCTATCGGCTTAATAAAAATGAAACATAGCCTAGATGGAAGGAGGCCCTATTTTATATCTACATAGTCATTTGTGAGCATTAGATTTTTAATTAGTTTTACTAAAGACTCTCTAAAAAGTGACATTTATTTGGTTCTTTAGACATAGTCCAATGTTTTCACAAACACACACAAATGAGAGGTTGTTAGGATATGGTTTTTCTCAAACATATTCTAAAGTTCTCTACCTTATTTATTTGGTTGAGAAATATTTTTTGTTGGTTTTATTTTTCTAATATTCTTAATCTTGTTAATATTATTTTTTTGTTGTAGGTATACAACTGTTTATCATAAATATTTTTAATTTGAATGTTATCATTTTTTGAATTATTTTTAGTTTTTGGATTTTCTTATAGGTTGATTTAATTTTCAAATTGGAATTTTAGAGTTGATTTATGTTTGAAACAAAAATTTTATGATGAAAACGTTTATGATTTCTATTGGAATTTTAGGAAAAATATTCTAACTACTCAATTTTGATGAAAATGTGTACTTTGCTTTAGAGGAATACATTGGTTACTCTCAGTTTAGTTTGGTGATATTCTCTTTGAGTGATATTAAAGATTTTAGGGAGAAACCCAACAAGCTGATTTCACATTAAGGGCTTATGCTCCACATTTTTGAGTTCATGAAGAAGAATATTTTAGACCCTTTACTGCTAATCATTCCTCAAAATAAGGGTAACACCTTGGGTCCTAGTAGTTGTAAAGGGAAAGGGAAATATATCATTGAAAAATTGAATGAAGCTTGACACTAGAGTTTTCCAAAAGAAAGAAGTTGATGGTGAACTATAAAGAGATGGAAACTTTGTTGAAAGGTAAAGTGTTGAAGACATGTTGAAGGAAAACACTTTTGGATAGGCTATGAAGAGTATGGCTCGAAAACTAAGGAAGCGGATAACAAGAAATCTTATGGGTTAGTTGAAAGGTTGTGTAGGCCTTCTAGTACATCTCCTTCTTTTGTGTCTCACCATTCCTTGCAGAAGGATGAGGCCTCACCTAGTGAGAAGAGTTTGGAAAAGAAAGCCAAAAACTTGGATGAGAATGAAGAGGAGGAAGACAAAGAGGCACCTTGTTTGGTGAATTATATGGATTCTATTGAGCATGATGTCCATATTTCTCCCAATATTTCAGGTGATAAGGTTGATAAGTGTGTTCAATAGAATGAGAAGGTTGAGGATGTTGGGGTTAAGGAAAAGGAAGACAATGAGAAGTCTTATAACATGCTCAGAATGGTTGGTCCTAATGAGGTTAACTTAAAGCTATTGGAGGAGGATATAAGGGATGTTAGGGTTGAACCACTATTAGTGGCTCTAAAAATAGTGAAATATATTCTCCTTATGCTTTTCAGATGGAGAAATGGACTTTTAATTCAATTAAGACTCTTAATTTGAACTACATAGTTCTTCAAGCCAAGATCGAAGAGGTCTAAAGTAGTGTGTTGGAAGAAAGTAAGATGGAAAAGTTGGGTATAATTATTAATAAAAGGGACAGAGAATCTGAAGGAGAGACTTAACAAAATGGACAATTCTATCAAAAGTGTCATCAACATACAATAGGGGATATGAATCCAACTATCGAATGCCTAAATAAGCTCATGGGGAAGGTGGACCAGGATGTTTGGATGATGTTGGTTATAGAGTTTGAGGCATATGATGTTATGGGGAGAATTATAGGCCCATGGAAATGAGTGGGAGAGTAGTAGAAAGAAGAAAATTACTAGCCATGGCTCTTGAATGGT